>JARTUT010000465.1:0-430236 GCA_030674115.1 Micraspis discolor
GCTGGAGTGCCTAGGGCCTACGACACCCTTAATCCGGCCCTGCTCATTGAATCTCTCTTGTGAAACCTCACCCGACAACACCGCATAAAATCTTTTCCATTTACTCGGGTCACAATATCTTCAGGGTCAAAATGATCTGAACCCATGAAAATTGCTTTCTGTGGGCAAATACTTGACCATCCCAACAGCGAAGCCCAAATTCTTCTTTTTTCATCGTCATCTGGGAACCTTAATTCAAGAAAACCTCATTTAATTTATAATAATCTCATTGAAAACTTTCCTATTAAAACTTCCTACGTTACTGAACATGTAAATAACTAAATACTTCGGTTCAAACAATACACTTACCTATGAAACGATAAATTCGGATTAAAATTCCTGTCTTTACTACAACTCTCACACTTACGAACCATTTTTAGTGCGATAAAAATTAATAAACAATAAAAAATATGAAAAACCTAATACTGACTCTCACAAATTTTCTTCAATTTGCGTATTTATCTTCGATACAGAAGTGGCAACGTGTGTCTTCTAAACATCATGTGACCTTCAAACTGTCAAACAGAGAATGCGGCAGCGTTTTCTTGACTTCGATCTGAATTTCTTTCCATCTGCGGTCTCTGACATAATATAGCAGAATCAACTAAAGTTTTTCTTTTACCTTTTGCTAATATATCCGATAAGACAGTTTCAATTCAAAATATAAAATTTTACACAATGTTTTGAATGCAAATTGGAGAAAAAGTTTTTATTTGCAATTATAGGGGAATAGAGAAACCTACTATTTGCTCAGTTTGGCAACATGAAAATTTTTTTATGACCTGAGTGGTGGACCAGCTCAATACGTTACAATCGACCAGCTCTAAGTTTCAGATGCGACACTTTTCGATGTAAATAAAGGGGTCTATTCTTATATAGTCTAAGGTTAACTTCTGTACTTTTTCAAAATGTATTTCTCTTCTGCTATATATTCCCGACAACAACAAATTTGGTAGTAGGTATTATTGAACTCCGGTAGTCGCCCCGTCGTTAGTCGTTGTTGTTGTCGGGAGATAAGGTTATGTGGTACTGATGATCCCTAATAAGGGTGAAACTAGTTTACCGCTACCCCTCCCGATAACAACAAAAATCTTAATGTCTTTGCGCCTACACAGCCTTTGTTGTATTATTCTGAAATTTCTATTTTTCTTGACAATGGTTCTGTTCGATGGCAAACCCAGCCGAAAACAAATAACCAAATATTACGAATTCATAAAAATTCTTAAATGTGCTCGGTACACGTTTGACGTATACTTCATACTAGTACAAAAACTGAGTTCAACCTTTCTTTCTTTCTATAATATATTTTGCTTAAAAAGTATATTTACTAAGTTCCGCTCAAAATCCAAGCTGAGACAATTAAAGATCATAATATAATTTCAAGTTATTAGCTTCTATGGATAGGTTATATCATGTTTGTGGAATACAAAACACAGAGAGATTGCGACAAAGATAGTCAGACAGACAACAGTTAAAAAATATTTTTAGGGACGGAAAAACTTTTCTGTGACAGACACTATTCGATGAACTATTCCTTAGAAAAATTGATATGAGGATCAGCACCGTTGACGTGTAATTTTGCCTTTCGTGGCCACAAATATACCGCAGATAGCAGAGATCCAAGCTCTAAAGAAAACTTCTTGAAAAAGGTTGAGTTATTAGGAAAATACAACCCGATTTTACCAGAATTATTTAGAATAACAGAAGGCCAGATGAAATATTTATGTCCAAATATCCAAAATGAGTTCATTTCTTGTCTGGGTCGTAGAAAGTAAAAATTGCACTGACAAATTAAATAAATGCCGCTCCATTCTTATGTATTATATTCGATACCGCTCATTTAAAAAATTGGTCGCATGCGTGAACTTAACTGTTATTGTATGATCGAAAAGGCGGTAATGGGATCTCGAAGGCACTTGCCATTAATGATACATTTTTACTCAAGCAATGTTCAAAAAAATTATCAATTCCGTAAATGACAAATATATTTCTTATAATAAAAACCTAGTCAGAGAAGGAGGTAATTGTTAGGCAAACTTGTTTGGAAACAATACATCATGACGAGTTTTATCGATAGAGGGCGCCCTCAAAAGAATTCGCCAGGGGCCCCAGATGGTATAGTTACGCAACTGGAGCATAGGCTTTACATTTGACCGAACACGGAGCTTTTTTTTCGACTTGGCTCATGCGGCAGCTTCCATTGGAATGATTGAGCTTCAATTTCCACTTCGTAACCATAAATCGTCACTAATTATGATCCCCCTTGTGAGCAATGTCAACGGGATGCTATTTTTGGTTTAAATTGAGCCAATTTGGCACAAATTTAGCGGCATCTTTGGTTGAAATCGAATGCCAAGAGCCAATCAATACGTTTAGAATCTTACTCTTACGGTTGTTCTTCGATTAGCCAATAATACTTTTTCTTCACTCTCTCATTGTTTTCATCTGCTGTATTTTTTCACAATCCTTGTATTTCTTTCAGGACCAAACTGTAATTGGTAAATGTGGAGGTTTCTGCGGCTATTGCAACCCAGATCATTCCATAGGATTACACGTCGAAGTAACGTAGCAGTGGCCATAAAACGTTCAAGAAGATACCTCTAACAGACCTATCAAGTTGCTCGAGCAAACCAATCACGTGATGATTCGATAAAGATCGCAAATGCTGCAATATCATTGAAAAAATGCTGCTTCATAGATATGTTAGAGGATCGATCGAAATTTATAAAATAGTCAAGCACAAGACTCGATATCCTTGTATTATACTACTGCCCAGTATTTTTAGTTTTAGAAAAACGAACAATTTTATTTATGAATGCATTCGATTTATCTTATCTACCGAGAGTTGATGGATCGATTTTTTTGGTACATTATGAATTTGAACAGATACAAGAACACTTTTTTTCAGATTGAAATTCAAATGTGTTGGCTATGTACAGGGTGTTGAAAAATTGAGCTAATTGCTTTATGTTACTTTTATCATTTCCTGACTCAAAACCGCTAAAAGTGTGAACCGTTTTGAAGTTTTTCATCTACCAAACCAAGAAAGTTGCGATGCTAATTTTGAGGTTATCTTCGAGATATGATTTGGAAGTCGCCTTACTATACTACTCTTTCAGCAATTCATTCTCGGTTTCAGTGATAAAAATAAATCGTCAACATAAAAAGATACCTTTCGTATAGGTATCTGCTCCCAATAAAGCATAAGGTATTAGATATATTGGGTTAGTGGAAGACAAGATAAATGGCGAAGTCTTTTTTTTCAATGCTTTATCCGTTACTCTTTTAACTATTTTTTATTACTCACCTTCATTTCCAAGTTTATCCATATTTATTCAATTGAGAAAAGCTTTTCATGTCTTCTTATACAGGGTGTAACTAAATCACCTTCTTAAATATTTAACACTTATTTAGTTACACCTGTATATAAACTTCCTCTTGTTACTCTCAACAGATATTAAAATTTCTTTATTTTTTAATTATTTTTCTTATCTTTTACAGTCAATTCAATTAAATAATGTGCTTCTTCACAAACGTGTGTCCCTTATCTGTCACACACAATCAAGCCTAAAAAAAGGAATTTCCAAATTTATTGGGATAATAAAGAATATGACAGAAGCAAAGAGTGTTGAAAATTAATTCAGTTTTCGAAACGTTTTTCACTTTTTGGGTTTTTGAATGCCAGAAAAGTTATGATAAAAGGACTCAGATTACTGTAAGTTTCAACTCAGTAAGGATGACAAATCAGAAAATGTTTGAAACAGTTTTCATGTCTTATTTTTTGCTTTAGAACCACCTCTATAATTTTTCACAGTCTTTTCAAGACCCTGTATACTGCACATCAAATAACGAGACTGCCTACGAAAAAGGGGTTCATTCAAAAAAATTACAGGGATGTTTGTATTGACTGTATTCCCCTGTACACACCGTTCCATGTATTTCTTCCATTTTCGAGGTTTACTCGAACGCTGGTAGTCTATGGGTAGATTGCAGGGTGCCAAATCGGGTAAGTAAGGCGCATTGGATCGTCATTACCGACAAAATGATGTTTCACAGAAAGCGCATTTACGGCACCAAAAATATTCAATTAGTAATGTGAAATGTGTCTGACGGTCTCTTCAAGGACGTCAGCATTCACCTGGGTACTCATAAGAAGAAGAAAGTTAAGAATTTTGTGGCATCCTAATGGATAAGATCAACCATAACTGCCTATAAAAACCTTTTCCCTACTAGAAAACTCACAAATGAAATGAAGATCCTAACTTGAGTCTTCTTTTATTTGCGGCTACACATTAGTGCCTTGACTTCTCGCCGTGAAACCCTTTGTCAACGGACAAAATACCGAATCTTATCGGGAAACAGGCGTGAACGTGCGTGAAGCTCGCGATAACCGTCCACAGTCACCTTCGCGCCTGTTCACGGAGCTTCACGGTACTAATGTGGAGCCGCCTTTGCAACTTGTAATTTTTGTATAAAATAGGAAATTTTACTTATAATATATATATTATAATATACATTATAATATAATTATATGTATAAGTGTGTCATGTTTCTCGTCGTATACGAGGGCTAATTCCAAAGTGACGATAATCAGAATAATACATTGTTAATACTTTAAATAATAATGATAAATACTCAAAATTACATAAATTATTAATTTTTTTCACATAAACTCCTAACAGGTCAGTACATCTAGTTAAACATTTTCTAAACCGTTTCAATTCATTTTTCTCAATTTCGATGGAGAGCAAAGTCCCCAATCTTTGAAACAAGTCTATGGTAGATTTTTCTTCAGTCAGATAAATTCGATGTCAACTCTGATTTCGTTTTTCCCATTTTGATGTTATCACTCCTGTAGGGAATATTCAAATGATATTCAAATTCCCTAGAATCATGGCCTATTCATACGATTTTTTTCCAGGGCAACCATCAGCAACCAATATAAATTTTCTTCAGATTTCAATACGGTCTAGAAATATTTGCTCATCATTTATTTTCGATCACCTCTCATATCGTTATAGGTAGGGAAAAAACGTTTATATGTAACAGCTATAGAAAAAACACTACTACACCGACAAGAACCAGCTGAAATAAGAGACATTATCAGCTATTTACCACTGTGTTCAGTTCCCTAATATCTCTAGAACAGATTCTGCAGTCTCGTTATTCAATCGCCAGATCTTGTACTTGCCCAATTCACAGTAAAATATCAAGAAAAAGCTCCATTTATTCTTTCTTAAATTTTTTATACGAGTATGTACCAGTAAGATTAGATGACAAATTAAACTGCCTTATACACTTCAACATAAATAGAAAGCATTGTAATTGATGCATACATGTGCCTTGTCCTAGACAGCTTAGCTTAAAACATGTACATTTTATTTCTGAAATTCAGTTAAGACCAGGCACTTTTTTTCCTTTTTCGAAAACTGAATAGTTTATTACCTCATATTGAGGTTTCAATTGTGACAATTTATTATAATTTGCTTTGAATGTACCGCCATTAGATTGTATTTATATGTAGCGATATTTAATTATTTAGAAGTGTATTAAGATATTGAGTAAACTTGTTCGCTGCCATATATATCCATTTATTTTCTGACAATTCAACTTTTTCATTATGGAAAAAGATACATGGAAATCTTTTGATTCCAGAGGTCTGATTGAATTTATTTGCAAACTCAGTGCCATGATAACCTCTTGCAAACATGAATGTACCAAGAAAATAGTATATTCAAAGAACAAGTTTACAAATCACTGCCTTCTAAGTCATAATGATAATTCTTTCCAGAATACAGTAAAAAATCAGTTAATTTTTGTATTTCTGAATTATTTTTAAATTCAAATAAGACTGTTTTTAAATTAAAATCAATACTCATAACACAATAGAATTTAGAATAATGAGTTTCAAAATTCATTACTTATTTATTTCATTTGTAATTTTATAATAACGAACCAAGAAAATGTTGAGCAAAACTATGTAGGAAATGTATATATATTTTATAAATGTTACGAAAATAAAATATTTGAAAATGTAATTTTGGTTTATTGGGTGCACAGATTCTATATTCCAGATGAATCTCTATTGTTTCTTCAAGACGAGAAATTTTTATTCAGAAAGATATCCACTGAGTGTGGTTCAAAAAATTTTCAGTGCAATCAAAAAGAGTAAATTAAAAAAATTACATACCAGCATTATTTTTAGCACCATGTCGATTTATAATCGACCTTTGATATTCATTTGAAGGTAAATGTATTTCTTCCGAGACATCGGAAAATTTGATTATGTTATGTTTTCCGCTCTATGAAAATGCTGTATCAGATTCCCACACCATTTCACCGAAAAGTCAAGATGGTTTTTAACAATGGAAAAATAGTAACCTATTTGCTTAAACTCATATATTTCAAACATAAATGAGATACAAAATGAGACCCAATACGGAGTCCTGAAGTATGACACTCGAAGAACCTAGATCCTATTTAATTCAACACAAAACTTCAGCAAACTTACACATTTGCTAATTTTGAACGTTCTGAATCAAAAATATGAGAACATGCATAGTTTAAGACTTCCAAGTTCTTTACAATTCCATATCTTGCGGAAATAGCATATTTGTTCGACTGGTCGAAATTACCAAAAATTTTACTCTCGTACTGAATATCTATTGATGTAGCCGCAGGATTATCCGCGGTATTCTACGAAGTAATTATGGAATTATCCAAATGGGGTTGTCCATGAGATAAGCCGTGAGGTTATCCACGGAATTATCCGTAAGGTTGTCTATGAGATTATCCATCAGATTATCTGCAGAATTACCTGTGGGATTGTCCGTGAGATTATCCAAAGTATAATTGGTATTGATGCGGGATCGACCACAGAATTGTTCACCAGTTTCGGCCGGATTGTTCGCGAAGGTATCTATATCAGATCATCTGCAGGATTATCCGTTGGCTTAGCCTCAAGATTATCCATGGCATACGCGAGTTTACCCGAGGGATTTTCCGGTGGACTGTCAGTAAGATAACAAGTCCGAAATTCCACGCGATCGTATCCGTGAGGTTGTCCACGGGATTATCCGTAAGGTTGTCCACGAGAGTTTCCATCAAATTGTCAGCAGAATTACCGATGGGATTGTCCTCGAGATTATCCAAAGTATAATTGGTATTGATGCAGGATCGACCACAGAATTGTTCACCAGTTTCGGCCGGATTGTTCGCGAGGGTATCTATATGAGATCATCCGCAGGATTATCCGTTGGCTTAGCCTCAAGATTATCCATGGCATATGCGAGGTTATCCGAGGGATTTTCCGGTGGACTGGCAGTAAGATAATTCGTCCGATATTCCACGGTATTATTCTTTCCACGAGATCGTATCCGTGATGTTGTCCACGGGATTATCCGTAAGGTTGTCCACGAGAGTTTCTATCAGATTGTCAGCAGAATTACCTGTGGGACTGTCCGTGAGATTATTCAAAGTATAATTGGTATTGATGCGGGATCGACCACAGAATTGTTCACCAGTTTCGGCCGGATTGTTCGCAGGTGTCTATATGAGATCATCCGCAGGATTATCCGTTGGCTTAGCCTCAAGATTATCCATGGCATATGCGAGTTTATCCGAGGGATTTTCCGGTGGACTGTCAGTAAGATAATTCGTCCGATATTCCACGGTATTATTGTTTCCACGATATCGTTTCCGTGAGGTTGTCCACGGGATTATCCGTAACGTTGTCCACGAGAGTTTCCATCAGATTGTCAGCAGAATTACCTGTGGGGTTGTTCATGAGATTATCCAAAGTATAATTGGTATTGATGCAGAATCGACCACAGAATGGTTCACCAGTTTCGGCCGGATTGTTCGCAGGTGTCTATATGAGATCATCCGCAGGATTATCCGTTGGCTTAGCCTCAAGATTATCCATGGCATATGCGAGTTTATCCGAGGGATTTTCCGGTGGACTGTCAGTAAGATAATTCGTCCGATATTCCATGGTATTATTTAGAGGTGGGCGATTATGAATGATCGGCATAATCGATTATTTCAGTACTACTAATTTTAATAATCTATTATGGAATTAGTAACTAATAGGTTTTCATAATCGAATATTAGTAGTAAGAACAACCTATGGCGTTTTATGATAATATAGCGTACAATCCGATGCTGTGAAGCGTATACGTTTAAATTTCAATGTGATTACGCTCAATAATAATAATATTATTATTAACATTCAATTTTTATTACCTGAATATTTGCCAATCTGCAAATTTCACAATAGTTCGATGGTATAATCTCCAAATTATTATAATATGCTTATCTAATAAATAACTTATATCCAAATTTCAAAACATGAAGTACACTATTATGTGTGGCTGACGGGAGACGACTCGTATAATCGAGTGCTGCATAATCGTCTCTCGGCTTAGACGAGATACGAGAGACTGCATAATCGTCTCTCGCTCGTATAATCGAGTGATGCATAATCGAGAGATAAGCCGAGTGATGCACAATCGTCTCTCGGATTAGACGAGATACGAGAGACTGCATAATCTTCTCTCGCTCGTATAATCGAGTGATGCATAATCGAGAGATGAGCCGAGAGACGATTATGCAGCACTCGATTATACGAGCGAAAGATCGTGTTGTCGTCTATGTCTCGTCCCCGCTCCCAACGCAGCTCTACTGTACAGATTAGTATTAGTAACTACTAACCGTTATTTATAATCGAGATATCTCGAGACATTTCTATAATCGAATGATTTCGTTAGTATATCTCATAATCGCTCACCTCTAGTATTATTCTTTCCACGAAATCGTTTCCGTGAGGTTGTCCACGGATTATCCGTAACGTTGTCCACGAGAGTTTCCATCAGATTGTTAGCAGAATTACCGACGGGATTGTCCTCGAGATTATCCAAAGGATAATTGGTATTGATGCGGGATCGACCACAGAATTGTTCACCAGTGTCGGCCGGATTGTTAGCGTAGGTGTCTATATGAGATCATCCGCAGGATTATCCGTTGGCTTAGCCTCAAGATTATCCATGGCATACGCGAGTTTATCCGAGGGATTTTCCGGTGGACTGTCAGTAAGATAATTCGTCCGATATTCCACGGTATTATTCTTTCCACGAGATCGTATCCGTGAGGTTGTCCACGGGATTATCCGTAAGGTTGTCCACGAGAGTTTCCATCAGATTGTCAGCAGAAATACCTGTGGGACAGTCCGTGAGATTATCCAAAGTATAATTGGTATTGATGCGGGATCGGCCACAGAATTGTTCACCAGTTTCGGCCGGATTGTTCGCAGGTGTCTATATGAGATCATCCGCAGGATTATCCGTTGGCTTAGCCTCAAGATTATCCATGGCATATGCGAATTTATCCGAGGGATTTTCCGGTGGACTGTCAGTAAGATAATTCGTCCGATATTCCACGGTATTATTCTTTCCACGAAATCGTTTCCGTGAGGTTTTCCACGGGATTATCCGTAATGTTGTCCACGAGAGTTTCCATCAGATTGTCAGCAGAATTACCGACGGGATTGTCCTCGAGATTATCCAAAGTATAATTGGTATTGATGCAGAATCGACCACAGAATTGTTCACCAGTTTCGGCCGGATTGTTCGCGAGGATATCTATATGAGATCATCCGCAGGATTATCCGTTGGCTTAGCCTCAAGATTATCCATGGCATATGCGAGGTTATCCGAGGGATTTCACGGTGGACTGGCAGTAAGATAATTCGTCCGATATTCCACGGTATTATTCTTTCCACGATATCGTATCCGTGATGTTGTCCACGGGATTATCCGTAAGGTTGTCCACGAGAGTTTCCATCAGATTGTCAGCAGAATTACAAGTGAGACTGTCCATGAGATTATGCAAAATATAATTGGTATTGATGCGGGATCGACCACAGAATTGTTCTCCATTTTCGGCCGGATTGTTCGCAGGTGTCTATATGAGATCATCCGCAGGATTATTCGTTGGCTTAGCCTCAAGATTATCCATGGCATATGCGAGTTTATCCGAGGGATTTTCCGGTGGACTGTCAGTAAGATAATTCGTCCGATATTCCACGGTATTATTCTTTCCATCGTTTCCGTGAGATTGTCCACGGGATTATCCGTAACGTTGTCCACGAGAGTTTCCATCAGATTGTCAGCAGAATTACCTGTGGGACCGTTCATGAGATTATCCAGAGTATAATTGGTATTGATGCGGGATCGACCACAGAATTGTTCACCAGTTTCGGCCGGATTGTTCGCAGGTGTCTATATGAGATATCCGCAGGATTATCCTTTGGCTTAGCCTCAAGATTATCTATGGCATACGCGGGTTTATCCGAGGGATTTTCAGGTGGACTGTCAGTAAGATAATTCGTTCGATATTCTACGGTATTATTCTTTCCACGATATCGTATCCGTAAGGTTATCCCTGGGATTATCCGTAAGGTTGTCCACTAGAGTTTATATCAGATTGTCAGCAGAAATACCTGTGGGACAGTCCGTGAGATTATCCGAAACATAGTCTCTATTGATGTAGAACTAACTAGAGAATTTTCACAAGTTTCAGCCGGATCGTTCGCTCTCGCTATATGGGATCATCCTCAGGATTACCGTCAGCTTGGCAGCAAGATTATCCACAGCATATGCGAGTTTGTCCGAGGAATTTTCTATGAGATTTTGCATTCATCACCAAGTAATTCGTCCGTTTCCATGGCATTATTCAGACGTTAGACAATCTTCTTCTTCTTCTTCTTATGATGCCCCGCAGGAATCCCTGCGTTGGCGACCGTCCCTTAGATATTCCCTCGGATATTCCTATCTATATGGCGTTTGAAATGCCTGTCTACTCTCGGATGTTTCGTAGCCAGGATAGTCTTTTTCTACCTACTCCTCTTCTTCCACCTTAGATTTTGCCTTGAAGAATGAGCTGCAGGAAGTGATATCGTTATCGCGTAGGATTTATCCCAGGTATGAAATTTTCCTCCTCTTAACATGTGCGGAGAGTTCCCGGTCCTCTAGTTTAGCCCTTTGAGTACCTCCTCATTTCTTATGTGTTCGGTCCAAAATATTTTAAGCATTCGCCTCAAGAAAGCTTTATATTTATTGATTGTTGTTGCTTTCGATGTCCATGTTTCCACCCCGTATAATAGGACTGACCACACGTAACATTCAAGCATTCTTTATCTGAGCTCAAAACTCTAATGTCTACAAGGAACTTTCGAAGCTTTATTAAAATTGTTCTTGCTTGTTGGACAGAAAACTTAATAATTATACCACGAGACTTTAACATCAATATACTGGACAGGCAAAATAAACAACAAATGATTTCCTCAACCTTCTGAACCCATACGGTTTAACAGCAACCATAACTAAGCCAAAAAGGATAAGTGCAACTGAAGAAAATCACCACCAGGTACTTCTGTATTGAAAACATATTTTTTTTAACTTTATCGCAATCACAAGAACTTCTGTATTAAAACCGAATACTATTGAACCGCATACTAGTAAAACTTTATCACAAATCGCGCCACAAGAACAGGACATCTTTGTGTGAGGTGACTTGGACAACCTGACCGCTGTCAAGTCTGGATCCCAGAAGGGCCCTTCGCCAACACCAGAAAAACCAAGAAGACCAAAAGGTGAGTGTAATTCGTTGGTTCGTTGGCTTTCATTCAATTAGATCTTGTTTCGTAAGAGTCTTACATTAGAAGAAAGGCATATACAGTCCGCTTTTATTCTCTCCCGGCACGCTAATTATTAAAATTATTCCTTTTTTTTAAATCAAAACAGGAGTATCAAAATGAAGATTACGATACATTAATCATAGATGACCTTGAAGAACTGGATTCTGTTGGAAGTAAAAACTTTAGAATACTTACAATGAATATTCGTAGTATAAAGGAAAATTTCAATGAATTCTGAGGTATTTTTAGAAACTTCAAGAACTAATTTCGACATCATCTTTTATGACTGAGACATTTAAGGTAGGATATCTGGGTCTATACAATATAAGAGGATATCAACAGGTTTACAATGAGGGAAATTATAATAAAAATGATGGCGTGATTGCTTTCATAAAAAGATAATATTAATTTTGATTACTCAATGTGAAAATAGGAAAACTGACAACACTTGAATTAAATTTACCAAAGACGAGAAAAAAATTTGAAAATAACTTCTATATACAAGTCGCCACATTATTCAGTTGTTGAGTTTAATAAGGAATTGTCACTTTATTTGGAGGAGACTAAACATTCAGCTGATCACATTCTTACTAGTGACATTAATGTTAACCTACTTTCCAAGGAGTTCCTTGTAGAGGAATATAAAAATATAATGAGTATGTATGGCTTTACATCTTTTATAAATAAGGTTACTCGTCCCGATAGTAGATCATGTCTGGACCATTTCTTCGTGAAGGGGTACACTTGCTGAAAATTTAAATAGCAGTGGAATCATGTTGCGTAATCTTATCACCGATCACTACCCGATTTTGCTGAGCACACAATGGATCATAGAGGACAGTCCATCGAAACGTGTCATACTAGGAAGTATATAAACTATAACCAACTTAAGAGTCTACTCAGCACAGAAAATTGGAATATGGTTTATGATTGTGACGATCCCAATAGAAAGCACAGAAATCTTCATTCGTACCCTAAAAAGTACATTAATCTAAGCACGAACACAGTATATGTTACAAAAAAATAAGCGAAAGAGAGAAAGAATGGATTACACCATCAATAATTAACGAGATTTCTAAAAAGGAAAGTATTTACAACAAAGTGAAAAAAAAGAACCCTCAAATATCCAACTGAGAAGTGACTATTCGAAAATAAAAGAATAAATTAAAGAAACTCATAAAAAAGCCAAGGCAGATTTCCACGAAAAATTGATTAATACAAGTCGAAACAATTCTAAAGCCTTATGGGATAATTTGAAATCTTTGACAAATGCCAAGACAACTAAAGAAAGATATAAGATACATTAAAACCGAGGACAATGTAAAGATTGAGGACAGCCAGGAATTGTGTAACATTTTTAATGATTATTTCAGTCAAATTGGAGAAAGATATGCAAGAAAAATAACACCACCGAATGATTTCAAGGAGAAAAACAGACAATTGGATGGTTCCTTCTTCCTATTTCCAACTGATCCTGAGAAATAGAGAAGACGATAAATAGTTTGAAATCTAAAAATCGGCTGGCCATGATGGAATTCGCGCTGAAACACTTAAAAATGAAACAGCTAATTTCTACAGTACTCACGCATATAGTGAATTTATGTTTCGAAAAGGCGTGTTTTCCTGAAATTCTCAAAATGGGAGTAGTGAAACATGCATTGACAACATACTTTCAAACCATGAAGACTATGCAGCAAGAACACTGCCAACCAACATTTCAGACCATAATACACCCAAAATTCTAAATAAAAATCTTCAAGTACAAGAAAACAGTCTGCCACATAAAAGAATCATAACTTGGGAAAATATAGAAGATTTCGAACAGAGACTCAGAAATACAGATTGGGATATATTGGAGAATATTCCAGAATATGAAATTAACATTCTCTGGACACAGTTCACAAATATCATTAAAACAGAATTCGACTATTCATGTCCCATAAGAAAAATTCGAAGAAAGAACCACAAACAGCCAAAATTAAGAAGTGAGAAACTGGAAAACTGTAAATCAAGACTTGACATTCTACATTCTTGCAAGTTAAACAACCCTGCGTTTAATGAACTTTACAAAAGAACAAAAAGAGAGTATGATAACATTCTTCGACAAGAAAAAGCAAAAGTTATAAACAGGAAATACTGGAATCAGACAATAGAAATAAATCTCTCTGGAAAATTGTCACAAAAATCAAGGGTACCACAAATGAAAATACTGAAATACCAGGAAATCCGGAAAAAATAGCGAACTTATTCAATACCTATTATTCATCAATGGCGAAAAGCAAAGTAAGTAACAATCAAAACTCACAACCTAAAATCAATATAACAGGAACAAACACCATCTTCAAACTACGCACAGTCTCGGAAGAAGAAACATTGAAAACAATCTCTATGTTGAAGAATAAAAACAGCTACGGATGTGACGGAATCCCGATGAAATTAGTAAAAGATTGCGCAGAACAAATAGTGAAACCCCTAACTTTACTAATAAATGTTTCCATAAAATATAGTGTTGTCCCAGATTTGCTTAAGGAAGCATTTATAAAACTGGTGTACAAGAAAGGCGAACCAGATAAACCACAGAGCTATAGACCAATAAGTCTCCTACCAACATTCTCCGAAACACTAGAACTAACTAAAGGGTGTCCCACGTAAAATTTCGAATTTAAAAAGGCTATAAAAAAAGAACGGCTCGATATATTTCAATGATCAAACATTTATTTGAAAGCATAATTCATGAAATTATTTGTGAAAAATTATTTCGGTCAAATAACCACCACGGCTCACTTGGCAGTACCCCATTCGATCAGTCCAATTTTTCAGTACATTTTCGATTGTTTCCGGCCTTATGACAGCAATGCCAACTTTAATTTCATGTTTCAAGTCATCAATCGTGCTTGGCTTGTTGGCGTAACAAACGTCTTTGATCGCTGGTAAGGTAATAGTCTAACGGTGTTAAATTGGAGCTTCTTGGAGGCCAATTCATTATTTATTATGCGATTTTCAAAGATGGGGCGCAAAACATCGACCGTTGTATGGGCTGTAGAGTACGTAGCCCCGTCCGGTTGAAACCAAATATCGTCCAAATCATACTCTTCCATTTGACCGAAAAGCCAATCAGTTAACATAGCTTGGTAGCGCTTGCCGTTGACAGTTACGGCTGCTCCTTCTTCATTTTCGAAGAAAAATGGGCCGATGATGCCGTTGGACCAAAATCCGCACCAAACAATCACTCGTTGTGGATTCATCGGTTTCTCCTCGACGACGTGAGAGTTTATTGTGCCCCATATTCGGGAGTTTTGTTCATTAACATAACCGCTTTGTCGGAAAAGATGATTTTTCGATCAAATTCACCATCTTCGGCCAAACGATCTTTCTCCCAATTTGCGAACCGTAGACGGTTCGGATGATCAATTGGCTTTAGCTGGTGAACCAATTGAACTTTATATGGCTTCAGGGCAAGGTCTTTGCGCAAAATTCGGCTCATAGTTGACCAAGAACGGTCCATCTGTTGCGGTCGATTACGAATCGATGTGGATGGCTGTTCACGAACACTTTGATCCACCGCGACGATGTTTTCGGTTGACCTTGCTGAAAATGGACGTTTACGTGTTGTTTTATCCAACAGTGGCCCAGTTTCACGCACTCAACTCACAAATTGTCGCACATATGCCTCCGATGCCAAATATTTTTTTCAAATTTCGCACAATTTGCGTTGGCGATTCACCACTTTGGAAAAAATTTTTGATATTTCTCAGCTTTTCTCATGCGAATAGTGACCCATTTCGTGAATGTCAGACTTATTACTAAATATGTGACACTTCTCCGATTACAATTGACCATTCCAGGGTGACGTCACAAAGCTAACCTCAAATGTCGTGGAGGACAAACAAATGCCAAATATGTACTTGAAACGAAATAAAATTATTTTTACCTGGATTTAAAGGCCTCGTACCTAGGTTTCTGATAATGAAAGCTATTTATTGCTTCTCAAAGTGCTTCTCAAAAGTGCCTTAATTTCGTGCAGTTTTTAATTGTGGTAGGAGAGGAAATAGAGATGAAGAAGGATTTTACAGACTTCCAGCAGTTATATTATGTTATCCGGTGGTCAGCATATTGGGGCATTGTCGCTTCAACGTCGAGAAGCTTGGATAAAAGCTTTGAGACAGGAAGATTTTCATGAATCTGCTCAAAAATATGCAAGAATATGCTCTTGACATTTCATAACAGGTACGAAAAATTTGATAATTTATTGTATGTATTCATTGCCTATTAATATAATGTATAAAGAAAAGATTCAAATTGCTAATATTTTATCTTATTCTTAGGAGAACCAACCCAACTCCGAGATGTAGCGAACCCTGATTGGGTCCCAAACATGGGATATATAACTGGTGATTCTTTGACTGTACAGGCAGTTGATAGATATAAGAGAGTTGTTAATCGTGCTAAACGTTTGAAACAGGTAAACCTTTTTGTCCTCAAACTAGGAATTACCTAATATTAATTTAAATTTTATTTTAGGATGATGTTGGGGCTGCGGAATGGTCTTTGGAATCACAGGCTGCTGAAGGACACTTTCATAAAGGGCCAGAATCTACTTCATCCTGCAGATTTAGAAAACACGAGGAATATCGCTACAGTGAGGATTCATGTCGAACGGGTTATTTTAAGAAATTTAAAATTTGCCAAGGTCCAATTCCTGTTAGCATGCTTTCAATATCTTGAGAGCATTTGGGTGCATTGGACAAAATTATCAAAGTTTGTAGCGCATTTGTCAATATGTATGATTCACAAATTGATTGATTAAATGCATCATTTACATTGAAATATTATAATTTTGTTTGTTAATCATTAAATACTGAAACAAGTACAACTGTATCATTTACATTAAACCACCTCACTTCTAAAACTAGGACTTTTTAGGCGAATTCAAGAATACTCGACTTCTAGAACACTTTATTACTAATAATTTATAATTTATTCACAATATTGGCAAAAACAACTCTCAGGAATATCATTTAAACCGATACATTATTAAAATGATTATCTGAAGCACAACTTACTCTTCCTAAAACAATGAAAACATTTTCATTGTGTTGCCTCATCAAAGCTTCTTGTACAAATCCTGTCTCGTAATATTTATATTCCTGCAAAGATTTATAGGCTTTCAGTTGACCCCCTGTATAGAAGCTATGAGTAAGTACAAAATAACTTACTAATCTATAAGTCTAACGGATGGTAACGTCTGCAAATTTGGTGAAAGTTCATTCAATCCAATACAATAAGGATCAACTCCATCGATTATTTTTCAAGTTTTTCAATATCTCTCCTTCACTTCACCACTTAGTGTTGAAAAATATTGTGCCCCAGGTATAATCAACGAACTCTAAGCAT
Organism: Micraspis discolor; assembly: GCA_030674115.1. NCBI lineage: Eukaryota > Metazoa > Arthropoda > Insecta > Coleoptera > Coccinellidae > Micraspis > Micraspis discolor. The sequence goes on from JARTUT010000465.1 coordinate 17,129, forward strand.
TAAACCACTTCTAACTGTACAAAACAAGTGTTAAATCTTGAAAATATCAACATGTAAATAAATGGAAAAGAACCTTTGTTTGTCCTCCACGAAATGTCAAATATCCGAAAAGACCACGTGACCTGGAATGGTCAGTTGACGTCCCCAATGTCAAATTATCGTTAGTTCAAATTCCAAACGCTAGATGGGACACGCATTATTTCGGCTCAGCTTGTATCATACCTAGTACAAGAAAAAATTTTATCACTTTCACATCATGGATATGTCAAAGGGAAGTGAACACAGACAGTAATCTTTGAGTTTATCTCAGGAATCTTAGACGCTCTGGAAGATTCAAATGTGACAGTTGGGTTGATGTTGGACCTATTGATACCGTGTCCCATGATCTCATCCTACAAAAATTGCAAGCCTATGGAATAAAGAAAAAAAAACTGAAGTGGTTTAAATTGTACCTAACCAACCGTAGACAAAAAGTAATGATCTCTCAGAATGAGAACCAAATAATATCGCAGGCAGAAATCACAGAACTAGGAGTACCACAAGGAAGCATTTTAGGACCCATCATATTCTTAAATGATCTATATACCATATTTGATGAAACAAGGATCAAAATGTTCAATTAAGCAGATGACACAAACTTCACAGTCATGGCCAAGACATTCCCAGAAACGTGTAAACTGGTGAAATCAACCCCACTGCAAGCAGGCAAATGGTTTGCATTGCATGGTATACATGAATGCTAAAAAAAATTGCAATTCAATATATTGAATTGCAATCAAAATTTTCAGACCTGTGAAATAACTTGTCTGTAACGTCTTTCTAAATATTTTAATCTTAACTATGACATGATATAAAGAAGTAAAAAAAAAATAAATAAAAAGGTTTCGTGATAACTGCCAGCCAAGTTTTTCAAAAACCATCACAGAACGGATTTTTCAAAAGCTAGCAGTTTCATCTTTATATGTGCCCCCCATTTAAATCCACCAAGGCCACCATTTTTACTTATAACTCTATGGCAAGGAATTAAATAAGCAATTTTGTTATTTTTGATTGCTGATGCCACTGCCCTGATAGCTTTCGGTTTTCCTATAGCGTTAGCAATGTCTTCGTAACAAACTGTTGATCCCTCTTTTATATTTGCTGAAATTCAAAATGTGGATTATCTTCCTTAAAAGAATTCCGCTAATACCTAAGGCTTTCCAAACAGATACTTGAAAATCGGTTCCGGTCAGCTTTACTTCGAATTTGTGAGATTTATGTTTGTCGAACATTTTGCTGATTACTTCAGCTATTTGAATATTATCCTGTGAGAATTCTGCATCTGGCCAATATTTCTTCAGTTCGATTAATTGTAATGTTAAAGTTTCATCAGGGTTAAAAGAACAGAAATATATTACTTGGCTCGCATCCATAACAACGAATATGAACCCAAAATCACTCTTTGTTGCACCATAAAAGAAACACTTGTTGCTTTCATGACTACAAGAATTATTTCTGATAATTAATTCAACCATTATCATTTATCGTTGCAAAACCTGAAAATTTTACTTTTTAGGTTAGAACTACGCATTGTTTACTAACAATGTTGGATAGATGTCTAAATTGGTAGTTTGAATGGGAAGTAGATAAGAGAAATGATGATCAGAATATTAAACCTCTAACCTTTATTTTTATAGCAACAATTAATTACATTATTTGAAATCAAGTTGCACTGATTAATACAGAGATCTGAACAGTAATCAATATAAAAGCTGTTATTTTACAAAAATTGTGAGATTGTGTCCATGGTTCTGAAAGAATTGTACTGAATATTGTACAAGACTTTCAGAAAATTCTATGTCATACAAATATCAGATGCATCAATCTCCTGCAGTATTCTTCTTCTTCCTATAAATAGAAATGTAAGTTCAATACAACATAGCACAAGAATACTGTGAAACTGACCTGACATTCTTCTTTCTTCTCAACTTGAGAAATGTAGTTCTGCAAAATTTCTTTGAAGTTATGTTCGGGGTTCCTACATTCATTCAAAGCAGTAGCATTATCCTCAACCAAAGTCAATAGCAGGGATAAGATGTGCTCAGAACTTGGCCTTCTTTCTTGCGATACCAAATTTATTAGTAAAGGAATGATTTCTAAGAATATCAATCTGCCTATAAGTACATAAAAGTTATGTTATTTTAGGAAAAAAAATTTATTTTGAATTATTAAATGCTTACTTTTCAAATCTGGTTGTGAACTACACAGAGACCTTAGTAAGAATGCTGTTTTTATTCTGAATTTATCCTCATGTTTCTTCAACGTCTTAAGGAGAATATTCAAACCACCATATGTAATCAATTGTGAAAAACCTTCTGGATTATCTCTTGATATTGCTGAAAATAATTGGAGCCAATATATTATTAATCTTCCCGAATGATAAAGAGTAGACATACCACTCAAAGCATATAAGCATTTAATTCCCACAGTATCATCTTCATCCTTGTCCAGAATATGTATAAGTATAGGAACAAATTCATGATCAATGACAACTTTTTGACAGTATGGATTGTTCTGGCAAAGTTCTGCAATTAAGCCGCATACACCAGATTTGATTTTAGGATTTTTACAATCCAAGCATGGTTTTAAAATCATAAAGCCACCAATTTTATGGAAATCTGAAAATAAAGGTTTAGTAGCTTAGAACAGAAGAAAATGTGTAAAAACTATACCATTAGCTATATCCATATTGTCAATATAGTCCATGATAGTTTCTAAAGCTTCCACATAATCTGAGACATCATCTTGATCCGTAACATTATCAACCTTCATCAAAACCTCAATTTGTTTCTGTAGCACCTCTACTACATTTATGGTCATTGATTTTAATGCTGTTTCAAGGAATTTCTTCCTCTGAAATAAAGAACTTGTTCAAGGTAATCTGAAATTCTAGTTTGATTCATGACACACCTCCTCATCCATTGGAAGAAATTGGCTTTCTGCAGAACCATTTTCAGATGCTGACATGGCAAATCGTAAAAGACCTTGCAAACTAGTTGGTTGTCTTGGTTGAGGTATAGATCCATTGCTTATGCTACTAGATGAATTCTCTTGTGGGGGTGCACAAATGGCACCAACTGGAGCCTTAGCAGCCTCATTATTTGAATTCTGTATTCCTGGCATGGTAATCTATTTATTGCTCTGCAGTGATAACTTTTTTTTGCGTCAGACAAGATAGTTAAAGAATGTTCTTAAATATCGATTCACTTTCTGCTAGTGCCTGTGCTTCGAGTTTTCTAGAAGTTTTTTTTATTTTAGGTTAGAGTAAAATGTCAAAATGTACAATTTAATTGAACTACACATTTGACAAGACAGTAATTTGTTAGAACTAAAACTCTGAACGATTTAACCCCCGGCTTGAAGATAGCTGACAATCGTTGTTAATAAGATAACCGTTGCCATATTGAACAATTGATTTGTGGAACAGTCTGATACTAATACAACCTCCACGATGAATAAAAACCCTATTTCTGAAATTAAAAATAACAACTCACAGTTTTCCTTGAGTTTTATCCAAAGCTCAAATTCTTCTGTTTAAAACATAATCAAAATTAGTCCAATTAACTCTATCGAAAACCATAAGGAATATCTTTCTTTCAATAAGCTCTTGTCCTATGAAAAACCTTATATATTCAAGTCCAAATAACAAAGATCCGAATTAAAATATAAAACCAACATTTTTCTTTGTTTTATTTCAGCCACAATCCTGTTCGACTTAAAACTATACCACTTCAAAATATAATCACTTCAATCATTTGAAAGACTATAGCAACATATCAGAAAGAAATTTCTATCGGTAAACAAGTTATTTTTTCATCTCTTATTGTTATATAAGACATGATAGTCTTTACCCAAATAATAATTCTACACGAGCTCCATCATCAAACATGTCTCAACAATTTTACGAGCATTTCAGTGAACTCTTTCGATTAATTTTCCACCAACTGAATCTGAATTAGCAAGTCCGACCGATGTCAATCGAATTCGTATATGTGAAAGCACCGAGTGTTGAAATTTATAACGGTCTTTGACTTTTCCGATTATACCAAAAATTCATATTTTCAGAAGATTAATTTGGGGCTTTTTTCATCATTTTGCGGGGAATGGGGAGTTCCAGAAAATGGGTAATGATATTCCTATATCACAAATATTTGGGCAAAACCATAGCACACTAGATCAAGCGCACAAAAAGCAGAAGCATTTCAGAGAATTTCGTAGACACGGCAGCGCTGCTTTAATTCCCAATGATTGTCGATTGTGAGCAATCTTCAAGCCGCTGATATGACAAACAAATCAAATAACTGATTATACGTCAGAGGCTGCCTAGATTTTCAGGATTTTCCCATACAATATTTTCCTACCGTTAAATTCCCCCCACAACATTTTCATCTTCATCTCCCATTTACCGTCATTAATCAATCTTATCCCATTACAGTGAATTAGATCTGAGTACGTTGTTAGTTGAGTTATTCTCTAGATAATTTATATTAGGAATGAACCCGTTATTCTGATCAAAAAATGTTTTTCCAATATGTTCCTTCACTTTTGCTCTTATGCAGTATGTGCTTATGCCTCCCAACTAGGGATAATGATCTGGAAGGAATAAAGAGAGACGTGAATGAAAATTTCCTTCAGAATCCCAGATACATAGATTACGATGAGCTAACAAATTTATTCAGAGAGCTAGAAACAGAACATCCTAATATAGCAAAGTTGATATCTGTTGGAAGATCAGTGGAAAATCGTGAATTATGGGTTTTGGAGATTCATGCAAACGTTGGAAATAGAAGTCTTTTAACTCCTATGTTTAAATATGTTGCTAACATGCACGGAGACGAAACTGTGGGGAGGCAATTGATGATTTATCTGGCTCAGTATCTAATTTACAATTATGGAAAAGATGATAGAGTTTCAAGGCTCGTGAATACAACTGATATATATTTGATGCCGTCGATGAATCCAGATGGCTATGAAAACTCCCTGGTACATCTGAAATATGAATTTATTATGTGGAATATTGAATTGAATATTATTCTAGGAAGGCCATTGTGATTCTCGTGCTAAATATGTAGGAAGAAATAATGAAAATGGATTTGATTTGAATCGTGATTTTCCTGATCAATTTAATAAGTCTTTAACACAGGGTACAATGTTAGCAGGAAGACAACCTGAAACTGTGGCTATGATGACGTGGATATTGTCTAGACCCTTTGTTTTATCTGGTAATTTGCATTCAGGGGCTGTTGTGGCTAGTTATCCCTATGACGACTCCAAGTAAGTATTGAGATGAAACAATGAAACTCACAGTTTAAACGAATTTTTACCTGAAAGATTAGTAGCATGCTTCACACCAATAATTGAAGAGAAAGAATATATCTGTATGTTTTACTGGAATTATATTAAATTACTCAACATTTACAGTACTGGAAGACAGTGTTGTAAAGAAAGTAAATCCCCTGATGATGGTTTATTCAAAAGACTAGCCTCAGTTTACGCACAAAGTCATCCTATTATGAAATCAGGGAATGGTTGTCCATCTGAACACTTTGAAGATGGTATTACCAATGGAGCTTTTTGGTATGAACTTCAAGGTATGTATTTAGACAGATTAATAAATATCAATGTACGATGGATAAAATTATATACTTCTCTTAATCCAAAAGGAAACATAATTTGAAATCTTGGTACAATAGGACTGTTACGTCTTGTAGTAGGGTGCCATATGGTTTTGGTTTTTTCTTCATTCTAAAATACATTCTTTGGATGCCTGAACAGAGTGCTTCTCAATTTGTACAAATGTTAAGTAATTTGAGCGAAAATGATATAAATTGTTATGGTTTTTTTCACCCTATTTCACTTTGAGTATTTGTATGTACTCAACTCTATTTCAAATAAAGACATTTCTATTCCATTGCTGTATTTCACCTGACATATTCAAATCTAAAGGACGAAACTTATATGAAGCAACTCGACGTAAATACTGTGTGACATCTGGATTTTATTCAGAGATGGCGAGCGAGTGAGTAGACGTGCTCTGTGCTCCTGCTTATTTAATTTTTTCGAAAGGAAAAATCCCCTTTTTCAAGACGTGAACTATTCAACGAAGTGATAAATTAGTGCCTTTCATTTATTTCACCTTGTACTTTCCTTCGTCGTGTTGTGAAATATCAAAATTTGACCCTTAACCTTAAAAATGGTACTACTCAGAAACGACATTGAAGAAATTCGAAAAATGGTCTCTGAACAGATCATCTCAACGATCATGAGTGAAGAATTTCAGGATCGTTTCATAAGTTCACTCATGGACAGAATTGATGTTAAAATCAATGAAAGATTCTCGAAGGTCGAAGAGGATTTCAGAATTCTCGCTCAGGAAGTGGCCGAGTTGAGAGAGGAAAATATGGAGCTGAAGAGGTGCCTAGATAGACAGGAACAGCATTCAAGAAATATGAATATCCGCATCTTTGGTTTGAAGTATGAAAAAAATGAAGTCCTGTGGGATTCTGTTGATAAATTATTCAAGGATAAATTAAAAGTTGACATTGATCCAGCGGATGTTGTGAATTGTTATCGAGCAGCGGCAAGAGGTGCAGCATCTGGTGGGCCACCGGCTGTGTTGTTACAGTTTCGGGATGTAAACAAGCGAACCGCTGTATTGAAAGAACGCAAATTCTTGAAAGACACGGGAATTGCCATCAAGGAAGATTTAACTCAGTTACGAGTGAGGTTATTGAAGTTGGCAGTCAAAAGTTTTTCCGGAAAAAATGTATGGTCTCACTATGGCAGTGTTTATGTGCGTTATAGAGAAAGAGTTCATCGTATTGAACAGGAAAGTGATCTGTATAAGTTGAAACAATTTTAAACTGTATGTATTATGAATTATTTTCCTTTTTATTGTTTTATGCGGGAATATTTACGATTTAACTCGTTGAATATTTTAACATTGCTCATTCATTATTTGTTTATGTGTCGAGATTGGTAAATGTTTGGGTGAGTCTTTTTGACTAGATTTAATTGAATTTCCCCGGGTGTGTGAAATTTTTATCACTGTCTCATGTGTTTGTACTTTATAGATATAATATTGTATCTCAGTACACATTATGACTGATTAGGTCTAGGTTTGTACCAAAATTTTTAATCGAATGGTAGGCGTTGCTCATGTTTAATGTATTTCGCTTCGGTTCTTGTTTTCTCCGCATGATTTGTGATTTTTTTTTTTTTTCCATTTTCTGAAGGAAGCATACATTGTGTGCTCTGCCGAGGTTGAGCTTAAAGTATAGATATCACACTTGTCACCTTATTCTGTTGATCTTTGACAATTGCTTTTGCTATTGATTGGGCTACTATCTCACTGTGTGAGTTGGGTTAATTGATTTTTGTTCTATTATTGGGGAGGCTCCTTTTTGTATATCCTACAGAGTCTATGGTTCATGGTACATAGTTTGGAGCACGGAGGGCATTTGCTCGTATTTTATTTACTTTTACTTGCCCATATTGGCTATCTATTTGAATCATTATTTCCTTTAACCTTCTTATTTATCCATTCCTTTTTATTTGATTTAATTGAACCTTTTCCTCATCCCTAATCCTTGATTATGCAATCACTGTGTGTTGCCCATGTGAATGTTAGATCGTTGTTAGGAAATTTTGAAAGAGTTCAGGAACATATCTCTTGCAATAATTATGATATTGTGGGAATTTCTGAAACGTGGTTGGGTGAGGATTCTATGTGTGCTGCTGTGGATTTAGATCATTATAATTTTTTTCATCAAAATAGAAGAGATAGACGGGGAGGTGGTGTCGGTTTGTATATCGGGAAGCGTTTGGTGTAATTTACTGTGTTCAAAAATACTTGATCATATGGAATATATTTGCATGAAGGTACTGATTCAAAATAAAAATATCATCATTTGTGTGGTGTATAGGCCTCCAGGTGCATCTTTAGATGCATTTTTTGAGGAAATTGAGGAGCTTCTGACCGATGTGTATTCGAGGTTTGATGGTATAGTCTGCATGGGGATTTCAACGTTGACATGCTTGATGATTCATCTCACGCATACAACTTAGAGAATGTTTTCTGGCATTTGGGATGAACCAGCTTGTGAATGAACCCTACTCATTTCACACGTACGTCGGCAACTCTCCTTGAATTAGTTTTCACCAACCTGGAGACAGTTTCAACTAATGTGGTAGATGCGAATATAGCTAACCACAGCCTGACGTGTGTAAGGTTGAAACTACAAGCCCCTGTGAGTGCATCCATTAGTTTTCAGTATAGATCTCTTACAAAAATTGATTTCCATGAATTTCAGACTGATCTTGAAAACCTACCTCTGGACAATATTGCGCATATAGTTAATATTGATGAAAAAATCGAGTTTCTCAACCGTTGTATCCTGAGTCTATTTGATAAACATGCGCCGCTGAAGAACTTCCGGAAAATTAAGAATTATACCTATGCGCCCTGGATTACTGAAAATATAAAGTTACTGCAGAAACTAAGAAATAAAGCGCTGCAAAAGTTGAAGAACACGAGGATGCCGGCTGACTACGACTACTACAAACAGCTGCGGAATTATACCACTGGAGCCATAAGGAGGGAAAAGAAAATATTTCTTGAGGCGAAGCTCCGCAATTGCAACACGAAGGAGAAATGGAGTGAACTTAGGAGGCTGAACGTCGCCAGAAGTAGTAGAAAGGATAAAATCCCCTTCAACTTACAAAATGTTGATGAAATCAACAATTTTTTCGTGAAATCTATAGCAAACAGTGCGCCTAGGCGGGAGATTTTGGATTTTTATGACAGTCGCATATTTCCTGGATTGATTGGTGAACTAAGCTTCGAACTAACTACCGAGCATGATGTGATGAATATACTGAAAAGCATAACAACTAAAGCTTTTGGAAAAGATGGAATAAATATAACGTTGATACAATTGTGTTGTCCGCTTATCATCCCGTACATTACTCATATCGTGAATGAGTGCTTGGCGAACTCCTATTTTCCTGTTCTCTGGAAACAGGCTCAGGTTATTCCTTTGCCTAAGGTCAGCATGCCCGTGGAGTATGGTCAGTTGCGCTCCATTAGTATTCTCCCTACCCTCTCCAAGTTGCTCGAGCGAACGATAGAAAAGCAGATAAGGCATTTCTTGGATGTAAATAGTATACTGCCTTTAAGACAATCAGGTTTTAGGAGAGGATACAGCTGTGAAAGCGCACTTGCGGATGTTACGGATGATATCTTCAGGGCATATGACGGAGGTGATATAACGCTGTTGGTCCTGCTGGACTTCAGCAAGGCCTTTGATACGATCAGCCATGAGATCCTGCTTGCGATACTCCGCTACATAGGTTTTACAGACAACTCCCTTCGTATGATAGCCTCGTATTTGTCAGACCGTGCGCAGAGTGTTGTGCTCGACGGTCGATGTTCATCGCCCTTGAATCTGGAGAGGGGGGTTCCGCAGGGTAGTATACTGGGCCCTCTTTTGTTCATTGTGTACACCATCATGTTTCGTTCATACCTGCGATACTGTAGCTCGCATTACTATGTGGATGACACTCAGATCTACCTGAGGAGGATATTCATCTTGCTGAGGAGAAGATTAACGCGGATTTGGAATCTTTTTCCAGTGTTGCTCGGGACCATCTTCTGCAGCTCAATCCGAAAAAATCTCAAGTCATAGTATTTGGCGGTGATGCGCAGATTTCCAAGGTCAGACAGACCATCAAAATCAAACTTGATGATGAGTGTCTTCCCTACTCAAACTATGGGAAGAGTCTTGGTCTCATTTTAGACTCTAAGATGCGGTTTAGGGAACATGTCAACAGTAAATTGAGGGTGGCATACTATAACTTAAAGATGATATATGGTCACAGAAACTACCTGTCACAGGAGATAAAAAAGATGCTCTGCGATACACTCATCCTCTCTCACATCAATTTCTGTAGTAGTGTTTTTATGCCTTGTTTGGATGCCCTAGATCGATACAGAATTCAGAAAGTTCAGAACTCATGCGTAAGGCTAATATACGGTATACGACGTAGGGAACATATATCTCCGGCTCTAAAACAATCTGGGTGGCTGAATATGGGCAATAGGGCTCAGGTACACATGGCCCTTTTCTTTTTTAAGATAATGAAATATGCGACGCCTGCTTACCTCCATCAAAGGCTGACGTATCGAACTGATGTTCATAATTTAAATCTTAGAAGAAGAGCTTTATTGACAATACCTAAACATAGAAAACAGATTTTCAAGAGATCATTTTCCTACAATATTGCTCATGTTATGAACTCAATCTCTTCTTTAGATCTTGAACAGTCGCCGGCTATATTTAAAAAACAATTGAAAGGACTTCTTTTGCAATCGCAGAACCAACTACGTTAATAATAATATTTAAAAAAATAAAATAAAATAAATGAATAAACAAATCAAAATGTAACACCTAACTCTCTAATATATTTAACCCTCTCCTTCTGTTTCCACATCCCTTTCCTCCCTCAATATGATTCAAATTATATTAAGGTTAAATTATGCTAAGTTTTCTGAACTAAATTGAGGCTTGAACAGTTTCTGTAATCAGATAACTGCAATTATTAAGGCCTATTGTATTTTCTCTTTGTTTCAATTTTGCCTGTATGAAAAAGTTGTAAGACTTGTATATTTGGGAAAATAACAATAAATGTATTATTATTATTATTATTATCTAATGTAAAATAAAGGAAATAGTCCTCTTGTAGCCAAATCTGTAAAATAAAATCGAATCAGTGCATACACCATTATTCTAGACATCTCAGTTACTCCCTCACGTAAATGTCATAGGAAACAATCCCCATGTCCCAAGATTTGAAATTATGTTTCCATTGAAATCAGTATAAAAATACCTTTGAATTGAGGTATCACTCACCCTATCTTCCCTATTCAAAATTTGGGGGTGAGGGTTGTAGTAGCAAGGATTGAAGCGCTATTCGTCCGTAACCTACATCTTAAGTTGTCCCCCTCGAAACAGAAATCGACCTGTCGGAGCATTTCTATCGAAAAAATTTATTTCGTCTGTAATCTCGTCTGTTTCGTTTTCAAATGGCCACCCTGTATAATGATCTATAGTATTAATTAACATAATAAGAATAAAATAACAGCTTGAAACCAACAATTAGATTATTACGAAAGTGTTTTTCTACGATAAAACCACAAAAATATAAACCTTAGATTAAAACCAAAAAAAAGGAAGAAGCTGATGCAAGTCAACAAAAGAAATCTAAAATATGAACAAGTAGGTTACTACAAATACAATAGTTAATATCTAATTGTTTTAAGTGAAGTTAAGTTTCACCTATTAAGGTGAAATTTTCAGTGTAGGTTAGAGACTTTCACATCTTGGCTGATTTCGCTATACGGTCAAATTGGCCTTGTAGTTTTGGAGTAATGAAATTTTTTTCTCCACATTACATTTCTGCATGCTTGTTCTTACTAGAACAGCGTAATAAATGTGCTTGTCTGTCAACATTAGACAGAGATACTGGACAATTCTGTTCTTCGTCTTGGTTCTGACACCTTCAGATATTTTTATTTAGTTTGATTTTTGTATTCAATATTAAAGTTCTTTCAAGTCCTTATGTAAGTTATTTTAAAAAATGTTCTAGGTGGAATGCAAGATTTCAACTATGTACACTCGAACTGTTTCGAAGTAACCTTCGAATTAACTTGTTGCAAGTATCCTTCTGCAACCTCTCTGCCAAAGGAATGGCAGTTGAACAAAGAATCTCTGTTGAGGTACATGGAAGCTACCCATTGGGGTGTTAAAGGTATTGTAACAGATACCGAGGGTGTGCCAGTTCTTGATGCCGATGTTCAAGTTATTGGAATCGAACACAATGTCACCACTTCTAACAGGGGAGAATATTGGAGACTTCTTCTACCTGGAACATACGAAATAATTGCATCAGCTTACGGGTGAGAGATTTGAACATATATTAATTAGGGGTGCACAGCATAAATTTCAACTATCGCTATCTTTGTATTGGTTCTTAAAACATGACGATTTTTTTAATAAAACCAGCTTCCACTTAATTTCGAAAGTGTACGATGCAGTTCTTACATGCATTGATGAAAATAGGAAATCAGGTTTCATATTCAATACTAACGGAGTTTACAATAAGAGGTTTTATTTTAAATAGTCTACTTTCACAGCTAGTGTAATTTTTTTGACGTGACAACGTCTTATAAATTGGTTTGCCGGGTGACACTTCTAGAAACTGCGTTACGCTCCGCTCACGTTATGCACTCACAATGAGAGCGAGTGAGAGGCACGCGTCCCTTCCACTCGGGCATGGTTAGCCCGCCTAAGAGCGAGAGAGACAGACATAAAAAGTGAAAGGCACGCGTCCCTTCCACTCGAGCACAGTTAGCCCGCCTAAGAGCGAGAGAGAGAGAGTGAGAGAGATAGGCATACACACCGGTTCATGTCTTGCGTTGTCACGTAAAACTTTCGCCCGTATACCGACTTTACAGGCAACCAATTTTTTTTTTACTTATAATAATATAATACAGCTTGAACATGAAATGTTTTACGCTTCAGCAGTTCATTATTAAAATGAATTCATTTTTTAAAATATTGAAGGATCACGTATTTTGCTCTGAAAAGCTTATAGTCTGTAACAAAATGAAGAAAAAAAATTTTTTCAGGCTTATCCACATTTGAACTGAAGACTGAAGGTTAAATGTTCAAAAAAAAAAAAAAATTTCAATGCAAACAGATTAATTTTGAGAAAACTGGCTGAGTAAGTTATTTTGATGGGTTTCACGAAAAGTATAGAAAAATAATCTCTGAAAAGCGAGTAAAAAAGGTTGAAATTCACTGAAGGATAGTAACTTTTTTTTTTTAATTTAATTAACAAGATATCAGTAGAATCATGGAATCTAGAGGTGGAAACTCTCGGAAAATTATTGGACATTCAATTTTCAGAAATTGTTCCAGAAAAAGTTTTGAATGCATGGGTGTTGGAATTGCCTTCTGCAACGAGTATTAGACGATACTTTCTCTATTTCAGTCAAGAATTGTGAGAAATTTATTGGAATTCAATGAAAAATTCAGATTATACCTCCTAGTGCCTTTTGTATTTTATTTTTGCAGTTGGTGTGACTGATACGAAAATTGACACTTTATAGAATTTGAATAGTGCGTTCAAATCACTACATGGTTTAATGTTGACAACTGACATGCAATGGACGCGTGTTGACATTCGAAAGGATAGGATGTCAGTGTTGTCAACCACAATACGAAAAATATAACTAAAAACTGTTTTTAGTACTGTAATTAACTCATTACGACACTGATATAGAGAAATATTATTCTTGTTTCTGAAAATTTAACCACTCTGCAGTAAAAATGTAGAAAAAGCTCAGAAATTTTTTTCTCATTTTGTTGAATATTATGAGCTTTTCAGAGCAAGAAATGTGATCCTTTAATTTTTTCAAAAATTCAATTGAGTCAAACAAAAAATGGCTAGATGGATTAATTTGGCTCTTCGCCTGGGTTTTGTAAAAATATTGAAGCGCACTTAACATAATTGGTTTCCTCAATATTTGTAATCCAGTGCTTGATCTTCCAAAAAACCAATAATTCCCCTTATTTGGAGCAGTTTTAAATTCATATGATGAAAGGGGAAAAACTTTTTTTTTCGATAAAGTAATGGCCAGGCGTCAAACTCACCATCAACTTTTTGTGTAATCATTGGTTGCTGAGATATCAAGAATCATAGACAAAAATATGCTTTCCCATTTAAAGACCGATATCTTGACCAGAAATGGACGTAGCAAGGTCTATAAAAAAAGCAAATAAATATTAATGAACAAGGTATTCGATTCTCATAGTGGTTAAGAAAAAAAAATCCACACTTGTTGACGAAGAAAACCTAACTAAATATTCAAAAATTTGTATCCATGGTATTTCTTACTCAGAAACTACCGACGCTACAAAAGTCTGAAGTTCTAATTCAGAAACTTGACACTTGTAGTTGCATTTTTATTGTTTTTTTTTTTTCTTAAATTCTTCTCATATTTCCATATGAGATTCGAAATCCGACAACACAAAACGAAAGTAAAGTAGAGATGTCAAAAATAGAATTACAACAATTCAATATAGAAAGTCTAGAGCAAGAAAGTATAATAACCAGAAAAGGTTATACATTTAAAACATGGAATACAGCAGGCGGCACTTGAAGCTTTAGGAATAAAACATGGTACTAGGACTACAAGGTATTCTCACTTGGGGTACGAGTTTTGAACAAATTCGCACATGACGTCATCAAGAGACCCCTTTGGTTCGTTAGAGGAGACAGAGATGTCTCCAGCATAGATTTACATTGCATAGTTTAATTTTAATGTCTAGAAGAACGAGTTTTGTAAACTTCGCGCATGACGTCAGCAAGAGATAAGAAGCCTATTGGCTTATTCGAAATCGTCGTTTTCTTGGATTCGCCGAATAATGTGAATATAATTTATCTTTCACAATACAACAAAATATAGTTATTTGAATGAAAATTTTGTTTGCTATTATGGTTTGCTTTGAAGTTGTAGATATTTCAGTAAATAAATAAATGTACTTATTAATTATAATATATTATAATAATATAATTCGCAAATATACTTGCAAGAGGGAAATGTGAAAAACCGAAATTTCATATTCGGTTTCTTCTTGTTGTTGCTAGAGCAACCCACTACAGCGCAACGAACCATAATTTTATAAAATGAATGAACTTACGAAAAATATACAATACAATTAAACCTAAATTAAGTTATTTATATCTAAGGTTAAACGTCACAGAACACGAATATCAACGTCATAGACATACAGCATGTAGAGACATCTTTGATAAGTTCTAACAACCAACCAGGAGTCTCTTGATGACGTCACTACCGATATGCGCGTGAGAATACCTTGTAGCATTGCTTGTAGTCCTAGTACCATGGGAATAAAAGAAGAGAGCAGAGTTGAAGTGAAGTGGTGGGGGAACGAAAGTAAAGAAGAAAAATCAAGCCTACCTGAAGTGGATAACAACTAGTGATATTGAAGACTGGAAATCATATGTCCGAGAAAGAAATGAAGTAAAGAGAATGGTGACGAAACACAAGAGAGTTAGCTTTGATGAAAAATGTAGGGATGTATATTGGAGGTAGAAGATGCACAGAAGCATGGAAACTCATAGAGTTTCGGTAGTGTGAGTCATCATGCCCCTCATATACGTTTCTACATTAGAGAGGCAGCTTACATCTCAAAGGATGAATTACAGAAAGATAACATTTCGAATAAGAAACTGTACCACATCCTTCTTTTGCAAAATAAATACTTACCGGATATAATTCAGAAAAATCCAAACAGAAAATGGAATTTGGTGTTTAAAAATATCAACTCACATTTGTTGACCCAAAGTCAAAAAAGTCTACTTTATACTCTTGTACACAATACATTTCCTTTCGTAGCACAATTGTACCGAGTGAAAAAAACTATCGATGAAAATTGCGAAGTATAGTATGTAGAAAATTTCCTGACAATTTGGTACACAGGTTCGAATGCTTTAAGGAGGTGAGATTGGCGTTCCTTTATCTCGTGAATATTTTGGAAAGAATTGTTGGTACAGCTGTTTGTGAGAAAAGAATTTTGACATTCGAATATGACTATGGTAAAAAAAGGTTGAATGACATAGCTTCCTTACTGATCGCGGAGGGGATTGAATTTGTGTTGAATAACGAAAACCATTGCAACTTTGTTGATGATTTCAAGCGTAACATCAAGCATGCAACTTTAGCTCTACGTAAAAGAAGCCCTAGTCACTATGAATTAATTCCTTCTGTGATAATGAGTTGATGAATAAGTTGCTGTTGTCTTTGAGGATATTTGAATTATATCAGGAAAGATCTTGAATACATGTAAAATTAATTTTAGTTATTTGTTTATAACAATGGGTGAATATTTGATATTTCAATATTAGGATAACGTTTATTAGTAATGTAAAATTATGAGATAATAAAGATTATTTACAAAAAAAAAAATAGATAATATCAGATCCGAAAAGAAAAATAATTTCCAACTCATATCACCTGAAAAATGGGAAGAATATTAGAAAACACTACTAACTGAAAATAGACCAGAATATATGAATGAGGAACTACATCCTGTAAACATTGAAGGAGAAAGAATAGAAATAAAACAGGAATGTCAAATGAAGTCAATAAAATGTTTAAAAAACCGAAAGTCAACTGGACCAGGAAACATTAAAGCAGAATTGATGAAGGACGGAAACATGTATACTCTACCATATGATAAACCAATTTTTTACGAGATGCATCAATGGAAAACCAATACCATAATCAATCCATAAAAAAGGGAATAAACAAAATGCGAAAACTATCGAGGTATGACAGTTACATCCACTATCAGTAGGCTTACGGAAGAGGGATCTGATCGAACAAGAATACTATGGACAAGAGACTGATAATATATTTATCCTTAAGGAAATCATAGAAAAGAGAATTGCTAAGAATAGAGAAACCCATCTGTTATTCATAGATCTCGAAAAAGCATATCATAACATCCCGATATCTAAACTCTAGTTCTGAGTTCTAGAAGAAACACAAATAAGCTTAGACTATATAGAATAGACCCCCTTATTTACATTGAAAAGTGTTGCACCTGAAACTTAGAGCTGGTCGATTGTAACGTATTGAGCTGGTCCACTGAGCTCATTTTCCATGTTGCCAAACTGAGCAAATAGTAGGTTTCTGTATTCCCCTATAATTGTGAATAAAAACTTTTTCTCAAATTTGCTTCCAAATTTTTGTATAAAATTTCATATTTTGAATTGAAACTGTCTTACCGGATATATTAGCAAGAAGTAAAAGAAAAACTTTAGTTGATTCTGCTATTTTATGTCAGAGACCACAGATGGGAAGAAATTCAGGTGAAAGTCAAGATAACGCTGCCTCATTCTCTGCTTGACAATTAGAAGGTCACATGTTCTAAACGACACACGTTGCCACCTCTATATCGAAAATAAATACGCAAATTGAAGAAAATTTGTGAGAGTCAGTATTAGGTTTTTCATATTTTTTATTGTTTATTACTTTTCATCGCCATAAAAATGGTTCGTAAGTGGGACAAAAGAGTAAATGGAAAAAGATTTTATGCGGTGTTGCCGGGTGAGGTTTCACGAGAGACTTTCTCTGAGGGAGTCAAAACAAATCGACATTTTACAAAGGAATGCTTTGTCTATCATATATAGTCTAAGCAAATAAGTCATACTTTGATCAAAGCTATAAAAGAACTGTATAGAGAAAGCAAGCCTTAAGTTAAAGTCGGAAAGAGAATATCTCCATATCACTTTATTTAAGATATATATATAATATATATATATATAGAGTATGTACTGAGAAACTGGAAAAGAAAGTGTAAGAAGATGGGCTTAGAACTAAATGATACTCCAATGTTTACTCTCCAGTTTGCCGACGACCTAGTAATCATTGCCCAAGACAAAGACGATATTGAATACATGACTCGAAAGATCAGAGAAGAATACGAAAAGTGGGGTTTAACAATTAACTTAACAAAAACCAAATATACAGGGTGTCTCAAGTTCGAGTGCCTATTAGACGGTTCTGGAGAACTAGACATATTTGAAATCTGAAAATTGGGATTATGATATTGTTCGAAGTTCTCTACAGAGCTAAAATATTTTCGAACCACAAAAACTTCCGGTTATACAGGGAGTGAAAATAAATTCGACGAAAAAATTTTTTTAAAGTTTTCCATTCCTGGTATGATCGAGTATTCAATAGTGAATACATTTCTATTAAAAAAATTGTATTAAATCGAATAGTTTACAAAATATCTAAAAAAAACTGGAAAAAAAGTCAAATATGTTCAGTCAGTAATATGTTCATTATTCTTATTTTAAATATCCTGAGCTTAAACCGTTTTTACAACATCGAAGAGGAAGGATGTGAAAAGGTCATGCATCTTAATTGTGATCTTAACTTGGCCATAACTTCTGTTTTTCAAATTAGAACCCTATTTTTTTATAATTGTGTTGGAGTTATTTGAGATTTTCTGGATTTATAGTGTATGTAGAGTCAAATTGATTGCATTAAAAAAATTCAACGAATATTCTTTCAAAACCATGGGAACACTCTGTACCCATAGAAGATGAATTATCTGTTCATAATTCACAAGTGTCAAGTGTTATTGTTATTCGTTATCTTCATTTCTCGATTTAAAAAAATGAACCGTTATTATAATTACGAAATTCTGGATCTATTTTATATACATGGTGAATGTGACAGAATTATTAGTAGAACCTGCCGGGCCTTCAATGAGAAGTATCCTCATTTACCTTCCATGACGGAGAAGATCTTTAGAAAATATGCTTCAAACTTTCAAAGTTTTGGATGTGTAAGAGCCTCTAAAGAATACAAAAGAAGGGTAGTTGATGATGAGGAAAATGAAATTAGTGTTTTGACTTATTTCGAAGCCAATGAAAATGCATCTATTCGAAGTGCAACTCATGAAATCAATTCAGACAGAAATTCAGTGCACCGAACTTTGAAAAAACACAATATGCATGACTACATAAAAAGGTTAAATTTTTGTAGAGGAATATTAGAAAAACTTGAAAATGATGAAGTTTTTTTGAAAAAGATCATTTGGACAGACGAAGCAAAATTCAATAATGAAGGACTATTTAATAGAAAGAATTGCCACATTTGGAGAAGTGAAAATCCTTATAGAAAAAGACAAAGTATCCCCTAGAACAAATTTAGTTTTAATGTGTTTTTTTTTATGAACAATAAAGTGCGGTACTACCATTATGAAGAAAATTTAAATACAGAAAAATTTTTGGCAATCCTGAGAAATTTTGTTTCTGAGTTTTTGGATGAACTGCCGTTGAGTATGTCGACTACCGCATATTAATCTGTGGATCGGACGCCGTTCTTCACTGTTTTGGCCCCCACGATCTCCCGATCTTACTCCCTCAGATTTTATTTATGGGGTAGAATAAAAAACATAGTCTATGAATCTCCTATTGAAAGCAAAGAAGATTTGAAACGGCGTGTGGAGGATGCTTTCCACTCACTAAAGGGGAGGAAATTGAGCGAGCGACTAACCGAGGTGTTTCAAGACGTATTCGAAAGTGTGTGGAACAAAATGGTTACCATATTGAAACTCTTACCTGATCATTTATTTTGTTAATTTGAGTTTTGAAATGTATTTTATTTTTATTATAATAATTTATTTATAATTATTTATAATCATAATTCGGTGTACTGAAGTAGCGAATCTATTTAATGTGTTACTTATTGAAGAGATGAATTTTCATCCTCTTCGAAATAAGTCAAAATACTAATTTCATCAACTGCCCTTTTTTTTGTAAACTTTAGAGGCTCATACATTCCAAAATTTGGAAAGTTTGAAACATCTTTTCAGAAATTGTAAAAAAAAGGGATATTTCTCATTGGATACTCAACATTTGTGTCATCCACCATGGATTTGAAAAAATATAATATAACAAATAAATCCAAAATCTCATTATTAGAATAGCAACGATTCATTTTGTGAAATCAAAAAAATTTCATAACGACTTACAATAAGACCTGTCTGACACTTGTGAATTATAAATGGAATGATTTATCTTCTATGCTCACAGAATATTCTTATGAATCAGATTCGAAGAATTTGACACAATGTACTACATAAATCCAGAAAATCTCAAATAACTCAGAAATTATTGAATTTAGGAGCATAATCATGTGAGAAAACTATCATTATTTTTGACCGCAGAATCCAACACAATTATAAAAAAATAGGGTTCTGATTTGAAAAACAGAAATTAGGGCCAATTTAAGATTAATTTTCAAGCCAAAATTTGAAACACCCTGTGATATTTTTGAAATCTAAAAGATGCATGACCTTTTCACATCCTTCCTCTTCGATGTTGTAAAAACGGTTCACGCTCAGGATATTTAAAATAAGAATAATGAACATATTACTGACTGAACATTTTTCCAGTTTAGGAAAGAAAAACTATTGGGAATTTTGGACACTATTAAATTATCTATTGTTAAACTTGTGACAATGCCAACGTTTCGAAACAGACTTCGTTTCTTTTTCAAGGCTGTAAATAAATAAATAATACATTACCAGACATACAATATGATACAACACGAAAATAAATTACCTAGTTACGATGAAACAATATTGTACGCTTTTTACGCATTTTTCCAGTTTTTTTAGATATTTTGAAAACTATTCTATTTAATACAATGGTTTTAATAGAAATGTATTCACTATTGAATACTCGATCATACCAGAAATGGAAAACTTAAAAAAATTTTTTCGTCGAATTTATTTTCACTCCCTGTATAACCGGAAGTTTTGGGCTTCGAAAATATTTTAGCTCTGTTGAGAACTTCGAACAGTATCATAATCCCAATTTTCAGATTTCGAATATGTCTAGTTCTCCAGAAACGTCTAATAGGCACTCGAACTTGGGACACCCTGTATGTGTGTAGGCGATCTGGAAATTTCCGACAATGATAGAATAGAAAAATGTGATAGATATAAATATCTGAGGATAGAACTGAACAACGAAGGTGAAGATTGCTTTGAAATCAAAGAAAGATTGCGACAAGGTAGAAGAGCTGTAAAAAGTCTAAATGGTAAAACTGCATTTTTACAACACAATTGTAAAAAGCATCACACTGTACAGAGCGGAAACATGGAAGATGACCGAAGCTGATAAAAACAGGATTAGAGCAGTGGAAATGGAAGTCCTCAGGAGATCATGTGGAATATCTCGAAGACAGCGAGTAACGAATGAAACAGTCCTGAAGTTGGCTGATATCAAAGAAACCATTCTAGACAACATTACCAAAAAACAACTTTTATGGGCCTACTGCTAAGTTCAACAAATGAAGGACTATAGGCTTCCAAAGATGGCAATGGAATGGGTGCCCCACGAAAGGGGGAAGATCTAGGAGGACATGAAATGGAGGCATAAGGAAGGCGATGAGTGAAAGGCAACTCACAGATGAGGATTGTCAAAATCGACTAACATTAACTGGTTCATATACCTGTATCAAAATAAAACCTCTTATTGTTGTAGCACTCAATGAATTCTACACCTATGTCTCATTACAGTCTCAACATCGAGTTATATTTCTATATATAAATTGGACTATTTTCACTGATCTTAGATCATTTAAAATATGCCACTGTATTCTTATCGACTGATTTATTGGGTAAATTCATGTTGCTGCACCCAGTGTAATGAAATTTGTAACCAAGTGCAAAAATGTAACTTTTAAACTTATGCTATTTTTTTTTCGTGTTATTTTTTGCTTCTTAACCTCTGCAAATGGCCATTCCTTACAGATACGAACCATCGGAAAAAATCAGAATAAATGTTGCAGCAGGCAGAACTTCTAGGCAGGACCTTGTCCTCAAAAGATCAGTTCCTTTAGAAGGTAGAGTTTCTCAGAATCATGTACCAGAATGGGTTTGGTACTAAGGTTTCACATTACATATCAAACCAAACAATACTTGTAGTTATGTGCCATAACTAAATTAAGTTTTCTAAACTAGTACGAAATTTCATCAAAAATGTCCTAATAGGTGATGGGAATCTGGTTTGTGGTTTTATCTTTTATTTGGTGTTGGTCAACTTATTTTATCATTACATTTCGAATTTACAAACCTTTTATTCAATATATATTGACTGTTACATTTGAAACATTACCTTCTAAAACTAATCCATGACAAGAAGATCAAAGAGCATAAAAGACAAATTTGATACTAGGACAATAATATTTTGAATTCGAACAACTTTTAAAACTCTTTACTATTAAGATAATTATTTTAAATCATATACATATGTTTATATAATGTGGTTTTATTGAAAGTAGTGCTTTATGAATCTCAACTTAGTATTTATTTAAACTTGTTGCGAAAAACTGATTGTTTTATGAATTTATCTGAGTATTTTATAGTTATTCAATAAATGGATTATATAAACATGTGTATTTCTTAATTTTGCCTTTTTCTGCACCATCTACTAACCAAGTGGTTCATCTCATCTGAAGGATATTATTTTAATATGGAGGTAAGTGGTGTTTGTATCTTGTGTTTTCTTGTTTTCAATGTTGTTTGGTGAGTTTTTGTATCACACAGTATAGCTTATAATAATGAGTAGTTAACAAAATTAATAAATAACATGAAACATATCTTGCAATGAATAAGGATATCGATAGACCACATAGACGAGCAGATGTTGATGTATGTCAAGTTGATGTAGAATTTGTTTACTATCTTGATCTCTCCCTCGGTAGTGTATTGGCAACGTTCATCAAAAAGATCGGATCCATTACCAATAGGTATCGACTTGTTTTATCCATTTGTATTTCTATGGGATCAATACCAGAATCGGCTGAACTGTTGTCAGATGTTTGAAAGTAAGGTTGGGTGGATTGAATTTGTAATGTTTCAGGGTAGCTAAATTTTCTGAATTGTCAGCAATCATTTACATATCTATCTACTGAAACAATTCGATATCTACGAAAGTTGCAAACTGCCAACTGACAGCTATCGTAAAGCTTGACATTTTTGAGGTTATACATAGTAAGAACGTTTTGAAATACTAGCTCTATTTGTGTTGTTAAATAATTGGAAATAAATTATTAAGAAAAGGATGATATTTCTTTCAAAAATTCGCAGTCTACAAATATGGGATGGGACAAAACTGGGTCTAAAATTAACAGTGCTGTGCCTAAGGTGGCGTAAGGACACAGTAACAAAGCCTACACAGAACACACACTGGTTAACCTAACTCGCACAAGCTTGAATTAGCTTCTGAGGGGTGTACATTGATATAAGTACACCTAGGTAAGCCAGTATAAACATAAACATCGATCAATGGATCATAGATCTCATGGTTCCAGTAATTATTTTGATCGGTATAATTAATTGTGCACCAAATAGAGCAACAGTACTCTGCTACAGAAAAGTCTCAGGTTAGAGATCCTGTTCGTAGAGTGAAAGTACCTGCACCCCAAGATGATCAAGCTAATTTCTGAAGAATATTATTCCTAGTTTTCAGTTTCAGGCATAGATCTTCTAATGTTGAATGATTATTTGGGCTATTGCTATTACCATCATCTATTGTGGATGTAATGTTTTCCGACGTTTCGATAGACATCTTCTATCTTTATCAAGGAGGAAAAGTAAAAAACCTTTCGAAAATTATCAATTTTCAAAAAGTCAATATGACAGAAGTCATGAAAGAAAAATGAACAATGTTATATACTCATCTGTGATATGATGATCTTTTTAAGTTGGATCGAACTATCGGCGTCCAAACTTCTGGCAGATCTATAGATGGAGCACTTATGGAATCTGGTGTTATTTTCATAAATGCTGCTTCTTTGATTTTTCTTCTTGCAAGTTTTTCTTCTTTGGATATTATTGATGCTTCATCCCATTTTATACGATTATTCTCATCTACAGCATGTTGGACTAACCTGGATTTGTCGCTGTCTAGTACTCGTAGAAGCTTCTGATGTTCTTTTATTCGTACATTTAGAGGGCGTTTAGTTTCTCCGATGTAAGATCTTCCGCACTCGCAAGGTAATTCATATATGCAGTTCTTTGTCCTTTGTGTCTCATTATTAGGCTTAACTTTTGTACAATATCTACATTTTGAGTCAAACCACCAACTAAACACTAAATTGGGGGTAGCAAAATGTTTATTTGATAGAGCAATAAATATTTGTTGCACTGAAGAAGACCAAAATGAAGAAATAAATAACATCTCGAAAACTCTTAGAACTCTTAGAAAACAACGGTTCTTAGGATTTCATTTTGTTTATGTACGAGTACATCTAAGAATGGAAGTTGTCTTAGATGTACTCGTACATAAACAAAATGGAATCCCAAGAACCACTGTGTATAAAAAGCCAACGAACACAGGACAATATCTACATTTTGAGTCAAACCACCAACTAAACACTAAATTGGGAGTAGCAAAATGTTTATTTGATAGAGCAATAAATATTTGTTGCACTGAAGAAGACCAAAATGAAGAAATAAATAACATCTCGAAAACTCTTAGAAGCAATGGCTACCCCAAAAAGATATTAGAAAAAGCTAAACGAACAAGAGAAAGTCAACCTGAACCAACAGATATAAATCAGACCATTAAAACCGTAATTCCTTATGTAAAAGGTTTGTCGGAGAAAATGAGAAGAATTGGAAATAGATACAACATAACGACTGCATTCAAAACTCAAGACACTATCAGAGCTAAACTTACAAAAAAGTTAAGCCTAATAATGAGACACAAAGGACAAAGAACTGCATATATGAATTACCTTGCGAGTGCGAAAGATCTTACATCGGAGAAACTAAACGCCCTCTGAATGTACGAATAAAAGAACATCAGAAGCTTCTACGAGTACTAGACAGCGACAAATCCAGGTTGGTCCAACATGCTGTAGATGAGAATCATCGTATAAAGTGGGATGAAGCATCAATAATATCCAAAGAAGAAAAACTTGCAAGAAGAAAAATCAAAGAAGCAGCATTTATGAAAATAACACCAGATTCCATAAGTGCTCCATCTATAGATCTGCCAGAAGTTTGGACGCCGATAGTTCGATCCAACTTAAAAAGATCATCATATCACCAATATTATTATTAAGTTTATTTCGAATACCAAATTGAAAAGTTTGTTTAATATCTGACATCTAAAGGAGTTTCTCATAAAGATTACACACAAAGAAGAATTGATTGGCACCTACTTCACATTTTGTGACGTTTTCTGTTTTCAATCGAGATTTTCATCCTGAAACCTCAAATAATTATTGACATTTAATGATAAATCCTCGAAAATTTTTTATATTTCAAAAAATAGCTCATATTTTTACTGTAAGAGAGAAGTTTCGTAATTTTTTTTACCATAAAAATTCGTTCATAACAGCTGTAAGGAGCAAAACAGCGACGTCTTTTTGAACGGTCGGATCGGACGGCCTACCCATGCTGGAAGGGGTTACGATGCATCACCTATTGCATTTTCGTATATTGTTTAATCGTTACAACAAGTTCAAAGGTCAGTGTCATAAAATAATATCTAAGGTACACGTTTTTTTTAATTTATTTATTTAGTAATACACCATTCGACAGCCGCGGCCTATTAGAGAATGGGAAATTTCAAGTGTTTACAGAAAGAAAAATAATTAAAAAGAAATTAACACCAAGTACAAGAAGAATATATAATAAGTCAATATGAGAAAGATCACACCCAGATGTATTACACATTTTGTGATCCCAAAATAGCTCTCCATATGCTTGTCGGTTCGCAAGCAAAAATATCCCCGATATTTTCATAAGACGTATAGTCATGCCATATTCTGTACAGGGGCGAAAACTGAAGAATGTTAAATCGTGGGCAAGGTAGATAAAATGTTCTTATAATACGTACAGGTAATCTAGATACATGTACTCAGATTAGGTCCAGCAAGTAAGAACAATCGATTAACGAGCACATTATATTTCGTAGAAATAAAACACCTAAATCTGTGCGACGACATTCTAGATAATTACCTGAAATCTTCTCAGGAAATTTTCGTGAGGTATACCACGCTGCGGATAAATACCGTCAATTTTGAAACATAGATACTTCAGAAATCACCTCTGTACATTCTCTAATCTACTGACATGTGCACTATACCCAGGGATCCAAATTTGGCATCCGTACTCATAGACTACCTATAGAAGGGCAACTCTGGCATGAATTTTAGTCCCGTTTTTGAGAGCTCAACTTACAGCGCCATCTTTAGTTATTCCTTAGTTGATTACAGATTCCATTCGCACAACGTTTCGTCTCGTGGCGCCCTCTAGTGCATTTTATATGAGTTATCATAGAATTTCACGCAAGCGCAGGTTGAATCCCATATTTTTTATTGGATTTTGAAACAAATACATTTGAAATGACCATTATTTTAATCTGCTGAAGATTGTCACATTTTCAATAGAAAAATATCATTTGATCAGAAAATTGTGACAATTTGCAGCAGATTAAAAGAATTATTTCAAATATATCTGCCCTTCAAATCGAAGAACATACTAATCTTTTGAGGATGAAAGGAAATAAAAAAAATAAACTTTGGAAATATATATATATAATGCAGTAAATAATCAATTTACAAAAATTTCAATATCGAGGGAAAGGATAAACGAACCAACAATAATTATGCAACAATTACTCATCAAATTATGAAAAATACATTAAGAATAAATTAGAATATTAGTGACAAATATATCAATTCAAGCATGAAATGCATTAGATTCATACTTTTATGACAGAAATAATTTCTTAAAGTCTATTTTCTTTTTCTTTTAGTTACTTTTTCGGATGCCATCTTCATTATTGGATCATAAGATCTGATTGTTTTTTTTTTCCCGATGAAATTTCATTAATAGTTCTGTCATAAAAACAGAATTTATTTCACGGCAAAATCAATAAACTTATTAATAACGCCTTTAGATGAATGAAGACATGGATTTCCGGTTCTTTCCAACCAAACATTTCTCACACCCTCAACTTGTGTTATGAAAAATCTAGAAAGAAAACAGTGTTAGAAACCCAAATTTTTACTAATCAGAAATGACTACACGAATATGAAGTTGCTACAGAAAATATTAATTCACAGTACATTTTTAGTGAGTTATAAGTTAATCCAAAACCACTCTTTATATAAATGCAACACATACATTACCATCACTGTAGCAATTGGGAACACAGCAAGAATAAACCATTTTAATTAAATTAAATTGAATAAGTTTCAAATGAATCTCTTGCTGACTAACACTACTTTTTGAATAAAAAATAAGTAGTCTATGTATGGAATAAACCTAGAACAAGACATGGGAGAAAAAATGGCGTTGGCATAGATAAGATGAAAGTTCATGCTCGTCAAAGAATAGTTTCTTATTCGTTATAAAGTCCATCAAGACCGAGATCCGATAAAATCCGTTTTTACCGATCACTGAGAATTCCTGATTTACCGATCGGAGCTTTGGGAATAACTAAAGATGTCTCTGCCGTTCGTTGAAGAAAAACGTGACCACCTTTGTAGTAGGCCAGTTCCCACCCCCTGTCCGTACTCGAGCCTTGAACTCACAAGTGCATTGAATAATATAAATAGCGTGTTCTCTAACCACTTTGAGTTCCTGAGGATGAAGCCAAGTGTTTTGACGCTTCCTGAGGTGATTGAATTTATATGAGGAACAAAACTAAGTCCACGATCGAATAAGATTCCTAAGTCTTTAAATTCAACAACCATACCAAGTTGATGACGAGATATTGTTGATGATGGAGCTCTTGTTGAATGATTGTTTGGGCTATTACCATCATCTATTGTGGATGTAATGGTTTCCGACGTTTCGATAGACATCTTCTATCTTTATCAAGGAGAAAAGTAAGAAACCTTTTGAAAATTATCAATTTTCAAAAAGTCAATATTGACAGAAGTCATGAAAGAAAAATGAACGATGTTATATACTCATCTGTGATATGATGATCTTTTAAGTTAGATCGAACTATCGGCGTCCAAACTTCTGGCAGATCTATTGATGGAGCACTTATGGAATCAAGTGTTATTTTCATAAATGCTGCTTCTTTGATTTTTCTTCTTGCAAGTTTTTCTTCTTTGGATATCGATGCTTCATCCCACTTTATACGATGATTCTCATCTACAGCATGTTGGACTAACCTGGATTTGTCGCTGTCTAGTACTCGTAGAAGCTTCTGATGTTCTTTTATTCGTACATTTATAGGGCGTTTAGTTTCTCCGATGTAAGATCTTCCGCACTCGCAAGGTGATTCATATATGCAGTTCTTTGTCCTTTGTGTCTCATTATTAGGCTTAACTTTTGTAAGTTTAGCTCTGATAGTGTCTTGAGTTTTGAATACAGTCGTTATGTTGTATCTAATTCCAATTCTTCTCATTTTCTCCGACAAACCTTTTTACATAAGGAATTACGGTTTTAATGGTCTGATTTATATCTGTTGGTTCAGGTTGACTTTCTCTTGTTCGTCTAGCTTTTTCTAATATCTTTTTGGGGTAGCCATTGCTTCTAAGAGTTTTCGATATGTTATTTATTTCTTCATTTTGGTCTTCTTCAGTGCAACAAATATTTATTGCTCTATCAAATAAACATTTTGCTACTCCCAATTTAGTGTTTAGTTGGTGGTTTGAATCAAAATGTAGATATTGTCCTGTGTTCGTTGGCTTTTTATACACAGTGGTTCTTGGGATTCCATTTTGTTTATGTACGAGTACATCTAAGAATGGAAGTTGTCTGTCTTTCTCGATTTCAATTGTGAATTTAATTGATTCCTCTTGATTGTTTAGATATTGAAGGAATCCATCTATAGTGTCTCTTCCATTTTGCCAAATAATGAAAGTATCATCTACATATATTTTCCACAGTTTGGGTTTAAGTGCATATTTTTCTAATGCCTTCTGTTCGAAAATTTCCATATATAAATCAGCTAAAATTGGTGATAGTGGTGAACTCATGGCCATTCCAAATTCTTGTTGATAAAAGATGTCTTCAAATTGGAAATATGTTGTTTCAATACAAATAGAAAGCATTTCCATAATTGCATTCACGCTTAGTGTAGTTCTTTCACTAAGGGTTTGATCTTCTTCAAGCTTTTTCCTAACTATGATAAGTGTTTTATCTGTCGGAATATTAGTGAACAAACTGGTAATGTCGAAGCTGACCATAACGTCTTCTTCCATGATTTCTTGATGTTTCATTATTTCTATGAAGTGTTTCGTGTTTCTTATCATCGATGTTGAATTACTTTTTAATGGTGATATAATTTTCAGCAGAAATTTAGCCAATTGGTGGCATGCTGAATTTCTTGAACTCAAAATTGGTCTTAGAGGAATATTTGCTTTGTGTATTTTTGGTAGACCATATAAATGTGGTGGTTTACTGAAGTGAGGTGTAAGTCTTGATCTAATGAATTGATCTGGAAATTCATTTCGATATTTATAAAGGATTTCGTAAATCGTGTTTTCAACTGTGGTGGTAGGGTCGTTTTTAGTTTTTTGTATTTTCCTGCTTCTAACAATTCATTGATATTTTGATTATAAGCGCCAACATCTAGAATTACAGTGACGATTCCTTTGTCTGCTGGAAGTATCTTTATGGAATTATCCGAGTTAAGATCTTTTGAAGCCCTCTGTTCAGCTTTATTTATATTGGGTAGAGGTGTTTTGTTATTCCTGTCTAACAAGGTTCTGATTTTCCATCTGTACTCTTCGGCTTTTTCAGGTTCTCGAATTTTTTGTGCAGTTTCTTCTGCCGCCAACATGATTTCAATTTTTGATATCGTCTTAGGGGCTATAGAGAACTTGAGACCCTTGTTGAGGAGAGAAAACACTAATGTTTCAAAGGAAATCTATTGTATTTCTTTTACGACTGAAGGACATTCCGCTATATTTTTGAACGTTCAGGGGAAGTAAGTTGTTCCTGCACCAACGGTTTAGCCTATCAATGTCACCCTGGAGGTCCCAACAATCCTCAACAGAGAGAATGCGACGATACAGTTTGAAGTCATCAACATAAAGAAGGAAGGAACAGGTCAGGTTACAACATATATCATTGATGAAGATTAAGAAAAGGAGTGGATCCAATATAGACTCCTGAGGGACACCTGAAGTAGCCTCAAAACAACCAGACCTATAACCAAAACACTGAACATACAGATTTCTACAGGAAAGATAATATTTAAAAAAATATAGAAAATCAAGATTTAATCCGAAAGAAGACAGCTTCTTGATAAGTATGCTATGATCCAATCTGTCAAATGCCTTAATGAAGTCCGTGTAGATGACATCAACTTGAAAAAACTCATCCAGTGCGCTACCGATATACTGAGTGAAACAGGGCAAATTGGTTACTGTTGATCGACCCTTGATGAATACGTGCTGACAAATAGAAATTTTGCTCCTCATATGAACATATATGTCATAAAGTATTTTTTCGAAAACTTTGCTGAAGTTGTTCAGAATCACAATTGGTCTATAGTTCTCAATATCGCTTCTTTTGCGTTTCTTAAATACTGGACTTACTCTACCCTCTTTCCAGACAGTAGGAAAATGATGTGTAGAAAGGGACAATCTATAAATAATGGTGAGAGGTCTGACGAGGACAATTGTACAGTCCTTCAACAGAAAAGATGGAATTCTGTCAGTTTCCCTGGATTTATTTGAGTGATCCAGATGCCAAGTATAAAAGCGGTGGTATTCTATTGCGGTGACTTGATGAGTTGTTCAATAGAAAATGGGTTTGCCCATATATTCATATGACGACAAAAAAGTTCTTGAAGAGTTTCCTGTTCTAAGACGCTGTATATCTGGTTCAACAAACTATATTAAATGGTCTATTATGAATTATATAGGGTGAAATTTTTTAAGGCAGTTTTCAGGCATTTGTGATTGAATTCATGGACGTAGGTTTTATTCAACTTGTATATTTTTCCAATATACATCTCACAATTAGTTTCTATTTTTGAAATGTACTTCATTCCAAAATTCACCATATATAATTCCTAATCTGTAATTTAATACAGTTTGTCGAAATTGTTTCATCAAGGGGATTGAAAAAATATACAAATATACAGTGTGTCCCATTTAAAAAAGGGACATTTCCTGTACTTCAATATTTATGTTTGAATAGCGCACATAATTAATCAAATAATAAGGAAAGCAATATAAATCAGTGATTTAATTTCTGTAATTATAAATAGAGAATATACCTCCTTGTTCAGTATTCTTGTAGAGCAGAGAAATTTCTCGTCTTAGAATAGGTTTTGCTATCCACAATTTCATTTTCTAATTCTTCATAATTGAACGAAGCACTTAACATTTTGGACTAAATACTTGAGGAAAGTAGTAGACTTAGTTAAAGATATTGTAGAAATCTAAGTAGTACTGTAAACTATTATATAACCCTAGTAATACTGCATTTCGAACATTCTATTCATTTTATGTTGATCAAGTAAATTATAGGTCATTCCATTTATCATATGAAATACAATTTTTTACTATTTCTTTGTACCTTATTTCTTTAAATAGCTTTAATTTTAATGTTTTAGGGGAATATCAAAAGTTGATTGAAGAAACGAAGCAAGTGTATGATAAGTATGGTTTTATGATTCCTGACGATACTGTTTTCAAGCATCATCATTATGATGACATGGAGAAATTCATGAAAAAGTTTAACAAAACATATGCGAACATCACGAACATGTATTCCATTGGAAAAACTATTCAAGGAAGAGAAATGTGGGTTTTTGTAGTAAGCAGTACACCATTCGCACATATTCCAGGTAACTATTCATACTCCTTCAGTATTTTTTGAATGATAACATCTGTTTTCATTGACATTATGGAAGAAAACTTAAATTTCAAATAATATACAGTGCAAAAATTTCTATATTCCACAACAGCAGTGCGACAGAGACAAGAAAATCTGAAAAGAAATTTGTTGTTTATCTTTAGTTCAAATTATTAAATTGAACAAGTCTATTCTTGAAAGTGTAAATAAACCAAAAATATCTAAAATTGACAATTATAGTCCTACACTTCTTGAAAGTAGTTACCTATAAAAGAATGAAATTGACTTTCAAGAAGTGTAGGACTATAATTGTCAATTTTAGATATATCTTCAGTTCTTCTAATTCGAAAAATCTTCGTTGAAATATAACGAGGTAGCAGTGCATCAGTAATGGGATTTTAACTGTAAAAACTTGTAAATACTTATTTGTGCGAAACTGATTGTACTGAAATCTCCCCATCATTTCAGCTGCATGATCAGAATAAATGAGAAAGGCCTTCCTCTAATCAAGATTAGAAAGGTCGAACGAACGATCAACAATTCATTTCTGTCGGAATATTTCGTCTTTGTTGCATCTAAGGCTTTTGTTATTATTCTCTTTTCAGCTTCTACTAGTTCAATCGATCAGAACAGGAGCGCCATAAAATTTAGTTATTTAATTTAAATGTGATTTAATAAAAACCTATGTAATAAAATTTCCTCATTTATTGTGTTACAACAATATTGTAACACTACATTTGCAACAATTGTTTCGTCAAATTCTTGGCTTCTTCAGACGAGTTCGATGTTGAACTACTCCAAAAAAATTGAGTCTTCCTTATATATTTCACAAGATGCAAGAGGGGGGGAACGGTATTCTAAATGCTTCTTGGATTTTTATGGCATGTTTATCAATGGTAATCTGTTGACATCCATTTGGTCATTAAGTAAGATATTTTGCCTGTTATATCTGTTAATGTCCATTGCTTCTGCATATGTTCCTCGTCTAAAAAATGGTTCGCATAAGTTGAGTTCAGTTTTTTATTCAAGAAACTACTCGAATGTTCCTTAATCCCCTTCTCGAAGTTCCTTCCTGTTTGTCCAATATATACTTTCTGGCATGAACCACAATTCAACTTATATACTGCTGATTTTTTTGTTTTTATCTAATTTGTCTTTATTATTTTTGATTAAATTACTCAAAATATTATTGGTTTTAAATGCTATATTGAAATTCCTTTTGTTTTTCAAAAAAATTGCTACTTCTATTGATGTTTTACCTGTGTAATTTAGTGTTATATATCTATTCTGTTCTAGTTTTTCGTTTTTGGTGTATATTAATGTTAAAGCTTGATTTAATAAGCATTTATTCAATATTTGGTCCACAATGTCAGGTTTGAAAGCATTATTAACAGAGATTTGTTTTATAGTATTGAGTTCACAGTCAAAATTCTGTTTTGCATCTTCTGTTTTTGTGTTTTGATTAGTCTATGTACCATGCTATTGAATGCTGCTAGTTTTTATGAATATGAATGATGTGACTTTTAATGGATCGTTATGTCGGTGTAGGTTGGTTTGCGATAAATTGCAAAATCGTCATCACGTTTTCTATCCCAGATTTCAAAATCTTTCAAACACATTATTCGACAAATATGAAATAGAATTATTCAAAAAAGGTCTTAAATTCAATCTTCCACGTAATGACAAAACATCTATATATATTTAGCAGTAGATGCGGAAATAGCCTTGAGCTCCTGTCAGGATTCTGTCAAATATAAATATAGTATAAAGGAAATAATTACCAAAAAACCGCGAATAAACAAAGTAATCAATTCGAGAAAACAATAGTATAAAAAATTTAGAAAGCACTGACGTGAGGTCAGATTGCTTTGGCGCTCTTGTTGAGCTACTTGCGAGTAAATATTCAAACCATAACAAATCTGTAAGCACTCTGATCGCGTGAATAATAGTCTTTTCCCGTACTATGGGACAATGTAATGCAAATATGAACGCTTAATGAATGAACAAAGCTATATCTCAAATTAAAAATAACTACTCATAATTTTCCCTAGTTTTGTTCGAAGCTATAATTCCCATTTCCTAAAAACTTATGTCAGTGCTTTTCTGAATTTTGACAACGTATATTATTTCAGCCACCGAGATTGAATTCTATCTCTATGATTTCCCGTTATGAAAACTTTTGATTAATATTACGCCAACTGACACTGATTAATGAGTCTGGCATTTGTCAATCGAATATCGATCTGTGATGGCCATCGTTCAAAGAAAATCATCGGGACGTATGTCATTTCTGTTTTCTCTTGAGTAAATTAAAAAAATGATTATATCTTTAGATGGAAAAGAGCTACGACAATGAAATTGTCAATCACCTCAATATATTCACGAATTTTTATTGAAATCCGAAGAATATCTTATGAGATAGTCAGAATTAAAAAATTTTTTTGGGAATTTTTTAAAAATTTTCTAGCTTGACGATTTTCGCGAAATTTTGGTAGCTGTTTTGTTGCAGCCTCCCTCAACAATATTTCAAGTATCAATTTGATCGGATGGATATTCTAGTAGTTATTGAGGAAACAAAATTTCAGATGCTCATAACTACTGAACCATCCTACGGATTTGGCCCAATAACGAACTCGACCGATATATTTGGACAATTAACCTATTCTGAAAATATGAAAACTCTAGCTTATTCCTTTTGGATGCTAGAGAGGATACGGCCGGACAGACTCAACTTTCGCCACGAATTCTTCATCAGGCAGTCGAACCCAATCGATTGAGACCATTTTCGGCTAGATATTCCAAAATTATAGACATTCGGGCAAAATGATAGGCACTCTGTTCGGGTGAACAAGAGCGCCAAAAATAAAATTTTAGTTTATAATTCAATAGTCGCCAGAGCGGAGAAAGGTAATACTGTGATAGTAATAGACAAAAGAAAATATATTGAAAAAACAATTTCATTTTTAGAATCAGAAAAATATACAATTCTGAAAGAAGATCCCACTGATAATTTCCAATCTGAAATAAAAACAATAATTTCAAACTCCCCAGGCCTTTTTGACCCCAACAAAACTTTTAAATTGATATCAATGAATCCTCAGATACCATGAATGTACGCCTTCATCAAATTACATGAAAAAATCACCGGATTAGACCTGTATTATCTTTCATCGCAGCTCCAGCATTCAAACTATCGAAAGAATTGATAAATATCATACTACAAGAAACCAAATTCAAACCAAAATTCGCAATCAAGAATTCATATGACCTCATAGATAAAATCCAAAACGTACAAATTCCAGGTAATGCAAAATTCATATCCTTCGATGTAAAAAATCTGTTTCCTAGCGTCCCAGTGAAGGAAACTATAAAAAAAATAGTCATTAGACAGAAATAAAACGAGCCCCGTTTTGAGAGATCAAATTTTACAATGCCTGAATACGTGCCTTGAGCAAAATTATTTCACATTTAACTATACGTTTTATATGAATACAAAAAATTCAGCAATAGGTAATCCCCTTAGCCTGTTACTAGCCGAATTTTTTATGAACTACCTGGAACAAGCAATAGAAAAAAGTAAATATTTTAAATATTTCATATATTGGTACCGGTATGTAGATGATATTTTATGTTTATTCATAGGAACAATTAAACAGTTGACCATGGTTTAAGATTTCATCAATAAACTTTCACCTCATATAAATTTCACGTATGAAGAAGAAAAAAAATGGTAAAATAAATTTTTTAGATTTAACAATATCAAAAATCAATAGTAAACACGATTTTGCAATTTATGGCAATCCAACCTACACCGACAAAACGATCCATTCAAAGTCACATCACCCATATTCACAAAAACTAGCAGCATTCAATAGCATGGTACATAGTCTAATCAAAACACCTATGACAAAACAGAATTTTGACTCTGAGCTCAATACTATAAAACAAATCTCTGTTAATAATGGTTTCAAACCTGACATTGTGGACAAATATTGAATAAATTCTTATTAAATCAAGCTTTAACATTAATATACCTCAAAAACGAAAAAATAGAACAGAATAGATATATAACACTAAATTAGACAGGTAAAAAATCAATAGAAGTAGCAAATTTGTTGAAAAACAAAAGGAATTTCAATATAGCACATAAAACCAATAATAATTTAAGTAATTTAATCAAAAATAATAAAGACAAATTAGATGAAAACAAAAAATCAGGAGTATATAAGTTGAATTGTGGTTCATGCCAGAAAGTATATACATATTGGACAAACAGGAAGGAACTTCGAGAAGAGGATTAAGAAACATTCGAGTATTTTCTTGAATAAAAAACTGAACTCAACTTATGGAAATCATCTTTTAGACGAGAGACATATGTTTGATTCAAACTACAAAACTTTGCACATAGAAAACAAAAGCAGAAGACTTAATATTCTAGAAGCAATGGAAATTAACAGATATAACAGGCAAAATATCTTAATTAATGACCAAAAAGATGTAAACAGATCACCATTGATAAACATGTCATAAAAAATCCCAGAAGCATTTAGAATACCGCGCCCCCCTCTTCCATCTAGTTTTTTTTTTGGAGTAGTTTAACATCGAACTCGCCTGAAGAAGCCAAGAATTTGTGAAACAATTGTTGCAAATATAGTGTTACAACATTGTTGAAACACAATAAATGTGGAAATTTTATTAAATAAGTTTTTATTTAATCACTTCTTCTTCTTCTTCTTCAAACTTCAAAAATAGGCATAATTGCCCGTTTCTTCTTAGCCACCATGCCTAGTCAGGTCTCAAGTTGTCACTCCATCGCTTCCTCGGTCGTCCGACACTTCTGCGACCCAAAGGTGATTTGTCGCGGGCTATTTTTACAATTCGTGTGTCGTCCATTCGGTTGATATATTGAAATATGCTGGTTTATTATAATCGATGGACTTTTCCATTATCTGCCTGATGATGAAGACCGCATCGGTGCATGATCTCCTGATCTAAACCCCTGTTGCTCATCTGATAGCGTAATCAGGCGGTTGATCTGATTGGTTATGATCTTCGTTGTTAGTTTTAATGTAGTGCAGAGAAGGTTAATGCATCTGTAGTTAATGGAAGTTTTTGTCACCCTTCTTAAACATTGGGATTGTGATACTCGTCCGCCATTCTTCCGGGATTTTATGACTGGAGATGACCTTCCGGATCAAATAGGTTAGTTGACGCGTGAGGCTTGGTCCGCCATATTTGAGTAATTCATTCGTTATACCATCTATTCCCGGACTCTTCCTATTCTTCATTTTGCTGATAGCATCTTCCACGTCAGATTCATTTATTTCAATGTCCTCATTCGTTGTTATTTCTGGTATTCTATTTTCAGTCCTAGGACTGTCTGCTTTATACATTTCGGTGAGGTATTGGATCCATGTTTCTTGTTTGATCTTACTTGATTCATTCAATTCTCTGATTTCTTTTCTTTGGTTCCGAATGAATCGCCACATTTGCTTCTGCAGACCGTAAAAATCATCTTCCATCTTTGAAAATTTTTCCCAGTGACTATTTTTTGTTTGTCTGACCAAGGCTGTTGTTTCGTTTCGGACATGTTTGTAGTGTTCGTAAGATTCTGCGGTTTTGAGGATCTATATTTAAGGTAGGCTATCTTCTTTTCCCTACATTTAGCCTTGACTTCTTGGCAAAACCATGGTGTCTTACTTACATTGTTGGTATCACTTTTTACTACACGCTTGCCTAAAGCTTCGTTAGCAGCATCCTTGATATTTAATCACATTAAAATTAAATGAAAATAGATTTCCATCAAGTGAGGACCTTAACCATTCAAAATTTAGTTACTAGATAAATTAATGCATATACCCATATAATTGGAAACTTGATAACAACACAAGAACTTAAACAAATCTTCATTAAAGGTAAACCTGAAGTCAAATACGTTGCCAACATGCATGGAAATGAAGTAGTTGGTCGAGAAATGTTGCTGCTGTTGATAAAATACCTTTGCGAAAGGTATGGAACAGATGATCGTATAACCCAACTTTTGGACACAACAAGAATCCATCTTCTACCGAGTATGAACCCTGACGGTTATGAGATATCTAGGGAAGGTAAACTCCTTTTTACATTGGGTTATTCGAAATTTTGCATTTACGTATGTTTCCAGGTGATTCTTCTAGTGCAAGGGGTAGAGGTAATGCTCATGGTGTCGATCTAAACAGGAATTTCCCTGATCAGTATGTTATTAATGAGGTAATTCGCCCCAGATTTCGGTTTTTATTCAATGTTTTTATTTCTTTCTCAGTTTAATAGGGTTATTGAACCAGAAACTAAGAATGTGATGGACTGGATATTGTCGAAGTCTTTCGTTTTATCGGCAAATCTCCATAATGGGGCTCTGGTTGCAAACTACCCTTACGATGATACTCCAGATATGAAGCAGTACAAAAATCCTACACCAGATGACGATGTATTCAAGCATCTGGCTTTAACATACTCTAATGTAGGTAAACAATAATCGGTAAATAATCATTGAATATTGATTACTTTCCTTGTGTCCTCAGTCACATAGAACCATGCATGATGGGAAACCATGTCCAATGTTTCCTAAAGAGAAATTCGTAAACGGTATCACAAATGGTGCTGAATGGTATGTGGTATCTGGTGGTATGCAAGATTGGAACTATATGGTTGCAGGCTGCATGGAAATTACTTTGGAAATTGGCTGTTACAAATATCCAACAGCTGATAAATTACCGCAGTATTGGCTGGATAATAAAGAGGCTTTGATAACTTACATCGAGCAGGTATGTAAGGAATATACAGGGTGTTCTGATTTGTTTCCGACAAACTGAAACTGGTGATAGATCACATCATTCTAAGCAAAAAAAGTTCCTATGAACATGGGTCCGGCAATGCTTCGTTTCCGAGATACAGGGAGTTAAAATTGAGAAAATAATTCGCGTTTTCTTTAATATCTTTCGACTGGCTCCAAATAGTAGCATGAAAGTTGGTACATAGGGTTTTTTTAGGTGAGAAATTCAAATTTGTGGTCGATTTGGTTTTATTTTTAGAGGGAGCCACTGGCAATCATTTCGTCCCCTTTAAATGTGCTACCCTGTACGTTATTTTGTACTACAAAAATCGATTCCCCTGGCTTTTCTTGTTAAAAAAGGTATACCTTATATTAGTCGCTAGGACCAGAAACGCATTTAAAGCATATGATTCATACCAATTTTCATAGTAAATTGACCATTTTATTTTTCAATTTTTTTTTACATCACACACTGTTTTGAATGAAATATTAATAGTTTTTAAACTTGGAAGTGTGTGTGTGTGTGTGTGCATTTCGCCTTAGAAATCTTCAAAATGAATTTAAATTAAATATTTTGTAACGCCCTTACGTGCAGTTCCTTTATTAGTAAACTCGGGCGCCAGACTATTTGCTTCTGAGGGCGTTACCCTCGCCTATCGAGCCCCTCCGGAATGTCCAGAAGCTCGAGCCTAGGCAGACTCCAGTGGAGAATGAAGTGGGTAGCTGTTGGAGGTGGAGGTGTCACCAATAAAACACTCGATTAACTAAAAAATTACTCTCTATTCATACCAAATAAACAAACATTCCAAAATAATAGGTCTCACAATCCTTAAAATAAATCAATAGTTCATATCCGGTACAACAGTCCTTAATCTATATCACAAAATCCTCGTAGTCCTTAACCTATAAAAGTAACCCAAGTCCCAAATCTACTTGTCAATCACCAAAAGTCCACAACATTCCGTGAAGGGGTTAGAGTGCACATGAAGCGATCAGAGTAGCGAGTTACTCATGCACGAAAGTCGAACACGGCCGTGAGATAAGGATGAAAATGACTCAGGCATGAAAAAGACCAAAGCCGTGTGATAAAAAATGATAATATCTCGGGGTTAAAGCGAGAGGGGGGGGGCGAAAACCAAAGCCTCACTCAGGCCAACATGGACCATCCAAGCGGAGGGAAGTCCCTGGGGCACGGTTCCGCACGGCGCAACTAGTGTCCGCGCGCAACAGAGCCCTTCGAAGAGAACTGCCAAGGCCCAGCCCAAATCGGAGTAACCGGCGGTATGGTGTGCGCATGCGCAAACCACCGCGCGTCCACCCGCGATGACGGTAGGGCCGAGGTCGAACCAAGTGCCTGCCGCACAGCAGCCCACACCACGGAAAACTTCGGTCTAAGCACGATTGAGATTGCTCATCTCGCACATCAACGTCAGCCCCGAGAGATGGACAGCAGGAGTCCGCCGAGGTAAAACGGCCCACAACCTAGGGACGATTGAGTTTCCTCATCTCGGCACCCAGATGTCGGATCCGCAATACCGGCTAAAGGACCCAGCCGACACTCGTGACGAACCCGTGCCTCTAAGGGGTCGGGTCGACAAACGACAACAGGGGGGGGGCAAAACACGACCCTCACCGCGCAGCAGCCCACGCCACGGAAAACTTCGGTCTAAGCACGATTGAGCTTGCTCATCTCGTACTTAAACGTCAGTTCCGAGAGATGGAAAGCAGGAGTCCGCCGAGGTAAAACGGCCCACCACCTAGGGACGATTGAGCTTGCTCATCTCGGCACCCAGATGTCGGATCCGCAATACCAGCTAAGGCCAGTTCTACATTGGAAGCGGAATTTCTCCAGATCAGACAGTCTGGACGGGTCTGGCTGGGTCTGGAGGAAACAAAAACAAAGAAAACGTGTTGTCCTCCTACATTGGAGGCAGTGTTCGATCTGGTCTGGACTGCTCTGAAGAGAATCAAATCGGGTCGGGTTGGCTGGCCAGACTAAATCCGTTTCCAATGTAGGACTGGCCTAAAGTACTCGTTAAGGACGTGATGCCCTGAACGCCCTCCTGCAGCCGTCGTTCGGTCTCAACGATCGAACCTCACACTCACCTCCTGGAATCTCGTCCTCCACCAGTGGCCCTCCGGTCCCCTCTCTATACCCTTTTCCTACCTTGGTATGTCTGCCTACCACTGAACTCACCACCAGTACTACCAACACTGGCTGGACCCTCCCCACTAAACGGTGGAGGCTTTCCTCTTCGCGTCGCGCCGTACGAGGAACTGCCGTTCCCGGTGCTCGACTCGCCTATAAGTACCATTCTCGGCCTCCCCACCAACATGCGCCGTGTGCACTGCAGGTCGAGGTGGGGAACGACCGGTCGGTCTCCCCACTGTTCAGCGTGATCTCGCTGGATTCGATCGGGGTCAACAGGTTTACGCCACGTAAACAAAACTACTTCGTTACAATTTAAATGGGAATAATTTTCGGAAAAGTTTTGGGACACTTTGGTTTTAAATGCATTTTTTTCTTAAACAGTTGCTCCTAGCGTCCTCGATGAGGTATGCCTTTTTTAAGTAAAAAGGATTAGAGAATCGATTTTTCAAATCCAATACGGTGTACAAGGTAGCACAAAGAAGTTGGGACGGTTTACATGGGTTGAAATGGTTGCTGGTGGCGGCCTCTAGAAAATACAACTAAATCGACCACAAATTTGAATTTATCGTCCCAAAAAAACCTCTGTATACGAAATATCATGGACAATTCAGTGAATGACGTTTACTGATTGCAAAATCACTTTCTTTTATATCACATCAGTTGATCCAGTATGAAAGAATACGACTAATATTAAAATTC
Source organism: Micraspis discolor (assembly GCA_030674115.1). Lineage (NCBI taxonomy): Eukaryota > Metazoa > Arthropoda > Insecta > Coleoptera > Coccinellidae > Micraspis > Micraspis discolor. The sequence goes on from JARTUT010000465.1 coordinate 58,293, forward strand.
GACCGGTTCCGGTTTTACCTACCATTTTCAGGTGCTGAATACACTTTATTCAAATCAATCAGTAAGCCAAGTACGATTTTTTGAATTATTGACTCAAATGAATTTTGTGAGCTTTTTTTTTAAATCAAATTTAATGATTTTTTCGCTATGTTCGATAATTGGCTTCGCTGTTGGATGGATAAGGAAGGGTTTCAAATAACTGATACCAGCTCTACCCAATGGTTTTTTGTCGTGAATTTGGATGCCTTGTATGAATTTGGGGACCAATTTCATAAATTATTTTGTTGCAGATCTTATCTGATTGCAAGTTTTAGGTTCACAAAGGACTCCATGGATTCGTAAGGAGTACCATTGGTAGACCAATACCTCGTGCTGAAATAATGGTCGAAGGTATCACCCATTTCGTTAAAACTGGAATCGATGGGGACTATTGGAGAATATTATTGCCAGGAATTTATAACATCACAGTTATGGCTAGAGGATATGAAAGTTATACCCAGCAAGTTGTAAGTATTTATTTCTTTGAAAGTTATTTTGGAATTAACATACTGACAGTGATAGGGCACAACACCTGCTAACTGACATTTTTCCTGACGATGAGATTGTTTTGCAATAACCTTTATAGGGGTGTGATCTATTCAATGTGATGTATTTCTTTGATAGGTACATGTTAATATATCTATGATCATTCAACACTATACTAAATCGTCCAATGAAATCGCTCAATTTTTGAAAACGGACCAATAGAAACAAACTGTATCTGAAAACACTCAACCTCACAGTGTTTTCACTTTTAGAAATTTGTTTTCATCAAATGCCTAATTTGCATAGGAATATTAATACGTCCGGATAGCTTTGGCCGTTGGTGGAAGTAGCGGTCGTCATGGTTACGATAAACAAGCAGTTGTTAGCGATAACTTCAACAGCACATTTGGCAGTTCTGTCAGTTTATTTTCGTATTTTACCATAAAGTAAATAAAAATGAAACGTTTTGGAAATTGTAATATTACTTCAATTGAGGAAAGTGTGAAGAAAAGTGTGCCGCTCAATACAGTGAAGTCAAGATCCTACATTTGGAAACAATTTGAAGAATTCTGTGCTGCCTGGGAATACCTTGTAAATGAAAAAACAAGTTTGTCAGAGCTCAATAATATTATGCTAGACTGGGCTTTCAATATGAAGAAAAGAGATGGATCAGACAACAAGGAAGTGTCGTAAAAACCTTGTGAAATAATACTGCCAAACAGCTGCAAGAAAAATTCTATTCCGAAGGGGGCGTTAGGTTCGATCCATTCACAGACGTGGCTTTTAAAACGGCACGGGATGCACGAAATGCCAAGAGGAGTATTTTGCAAGTGGACCCTGAGAAAAGAAAAGTTAGTGCCAAGGCGCTGTCTTTGGAGCAACACAAAAAGATGGTCAACTTATGTAAAGAAAATAATCCAGACGGTTTGAACAGAAAATTTTATTTTATTGCTGCATTGGAGCTTGCTTGACGCGGAGGAGACGGTTCATCATGCCTAATTTCGCATTTCCAATTCGAAATTGAAAACGGTGGTAATCCCACGGGTCGAATTGACAACAAGACAAGGTGGTGCCCAAAAATGTGCGGAGACGAAATGGCTGACTCCCAATATTGAAGAAGATATTTGCCCGGTGAGGTTATATAAGCTACTTGTATCCAAAAGAACTGCAAACATAACCACTGAAAGACTATTCCTTACTCCACATAAGAATTGGAAATATGGTTCATGGTGCAAAAACTCCCCAGTCAGTCCCAATACGAAAGCTAAATGGACAAAAGAATCGGCACAACTCATTGGCATCAACACAACCAAGTCGAAGATAACCAACCACTCGCAAAGAGCTACTGCTGTCAGCCAATTAGCCAAAGCAGGGATTGGCGAGGAACAGCTGATAAAGATAACAGGCCATTCTTCTGCAGCGTCAGTGAAACCGTATCTCCAACTGGACCAACAAAATCACAAAAAATATAATCACAGCCATAAGGAATGGAAAAAATGTCCTTCAAGAAACAACATCAGTATCTAATTCATCATTCGAAAATAATGCTCGTAATGTGTATAATAATTGTACTATCAATAATTATTATTATGAGAATAAAGATGAATAATTTATTGTTATGCTTCTATCTGGTTATTTTGAATAAAAACTATTTTTATTTCGTTTGATTTATATTGTTGAATGATCTTTCCAAATACCACACAGGAGATTCGAGTTTTTTTTGGGAAGACTCTGTCGTTTTTTGAAAATTATACAAATTTCACTCAACAAAGTGATCCCGAAATACAACTTTGTTTCGTGAAATTTAAACGCATAATTCCCAAAAATCAAGAGTGTTCTCAAAAAATTCTCACCTCTAGTGGTATTACCCTTGATAATATCCTGTTGTGTATTGGTTAATATGTCTATGATAAGATCTTTGATGGTCATGAATGTATTCTGTGCGCTTGACGTAAAACGTCAGTCATGTGTAGCACAGTATCATGCACGGAGTAACCTGCAGTGAATGTGCCTAAATAATAAAGAACAGTAACAATAATTTAGACTTATTATTTCTACGAGCTTACAAATCAAAGAACATTACAGGGGGGCAGCTATCTGTAAAAATAATTATTATTTTTACAGATATTATATTATAGATTACATTATATTATTATATATTATATTTACATTAATATTAATAATAGGGATGCGATGTTCTTTCGTAAAGAACAAATGAAGGGTTTTTCAATAGGGACTTGACAACTTTTAATCTAAATAAAGCACAAACCATTTGAGATATTCCCAAAACTGTATTATTAGCTTGAAGTACAAACATAACATTTATGAATGGAACTCGACTTCGTTCATTTGGCCACCACGGGCCCGTTTGCAGCGGTCAATTCTCATGACCCAATTTGCGATGACTCGGCCACACATTTTAGCCGAAACGGCCGCTTTTTCGCGTTCAATGTGGTCTCTGAGCTCTTGCAATGTCGTCGGCTTGCTGGCATAGACCAGTGACTTGACGTAGCCCCAAAGAAAATAGTCCAGAGGCGTTAAATCGCACGAACGAGGCAACCAATCGACGAGGCCGTTTGTAGAAATTACACTCTCACCAAATGTCTGCTTCAATAAACCGATTGTTACGTGTGGTGTGTGGCTAGTGGCACCTACCTGTTGAAACCACATGTTGGCCAAGCCCATACCTTGCAATTGGGGCCAAAAAAATTCGTTATCATGGCGCGGTAGCGATCGCCATTGACCGTAACGTGACGATCGTTGGCATCAACGGAAAACGAACAACAATTATTTCTGTTTGTTTCATCAAATATAATTTTGTTTCAGGTTGTGCCCACGTCTGGTAGTATCAGTTATAATGTGACTTTATTGAAAAATGATGGGGTACACTGGGCTAACGCCTATGACTTTGACAACCAAAACAACCAGTACCATCCGAAATATCATTCAAACAGTGAAATATATGAGATTATGGGAAGATTGGAAAATATGTACCCGGATTCTGCTAGTTTTCAGAGTGAAAGCGAAGTATCGATGGCAATTCACAGGCTGAAGATCACAAATGAGGTTAGCTTCAATTTATTTTATTGTAACGTTTTTAGGTCAATGACACAAAAATAATAGGTCTGGTGGATGGGTGCATTGTAGTGTACACCGTTTGTTAGTTTACACCCCTGTTTTGTCTCATAAGGCTTATTTTAATCGCTTTTATATTGAGAGACTATAGCATTCGTCCTGACTATAGTACCACCTTCGTCTTATGATTCATCAATAATATTCCTTCACAAAGTACCTCCTCGGCTGGCTCTAGAGCTGAGACTAATTATAAAGTTATGTACTAACCAGTATTCACTGAATTGGGCCTCTTTGATACTAATCAATCTTAACTAAATTCTACAGACTAACTTTCTATAACAGTCTAGGTCGTGGCTTGACTGAAGTACAAAAGGATATAGTTTCTCAAACCATAATTATTCTCACAGTCTCGTAGATGGAAACTGGGCTCAAATATATTCCTGGGCCAACGTAGTACAATTTCTCACAGTAATGCGCCCTGGGTAGACGACAGGTGTGGTATCTTAGATGGCGAAATCTGGTGGAAGTCCCCAAAGACAGCTCCCACTGCAGCTCGACGGTAATTCAAAGACAGCCTAGACAAACAGCCCGAAGACTTCAAAGACAGTTCAGAATCCGCGGTACCTCGCAACGGTACAATAATAATTCCCAATTCGAAGCAGAATGATGCAATCCCACGTCGTTTTTCCAAACAAATACGCCACTCCGCTAAAGCGCAAAAATCTCACCAACGATCAAACCAAACCAACATGATAACTAAAAATAAATATTGTTGTCTGTTGAAAAAAGATTATAGTTAAACAAATAAAACTAAGCAATTATTAAGTGATAACTGATAAAGTTTATTTTTAAAAATAACATCATCTAAATGATGACCCTCTCTACGTTGGCACTCCTCTAACCGCAAACGGAAATTACCGAAAACTTTCTTAAGTCGTGCTGGTGTGATTGCTGCCATTTCACCACAAAAATTCTCCTTGAGCTGACTGATGTTTCTCGGATTATTGGTGTAGACTTTGTGTTTGAGGTATCCCCACAAAAAAGTCAGGTGGCGTCAAGTCTGGACTGCGCGGAGGCCATGGGATATCACCTCTTTTCGAAATCAGTTTGCCAGGGAACATCTGCTTCACAACCGCCATGGAGTCATTTGATGTGTGACTGGTAGCTCCGTCTTGTTGGAACCAAGTCCTAGAGTTCTTTATTCTTAAATAAAGTTCTGGGGCCAAAAAACCTTCCAACATCGCAACATAGCGTTCGGTATTAACAGTGATGTTTTGCCCCCGTGCGTTTTCAAAAAAATAAGGACCAATTATTCCTTTGGCAGAGATTGCGGTCCAAGCTGTCACTTTAGGGCTATGTAACGGTTTTTGATGTTTGAGTCTGGGATTCTCACTATTCCAATAACGACAATTTTGGCGGTTTACGAACCCATTCATATGAAAATGCGCCTCATCAGAGAAAATGATGTTTTCAAAATTTGAAAACCGATTGAGCATTTAATTAGCAAATGTGAGCCGTGCTATGAAGTCTTTCAATTCTTGAGTTAATTGCAGCTTGTATGGATGCAATTTAAGATCTAAGTTTAAAATTCATTGCAAACTTCGTCGCGATATGTTTAGGACAGACGATCTCTTGCGAGTAGACATTTGTGGATCTTCTCGTACCGACTGCTTAACACTCTCAATATTGTCTTCGGTCCTAGATGTGCGTGGACGACCTTTTGCGTGTGGTTTAGACGTTGATCCAGTCTCTTCAAACCGCTTTGTCCAGATTTTAATTAAATTAGCACTCGGAGCCTCCCTAATTTGCCGTACACCATACTCAGAACAAAATAGTCGCCTGACAACTACGTACGAACGAGAGTTTTCGTAAAATGCGCGACGCTTCCCGTCGAAGTGACTCATAGTGACTAAAACTTCATGAACCGCGCTACCCAACGATATCGGTCTCCCCTCGCTCACGCCCCTTCTACCCCGCAAAAAAAGATGATGCAATATGCACGTTCTATTGCGCCACCCTGTATTATTTTTGAAAACTAACTAAAACACTGGAGTCTGAATGACTCCAGATACAAAGACTTGGCCATTTAATGTGATAGTCTAGCAAGGGTAGGACTCTATGTTTTGCTTAAGTAATAATTCAAGTTCGTGATAATTGAGATTAGTGAAAATAATTGGGAAACAAAGATGGTAAATAAAATACAATAGTTAGTCCCAAACAATCAACTTTTTATTCAGGGTCTAAGAAAATGTAGGGGAAAGCCTCAGGCATAAAACCCCTTATGTTAGGTGATGTTAGGGCACTTGTTTGAAAAGAAATGGTTAATTATGAACAGATTGCAAAGGCAAGTATAACAACTGTGAGAAAACAATGCAGAACAGACAGTAATCGTGATAATCAGAGCAACTTCCATAATACAAAGAGAATAATAAGTTTGGTAAATATAGCAACTTCAATAATGTAACAAGAATTAATAATCATTGCAAATATATACATCAATAATATAACATATGGCCTTGGATGTTGGCGGCTTCAGACAGATTAAGTGAACGAGCGTTCAAAATCCCGTTTGAAACGGAAATTTCACAATTTCTTCTCGAAATAATATCACAAAATTATAAGAATTGTGAAAAATTAACACAATTGGAAACAATCATCCAACAAAATACGTTGATTGATAAACTCAATACTCGCTTCTCTTTGTGTTTCTCGCTAACGTTCAACATAAGAATGAATTTTTAACCTTTAGACGTATATTAAATTTTGCATATGTGAATTAGAAAGATAAAACTTCCCCTGTATTTATGGTTATCTATCTCACCATTAGAATTTCGCATCCGCCAAAATTTTGTAACAAATCTCCTCCCCACGTAGAGAAAGAGTTAGAATCTAACTCGAAATCTGCACCTGGTTTCAAATCATTGACATGCCATATCCCGACTGAATTTCCGAAATCATCTTCAAGCTCATATGTATAAAATCCACTTTTCTTCCTAACCCTGTAAGGTCCGACGTACTTCGCACTCAGCTTGTGAGAGAAATATTTAGCTTTATTAGAAAGAGCATGATTCTTATGCCACACAGCATCACCAATAGAATAAGTAACTGCTCGTCTTCGCAAATTATATCTTTTGCTAACTTTAGCATAAGCATTCTGAAGTCTTCTCTTGACTGATTCATAAACCTGGTTAAGACCTACTGTTCGTAATGGGTCAATAGTTGGTCGATCTATATTTATACTCTTTTCGTCCACATCAAGTTGCTTATGTTGATCACCCGAAACAATATGATCTCTCCCGAACAATACAAAGTAAGGAGTAAATCCAATAACCTCATGTACTAGGTGCGAATGGCACAAGTCACCGAAGGTAAGTAAATGTCCCATTTTCGATGGTTATCTTGAATGTAACATGACAACATAGTTTTCACAATACGATTACATCGCTCCGTAGGATTATTTTGAGGATGGTACACCGCGTTAAAGAAAATTTTCGTTTTATACTTCTTACATAATTCGACGAATTTCGAACTCCTGAATTGAGGTCCGTTGTCGGTAATTAAATACTGAGGTACTCCAAACATCAAGAAAACTTCATTTTCCAAATATTCACATATTTTAGGTACTGTTGCGTTACGTAGAGGAACTGACAGAACAAATTTAGAAAAATAATCGCAAACCACTAAAATATATTTATAACCTTTAGTAGATCTAGGTAGAGGACCCATAATATCGATACTGATCATTTGAAAAGGACGAGATAAAGAAGGACGTTCTCCTAAAAATCCGGCGGGAGGTTTCTGAACTGGTTTGTGTCCGATACAGACATTACATTTTCTTATGAAATTAGATATATCACACTTCATTTTCGGCCAATAGAATCTTTCACCAATCCTATGATAAGTTTTAAAACTCCAGGATGTCCTGACGTAGGTTTAGAATGCATTTGCCAAATGAGTTTAGAACGAAATTCCTCGGAACTAGTAACTTCCAATAATCATTTTCTTTTCTTAAAAGTTGTGGAAGATTGCTTTTGACATATTTGAAAATCTTACCATTTTCGAGGTGCCATTTGGGATATTTCAAAGGATTTCTCGCAATAGAAGTTTTCAAGTTCAAATAAAATTTGTCTTTTGTTTCGGAAAAATCTCCCAAATCTGAGTCTACAAGTAAGTGAACCGAGTCACAATCAATCTTCCCTTTTCGATGTATAATTGTAAAATCGAATTGTTGCAGTCTTACAGCCCATCTACCATTAGGATCTTTGAGATTATGCAACCATATTAAAGAATGATGGTCAGTTATTACAGTGAAGTGCAACCCCTCGATATATGGTCTCAATTTTTCTAATGCCCAGACTACACATAAAAGTTCCTTTTCCGTTGTCGAATACTTCCGTTCAGCTTTGTTCAAAGATCGACTGAGATAGCAAATTACTTTCTCTCCTTCAGGTGTTTGTTGACTAAGGACAGCTCCTAAACCGAAATCACTACTATCCGTTTGAACAGTAAAAGGTAACGAGAAATCAGGGCAACTTAACAATGGAGCCGTTACTAAATATTCCTTAATCGTTTTGAAGGCAAGATCACATTCTGAAGTCCAAATGAATTTCGCGTTTTTACGTAGAAGTTGTGTCAAAGGAAAAGCAGTACTTGAAAAATTCGGTATGAAACGCCGATACCAGGAAGCCATTCCTAGAAATGATCTTATTTCTTTAACCGTTTTCGGTACGGAAATCTTCATAATTGCGGTTATTTTATCAGGATCAACTCGCAAACCGTTTTTTGTCGACAATGTACCCCAAATATCGTAATTCCGGTTTACAAAAATTACTTTTTTTCCCTACTGATCGTTAACCCAGCATCACGGAGACGATGAAATAGTATATTCAAAATTTCCAGATGTTTTTCGAAAGATTCTGTTATGATTATAATATCGTCCAAGTACACAAAGACATAAGGTTCCAAATCAGGTCCTATTATCTTGTCCATAAGACGTTGCCAAACTGCTGGTGCATTCATCAAACCAAATGGCATTCTCACGAAATGGAAAAGTCCACGATTCGGCACTGTGAAAGCCGTATACTCCTTACTCGATTCTTTCATGGGTATTTGCCAATACGCAGATTTTATATCCATCGATGATAAAAATTTTGCCCCTTTAAGTCGATCCAAAATTCTCGAAATGTATGGTAACGGATAAGCGTCGCGTTTAGTTACACTATTCAACTTACGATAATCTACGCAAAATCTATAACTACCGTCTTTCTTCTTGACCAAGATAATCGGTGATGACCATGAACTACTAGATTTCTCGATAACTCCCAATTCGAGCATTTTATTCAGTTCCTCGTCAATATGTTTTTGAACCACCGGAGACACCGGGTAATAACGTTGTTTTATGGGAGGTGAATCTGTTTGAATTTCAAATTCTATCAAATTAGTGCAGCCTACTCTATATCCTATTTCTGAAAAATGTTTTTCAATAAATTCCTCCAAGATCTTCATTTGTGAATCGCTCAGATCGGTTTTACAATGCAATGCTATAGTTTCCGTTTGCAAATCGACTTCCGAACACGAAAAATTCCAAACATCTTCATTAAGATTCGGTATTATCTCCATGGCTTTCCAAAAATCCAAGCCTAAAATGAATTTATCTCCCAAAGTAGGTACAACCAATACATCAATTACCTTCACCCTAGTTGTGAGTTGTATAGGAATTTGAATCGTTCCTATAATTGGACAAGATTGGCCGTTTGCAACAGTAACCGTTGGTGATTCACATTTATTCATACTTAGATTGAAATCGCGAAGCCTTTTATAAACATCTTCCCCATAATAGTTCGCGAAGCACCAGAGTCCAAAAGACCGAAAACTGCATAATAAAAATATGTACTTTTAAATAAGGTCTTTGATCTTTATCCAAATGGGAAATTATATAATCCAAAACTATTTTTTGTTTTTCCGAATCAATGAAACTCTTATCGGTAGCATAAGATTGGGACTTCGATTTGCCACCCAAAATCGACTCCCTGCCTAGTTTTCCGATATACACCCATTTATTCTTTTACATGTTGGACAGGTATGGACAGTTACGTTTGGTTCTCCACACTTAAAACAATGCTTTTTGGCTGGTCTTCTACAATATTTAGATTTATGACCGCTCTGCTGACAATTCCAACATTTCACAACATTAACCGTAGAGCATTTTTCATCTCGCGATGTAGATGGAACATCTGAATTAACATCGACATAAGCCAAATCAGGTTCTAAATCACCTTTCTTCCGCGAAGGTTTACTGAAATTTTCTATATTTTGCTTTTTAATCTCCAATTTCGTACACAACTCAACAAGATGATCGATTGAATTAACTTCGACTAAACCGAGATGTAGTTGATAATATGGATTTAGATTTTTCATTATTATTTTCAACTGAGTTGATTCTGGGACAGTACAGGTAAGTCTAGAAAAAATTTTTCATGTTAGCAACAAAAATTCCTATATTCTCGTCATCACCCTGTGTACGTCTTTTAGTTTCCTCAAATAAACGATCGTCGTAATCCGGCGGCTGAAATTGTTTCTTCAGTCCAAGAGCTAACTCGTCCCAACTACTTATTCGAGAACAATTCGCGCTAAACCACTTTTCGGCGGTACCACTAAATAAATCAAAAGCTGACTGAAATAATTCATCCTTATCCACATGTCTAGCTTGACGAAATCTTTCGACTTTCTCCAGAAAAGAAGCTACTGAAAATTTTCTATCATCTCCTGAGAATTTCAAATTCCATTTATAAACTGGAACAGATTTAATCGATGTAGTCTTAAGAGATTTCTGTCTCGAAGTTCCGGGCGTAGCAGTAACATCAGCGCTATTTTCATCCGATTCATCGTCACTCAATCCCAAATTCAAAAGACTTGAATCCAATACGCTTGTTTCTGATTTTGAACGATACGAATGCGATTCCTGAATTTAGGCATCAACGTCAAACTTTGCTAAGAAGTTTGCTACGGATTTTCCGAGTATCATCATCCTCACTAGGTATCCTATCAACACGTTTCACTATATGAGCAATCTTAGATATAATTTTCTTATATGGTCCACTATTAACATCATCAGAAAAATTTTCGATCAACCCTGTATCTCAATGATTTTATCCTCAACAATTCCAAATTCTTCTTCGGGTTTGAAAGTATACGAAGGATAAGTAAGTTTTTGTCCTGATTTCTCTAATTTTAAAACATTTCGTAAGCAAGTTCGCATTTCTCCGACCGAACCGACATCCTCAAATCCCCTTATTTTCAATTCGTAAATAAGTTCCTCTCTAGCCAGTCGATTACATTCGAAACTCAATTCCATATTGAAACAAAAATCAACCGACAAAACCCAATATATTCAAAAAACAGAAATGAATCCAATGCAAAGGCCTGAAAACGTAAAAAAAAACTTCCGCAATTTGACAACCCCCAACAATACCGCAATACTTAACACTAACTCAAAAATCGCTCAAATTTTGTATCGAATTATTTCTAAACAGTGATTGATTAAAACGACGGAAATGATAAAAAAAACCGCAGCATAAACATTAAATCAAAGCAAGAAATGCCAACATCTGCTAGTATTTTTATGAGGCGATAAGGTAAATGAAAGAATAATGAACTACGCAATACCTCTGAAAATATCGAATTGTGGTCAATATAGAAATATCAATTTTACCAGGAATTATTATAATTTCAAAAATGCTAGGGCTTTAATTTGACAATTAAATTGAACAACTATTAAGACAATTATTAAGATTATGCCAGTGAAAACTGACGACTATGGAGGAGCCCCACGTTGGGCGCCAAATTTATATGTTACATGATAAACTGAATTTTAACCTGATTCACAGATACGGTAACATATAAGTTATTTTCAGGGCGCAGCTCGCGGCTTAGCTGCAGTGGAGAAGGGGTAGGTTTAAGAAAATTCAAAAAGAATTAATTTGAGGGCGCCAGGTGGTTTCTAAAATATAAAACCCTGAAAATATATGATATAAACCACCAAAATGTACACTGTACTGTATAGAATCTGATCAAAATGATAACACAGGATAAATAATTCTGTAATATATTGTTCCAAATAACACACCAATTCACTGTGTGAGAGGTTCTTAAAATATTATACAGTGCCTGAAGGGCTTAGATTAATGATTGCCGGCATTCATTCACAAGTTATTATTGTGATAAATAAATCATGTTCACAAGTGAGGAGAAAGTGCAAAAAAAACAAATAAATGAAATATTGTACTCATCCGATATTCGTGAGTGTTCGATTCGTTTAGGGATGGTGCAGTGTTCTCAAAGGTGGTGTCCGTTTCCTTTGGGGCGGTCAAGCAGACGTGTAGAGGTCAACTTAAATGAGGAGAAATGTCCACTATGCCTTATCACGGGGTTTCACTTCGATATTGACCTTCTTCGATTATATGAAGATGTAATTAGGTGTACTTGTAGACCATTTTCATCAAGAATTTTAGACAGAATCCTAATAAAAAGCCTACGAAAACATAAAATTCTATTTTACAACCATCAACAGTTTTTTCATTCGTTCATTTACCTTGGATGTTGGCGGCTTCAGACAGATTAAGTGAACGAGCGTTCAAAATCCCGTTTGAAACGGAAATTTCACAATTTCTTCTCGAAATAATATCACAAAATTATAAGAATTGTGAAAAATTAACACAATTGGAAACAATCATCCAACAAAATACGTTGATTGATAAACTCGATACTCGCTTCTCTTTGTGTTTCTCGCTAACGTTCAACATAAGAATGAATTTTTAACCTTTAGACGTATATTAAATTTTGCATATGTGAATTAGAAAGATAAAAACTTCCCGTGTATTTATGGTTATCTATCTCACCATTAGAATTTCGCATCCGCCAAAATTTTGTAACACATATGGCAAATATGTAAACGACTTATTATGACCATCGTCATGGTCGCGGCCCCAGGTTAAGTGAGCCATAACTACAATATTATATGAGCTAAGGGTTTGGGAACATGTGTAAGGTCATGGAGTTCCAGCGGTGGCTCTGAAAAAATGAAAGGAGGTATCGCGTCGATAAAAAAAGTATATTCTCTCATGCCTTATAGTATATGATGGTAATGGTTCCTGCCTTAAGGCCTTTTAACCGGCCCTTCAAGGCCTTCGATCCAGGTAGCTAAGAAATCTCACACAACAATATAGGAATGATCCACAATCCCTAGACCCCTAAATAAAATATCGTGTAATACGAGCATTTAGATAAATAGATAGCAGTACGAGATCATAGAAATAAATAAACGAAAGTGCTCCCACCACTTGATAAAACATTAAAACATATAAATAATCAATAGTAAGGAAACATAGACATAAAAGCAGCAAGAGAACAATATGAATAATAATGAGACAATTTCTACAAAGGTTACATGAACATACAACTAAATAAACAAAGGATCTCTCATCACTTGATAGAATAGTAACCATAAGTGAATAAAAATCAGAATAACTGTAAGGAACATGAGCACAAATGATACTAAGAACCATACATAATCGACAGTAAGAAATACACATAATCGACAATAAGAAATATACATAATGGTAGCAAGAAAACAGAAGTAACTGAACAAAAGCTCTCTCACTAACGATACAACATTATGGTGCTACACACAAAGGGCTACATCCACTACTTTGTATCAAACATACTAGTAACACTACTAGTCGATGATCTCAGACGTTATCATACGTTCCGGTAGTTTAACCACAGATCCTGGTCCATGAAGGCCTTGGCAATTTATGTTGCAAAATTGAGTACAATGGATATAATTGCTTTAGCTACAATTATGTAATTTTTGCGGTAAGCTGAAGGTAGAGCCTTCTTTGTTATAGTTGACATCCGAACTCCAAGATTTGTAGTCTGAAATTGATGAAACTACATGGCTAGGGAATATAATTCATGTCCTAGGTAACAAGCAGTGTAATACAACTTGAACAAAGCGTTACATGCTCAAAGAAAAGCAGGGTTATCCAAATGAACAAAGCATTACATTCACAAAAAAAGTAGGGTTATCCAAAACAACAAAGCATTACATTCACAAAGAATTCAGAATCAATGACAAGGGCCCCAACATCACCTAATACACCATGAAACCTAATAAACATTTCTTAATAACAGCATTACTTTACAAACATAACAGAAAAATACTAAATTCACTGAACCTATCAAGTTCCCAATGCTATTCGTCAACAAAGATTAATAAAATAGACAAACAACTAATAACATTTAAAATAGTCAGAATTATACTTGCAAAATAGATTCTAGAGTCACTCAACGTAAGATGGCTTCGCTTTCGAACTCACACAAAGTCACTAAGGGCCAGTTCCATAATCTTTACGAAAAAGATCTTTTTCACAAAGGCCGCTATTCAAGAAAGCCGCCTTTAAAGGCAGTTTGAAAGCGCATCCGGTTTCATAAACATAATCCCACCCTCATTTAGATAAAATTCCCTTTTGTTTGTAACTTTCACATTTCCTAAGGTTGGCTATTCTGGGATCTAGTGATTTATTGTTTGCATTTGGTAATATTTCATAGAGAAATGAAATTTTATGGAATAGAAGAAAAGGCATAATATTCGATTGAAAAAATCGATATCATCCAATGTTGTTGCTCCCATCTTCTATAAATTTTCGTGCTTCTTAAAAATATATCTTGTTCATCATCAGACGAGGAAGAACTCGAACTTGAACTTGAAGACATTTTCGATTTTTGTGGAGAAAATTAATTTTCACAAAGAGAACTCCTAAGCAAAACACTAGCACTATAGAATGAATTAACCATTGACCTTATATCTAGAGATCTTTGGAATTAACGAATACATTCGCATTCGAAATGAAATGACAGAACAGAATAAGGTTATGTGTATGTAGGAGGAGATTAGCCGTGGATTTAGTAATATGTGAAAGTTATTTGGGTTCTTGGCTAATGGGGCTATTTATAATCAAACAACCATTGGTACATACACCTATATTTCGGAACTATATTGGTTCCTTCATCAGGATGATATATATAACATATGACTATATAACATAAGGTTATGTTATATAGTCATAGAGCATGCGTAAAAAAAGGATACTTTTCTTCCGTAAAGGCCCAATATCCGGACTTTATGATAAAGGATACTTCAAAGCTTCCTTTAACCTTAAAATTGGTTTATGGAACCCGTTTCATTTGTAAAGGAGACTTCTTACGAAAAAGGAGACTTCATTTTCGATTATGAAAGTGGCCCTAACACTTTTTTGGGTCTCACTTCTTCTCTCACAACTCAACTGATAATGGCCCTCATCCATCTTGCATATTTTCTCTTTACACCGACGCACTTGCGCAGCTCGACGTTGACACTACACAGTGAGAGCCGCGCTCTTCTTCTTTCTCCGATTTTAGCCAAAGAATTTATTTCCACGGTTTGGTAACTGCCAGTGGCGTATCAGCAGAGGGTGGAATGAGACTACGATTTTTTGTATTGAAAAAAACCCTAGGATGTTACAAATGTTGTCATGATTTCAATAGTGCATCAAGTTAGTTAAGATTATGTTATTCCTAACCTTTAAAATGAGATATTTTCAGGTCGAGTCCCCGGGCGATAACAAATTCAAGATAGCCATCATAGGAAACCTTTATGCGACGCAACCGCTAGGACGTGAACTCAGTATCTATATAGCCCGCCATCTTCTGGCCGGTCAGAAAATTGGGAATCCAATAATAAAAAAAATTCTTAATGAGACAATCATATACATTGTGCCAGTCATCGATAAAGCTTTCGAGCAAGTTTGGGGAGATTATCCTAAAGAAGCTAGTGGCAACAAAATACCAGATAGTTACGTATGCAATAATATAACAGCTGATTTCAAACAAGTCGGAGACCAAATCGTTAAAACAGAAAAAGGAAGGGTTAATAGCATAGCAGAAATGAGAAGTATCGCACATGCTTTCAAAAGAATGTTAATCGAGGAGAAATTCAACTTAGTTGTGAACATTGAGGGAGGTGGCAGTGACATGATGTAAGTGACTATTTTCATTTTGTCAAAATACATGATTGCAATAGGTCATGAATATTCTGATCATTATACAGGGTTCATCAAAAAGAAAGCATGTTTTTCAATTGGTAAATCAGTTAAAATAATTGAATGGTTTCAAAAAAGAAATTTTATTACATCAAAATGACGCAAAAAAAATATATGCCATTTCACATTTTTTTGGTAAAACAAAAAAATCATGATTTGAAAACTATGCCGGTCATAAAAGTTCTTTTGCCTAAATGCAGGAGTTATGCCTCTGCCGATGTGAGTCTATAATGTCAGTCAGCATCTGTGATGGTATTCCCCTCAAACTTATAGAAAATGCCTCAAATACTTCATTTGAAGATACGAATTTTTCGTGAAGTCGGAAAAGAGTAATGTCAAAAAGTCTATTAGAAATTTCAATATTCGTTGCTGTCACAGACACGTAATCGAAAAGTTTAATGTAATGATCGTAAAAGTCATTTTGAGATTTTAGGAGATTCGGTTCCGAAAAATCATTGATTTTGTGTAATTTGGATCTGAATATATAAGGTATTTCAAAGGTCAACTGTTTGCCTGACCGAAATTCTGGTATGATGATGAAAGGACACCTTGTTTAACGACAGATAAATTTTTTTGATATATATTCTTTTGAACTTTGGGCTTACAAAACAAATGTTAGCTGGGTTTGGTGACAAATCGTTGTATGACATGAAAGCCTAGGGAAAAAAAGCCCATTAAAAAACCCTGGCTCCCCGCATTAGTATTGTTGTGTGTACAAAATAAGCTTGAATATATTTGAGGGACTTCTTCCTTCAAGAGTGGTCTTCTATTGATGGAGACAGAGACTTCTTCAAGTTGCCCACATCGAATCTGGAAATAAAAAGACAGAAGCAGAAAAAAGAACTGAATAACAAAAATACGTATCATATTCGTTTGAAATTTATAACCCATTCCAAGAAAGAATCGGAAACATCATGAATAGCCCTGAAACCATCCTGAAATTTATATATGGGACAACTATTGATGAGATTAGGTGACTTCAATCGTGAAATTCTATTTTGTGGAATGTATGAAATAATTGGAAACAAATTAGGAAAAGAATGATATTTGCTCCAATAATTCAGAGCTGCAGTCTGTCTGCGAATATGGGGAGGGACAATGTTAGACAAAACTGGTAACCAATGAACTGGTGTAGATCTTATGGCGCCAGTTATCATTCTCATGGATGTATTCAATTGTGCATCGATTTTTTGTGTTTGTGCACTATTAAACCAAACAGGGCAACAATACTCAGTTTAAAAAAAAACTAAGGCTAGAGATGCTGCGCGAAGAGTGGAAGCATCAGCACCCCAAGATGATCCAACTAATTTCTGAAGAATATTATTCCAAGTTTTCAGTTTTAAGTTCAGATCATCTAAATGAGCCTTGTAATTGAGAGATGAATCTAATTTAACCAGTATTTAGGATAGAAATTATGTTCTATAGGAGAATCATTGAAAGTTACAGCAAATTTTCTATATTTTTCATGATTATTCAGATGGAAACAAGATACCTTTGAGTTGTTGGGATTTGGACATAATCGCCACTCGATAAAATAATGTTTTTAAATTTCAAAATAAGATGACAGTTCGTTTTCCAGAGTATGGAAAACCGAACGCTGGTAAGGATGTCGTGGGTAAATCATTGAGGTATAAATTGAAAAGTGAAGTAGCTAAAACTGATCCTTGTGGAAGACCGTTTTTCAATGTTTTGAAATTACTACAAAACAAAACCACGAAACCTTCTAACAGATAACATATTTTCTAATAATCTTACCATTTTCCCACACTTCAGATGAGTATAGAGTTTGAAAATTAATCTATCTTTCCATATACTGACATATGCCGAAGATATATCAATGAAAGCAGCGTTTTCAACCTATTCTATGAAAGTTATAAGGCTGAGAACCTGGCCTGAATAATTTCTATTTTTCCTAAAGCCTCCCTGGAAATTTTGTAGAGCATTTTTTATAGAATATTCAATTCTAAAAAGAATTAATTCTTTCTAATATCTTGAAAGGAACACTGAATAAACTGATGGGTCGATAACTACTAGGATTTTTTCCTCTTTACAAAATACCTATTACTATGTTGATGACGAGATATTGTTGATGATGAAGCTCGTGTTGAATGATTGTTTGGGCTATTACCATCATCTATTGTGGATGTAATGATTTCCGACGTTTCGATAGACATCTTCTATCTTTATCAAGGACAAAAGTAAGAAACCTTTGAGAATTATCAATTTTCAAAAAGTCAATATGACAGAAGTCATGAAAGAAAAATGAACGATGTTATATACTCATCTGTGATATGATGATCTTTTTAAGTTGGATCGAACTATCGGCGTCCAAACTTCTGGCAGATCTATAGATGGAGCACTTATGGAATCAGGTGTTATTTTCATAAATGCTTCTTTGGATATTATTGATGCTTCATCCCACTTTATACGATGATTCTCATCTACAGCATGTTGGACCAACCTGGATTTGTCGCTGTCTAGTACTCGTAGAAGCTTCTGATGTTCTTTTATTCGTACATTCAGAGGGCGTTTAGTTTCTCCGATGTAAGATCTTCCGCACTCGCAAGGTAATTCATATATGCAGTTCTTTGTCCTTTGTGTCTCATTATTAGGCTTAACTTTTGTAAGTTTAGCTCTGATAGTGTCTTGAGTTTTGAATGCAGTCGTTATGTTGTATCTATTTCCAATTCTTCTCATTTTCTCCGACAAACCTTTTACATAAGGAATTACGGTTTTAATGGTCTGATTTATATCTGTTGGTTCTGGTTGACTTTCTCTTGTTCGTCTAGCTTTTTCTAATATCTTTTTGGGGTAGCCATTGCTTCTAAGAGTTTTCGAGATGTTATTTATTTCTTCATTTTGGTCTTCTTCAGTGCAACAAATATTTATTGGTCTATCAAATAAATTTACAAAATCCTTTATAAATATCGAAATGAATTTCCAGATCAATTCATTAGATCAAGACTTACACCTCACTTCAGTAAACCACCACATTTATATGGTCTACCAAAAATACACAAAGCAAATATTCCTCTAAGACCAATTTTGAGTTCAAGAAATTCAGCATGCCACCAATTGGCTAAATTTCTGCTGAAAATTATATCACCATTAAAAAGTAATTCAACATCGATGATAAGAAACAGGAAACACTTCATAGAAATAATGAAACATCAAGAAATCATGGAAGAAGACGTTATGGTCAGCTTCGACATTACCAGTTTGTTCACTAATATTCCAACAGATAAAACACTTATCATAGTTAGGAAAAAGCTTGAAGAAGATCAAACCCTTAGTGAAAGAACTACACTAAGCGTGAATGCCATTATGGAAATGCTTTCTATTTGCATTGAAACAACATATTTCAATTTGAAGACATCTTTTATCAACAAGAATTTGGAATGGCCATGGGTTCACCACTATCACCAATTTTAGCTGATTTATATATGGAAATTTTCAAACAGAAGGCATTAGAAAAATATGCACTTAAACCCAAACTGTGGAAAAGATATGTAGATGATACTTTCATTATTTGGCAACATGGAAGAGACACTATAGATGAATTCCTTCAATATCTAAACAATCAAGAGGAATCAATTAAATTCACAATTGAAATCGAGAAAGACAGACAACTTCCATTCTTAGATGTACTCGTTCATAAACAATATGGAATCCCAAGAACCACTGTGTATAAAAAGCCAACGAACACAGGACAATATCTACATTTTGATTCAAACCACCAACTAAACACTAAATTGGGAGTAGCAAAATGTTTATTTGATAGAGCAATAAATATTTGTTGCACTGAAGAAGACCAAAATGAAGAAATAAATAACATCTCGAAAACTCTTAGAAGCAATGGCTACCCCAAAAAGATATTAGAAAAAGCTAGACGAACAAGAGAAAGTCAACCAGAACCAACAGATATCAGACCATTAAAACCGTAATTCCTTATGTAAAAGGTTTGTCGGAGAAAATGAGAAGAATTGAAATAGATACAACATAACGACTGCATTCAAAACTCAAGACACTATCAGAGCTAAACTTACAAAAGTTAAGCCTAATAATGAGACACAAAGGACAAAGAACTGCATATATGAATTACCTTGCGAGTGCGGAAGATCTTACATCGGAGAAACTAAACGCCCTCTGAATGTACGAATAAAAGAACATCAGAAGCTTCTACGAGTACTAGACAGCGACAAATCCAGGTTGGTCCAACATGCTGTAGATGAGAATCATCGTATAAAATGGGATGAAGCATCAATAATATCCAAAGAAGAAAAACTTGCAAGAAGAAAAATCAAAGAAGCAGCATTTATGAAAATAACACCTGATTCCATAAGTGCTCCATCTATAGATCTGCCAGAAGTTTGGACGCCGATAGTTCGATCCAACTAAAAAAGATCATCATATCACAGATGAGTATATAACATCGTTCATTTTTCTTTCATGACTTCTGTCATATTGACTTTTTGAAAATTGATAATTTTCAAAAGGTTTCTTACTTTTCTCCTTGATAAAGATAGAAGATGTCTATCGAAACGTCGGAAATCATTACATCCACAATAGATGATGTTAATAGCCCAAACAATCATTCAACCTATTACTATAGCCTTACGGAATTTGGAAGGAAAGTTTCCTGAATTCAGAATATTGTTATAGAAAGACTATAACCAAGACAAGGCCTCTTTACCTAAATGTTTGATGAATTCAGGATAAATTCCTTCAAAACCTGCTGCTTTTCGAGATTTGGTAGACTTAATTGTAGCCCTCAGTTCATCTATTTTAAATGAATGTGACACATGTTCTAAAGTAGGAGCTGCTCTCCTGAATATGTGTAATTTTTTCTTCATTTTAGATTGGGATATATTAACTGGTTTAGATACATCAACTAAGCGGCGAGCAATTAATTTTGGATCAATTTTTGATGATGATGAGGCAAGAGGAGTAGCTTCACCTAATTTTCTCAATATATCGCATGAACTCCTACTCGAATGTGTGAAATTCGTTTTTGATACAACACTATCCCATTTCTCTTTACGGCTCGTATTGATAGAATTCATAAGCCTTTCATATTTATCAACGAATGGTGATTTTTGATAGTCTCTATACAAATTATCGGTTTCTTTCGACCAACCTGAAATATAATAAATAACATGAACGCCACACATGAATCTGACGTACCCAGGCTGTTTTTCATTCGATTATAACTGAAAATTTATCTGATTGCTGCAAAAAATATCCCACTTTGTCTTACCAAACGCCGAATTTACATGTATTTGATGTCACAAACAAACCTCCACTGCGCATGCGGCACCGTAAAGATAAACGCTTTGGATCTCTGAGACCCAAGTGTGCAGTTCCAGGGTTATGTAAATGAAACAATATTTATATCTTTAGATGAAAAGAAGCTATGACAATGAAATTTGAGAATATATGAGATATCAATAACGCCCCAATACGCCTGATATCATATGAGGTATAGAGTATTGAACAATTTTTTTTTGGCATTTTTTGAAGATTTTCTAGCGTGCCGATTTTTTCGAAATTTCGCAAGCCCCTTTGATTCAACTCAATACAGAGATCTGTCAAGTTACAACTTGATCCGATAGATATTCTGGGAGTTATAAAAGAAACCAATTCTCAGATGCCCATAACTCCTGAACCATTGGACGGATTTGGCCCGATAACAAACTCGTCCGAGATATCGATTGCTTCGACCTACCCTGAAAATTTAAGCTCTCTAGCTCATTCCGTTCGATCGTAATCGTGACCACGGATGGACAGAATCGATTTTATCACGGATTCATCATCAGCGAATCCTTACGAAACAATTGATATGACAACATGAACTAGAAATTAAAAGAAAGCATAATCATGAAATGAGTTCAAATATCGAAATGAAATAAGCCAAACAATGATGTTTTTTACTAAATAATGAACACGAACTGGGCCATCCTTCAGTATACGATGTATAGAGGACTCGTGGAGGCATAAGAAATTATGGAACGATTAGGGCTACGTTATGTATGATTTGACGTTGTATACTGTTTTTGTTGATTCTAAAATTATGATTTCGCCTTGACCATTTTTTTCTCATCATATTACATGTTGTGTGTATTGCTTTAACCATCTGAGAATGATGTTTTGGTCCGGTGCTATCCTATGAGGTGGGACATCTATGTTTTCTATATCTATGCGTTTCAGGCCATGTTGATAACTGAAATTAATTGAATCAAATAGCCCAAGGGGGCCACGAACCCAAATAAACTTCAATTCGATAACTGAAACTGCACCACTCCCTCTTTCTAGCACGCCCATCTCCACCACCACGAGACTAATCCTCCTAATGTACCACCCTTTTGAAAAAAATACGTTTTTCGGACTGGCCAGTATAACTTACTGGTTTAACCAAAATATTTTCCAGATTTCCAAAATTGAAAGATACTACAAACATTTATAAAAAATACTATGATGCCTATTCTTATCAATACAAACCATCTATTTTATGTGGAAAGGACTACACGGGTACTCAAGAGATGTTAACTGATTATTTATATGACGAGTATGATACTGCAGTGTTAACTGCTAAGATGAGTTGTTGTTCATACCCAGCAGTCGAGCAGTTACCATATATTTGGAGGGAGGCGATGTTCCCTCTGATGAAAATATTAGAGCTGTCAACATCAGGTATTGTTCAAAAACCTTAAAAAAATTTTGAACTAATCATATTTTTTTAAATAGGTTTTGAAGGTTACGTCCAGGATACCAATAAAAAAATGATGACAAATGCAACTGTCAAAGTCCAGGGGTTAAATAAGACGTTTGAAGTGTCGAAAACTACAGCTCACTTCAATATAATGCTTCCTCCTGGCAAATATGTGATTGAAGTTGATTGTCATAATTTGAAACCAGCCATTGTTAATATAGAAATAATTAAGGAAAAATTATTCTTGCCTATAACTTTAAGTAAAGTTGATGTTGGTATAGCTGAACCTATCTTGAGTAAAACCAATACGGAAGTGAATAAGATTCTGCATGAACCCTTGTATATTAATGGAGTCAAGAGTAACGGTTTGAGAGGTAAGAAAAAAAATTCTAATATTCTACTTTTTGATAAAGTTTCTAAATCGTTCATATTTTCCAAGGTACTAAAGGGGTTTTCAGTCGCAAGGAATATCATTAGGTTCGTCCCAACAACATGAAAATTTCAGTAAAGTACCGGTTAGCATGTGCATTTGAAAATTGACTGTCTCAACATCGTGCTTTGATAGCTAATATACAGGGTTATGATAAAGTTATGCACAAAATTCATAAAACGTACAACGATCACTTTTGAAAAAAACGCAAAAATACGTCAAACGGTGTTTTATATTCCGCATCTCTTGACATAAGTAACAAAAATAACAAGTCAAAGTTATGACGTCATCAACATATTTTTTTAATGGGAAGTTAAGATTTTTATTACATTATGTGATAAAGCTTGTTTTTTTACACTAGGGGAAAATAGTTGCAGTAGAGCTGACATAAGAAAAAAACGAGAAAATGAATAATTTTCAATTAAGTTCATCAATGCACTTTTGTTGAGTCAATCCGAAAACGTCACTTTTTCAAAGTTGAATTTGTATGATTAACGAGAAAAAAATAATGTTCGACGCCCATCGGGAAATGAACGAACACGAAACGAGCAAGCAACTTGGAATAAAAATAAATGAATTCAACTAATAATAAATGTTTTCACGTCGATTTAATTCGATTTAATTCCATTTTTTTGGGCAAGATGAATCTTTCAAGTTATTGTAAACAACCTAAATAGCGATCGTATGTCAAAACGTTCTGACTACGTATAACCTCAAAGCTTTACGATAGAGCTGTCAGTTGGCATATTCAACACTGGGGTTGTCCGATCCCGAAATATGAAAGGCAACCCTTGTATTTGCCAGATTTGGCGCCCAGCGATTACTTGGTGTTCGTAGACCTGAAAAAAATTGCTCATCAGTAAGAAATTTTGCACGAATGAAGAGGTCATCGCTGAAACTGAGGCTAGCATATGTTGCCAAAAACCAAGTTGAACTAATTAAACAAAAAAACTTGATTTGACACATTAACGTAACAGTTCTTGATGTGTCTCAACAACAAATAATAAATATTTCTGTATTTTTACTGATAGCACTTGATTATTTATAGTAAAATTTTCAATCTAGTTCTATTACTGATCGAGAACTGTAATACACTGCTCAACAATTGATAGGGATCACTTACTTTCTCTAAAATTACTTCTGAAATATTCGCTCCAAGATCATGAATTTAGTCAGATATCAGAGTATTTTCAGTTGATAATATGGTTCACTTGAGAAAAGAATGAAAAAAATGGAAAGTTGGAGAGAAAAAAAGACTTTATTAGAAACACTCAAAATTCTGTGTTTGAATAACATAAAAATTTCATGATGAAACTACAAGAAGACTGAATTTTCGGTTAAGCTAGTACCTAGTTGGTCCCCCACGAGCTCGTCACAAGCATTCTACCCTACAAGGCATACTTTCAATCAAACGATTTATAAAATTTTGGGGCAAATTCGCCCAAATATCCCGTAAAGTGTTAGAAAGGTCCTCCAGGTTATTGTTCGGTTTTTTTAAGGTTGACAATTGTCTAGACATCTCAGACCAGACATGTTCGATGCAATTCATGTCTGGAGAGCCAGCTGGCCAGTCCATCCTATCAATAGCATGGGTTTCTAGCGCTTCATTAAACAGACGACTACGGTGTGGACGGGCATTATCGTCAATTAAAATGAAATTCTCTCCCACGGCAGCCGCAAACGGAACAATTATGGGTTCAATAATCATATCGTGATATGTCTGGCTGGTCATTGTGATGTTCTGCAGAACAACCAACTCTGTGCGTTGGTTCAAACAAATGCCTCCCCATACACATATAGAACTTCCGCAAAAAGCTGTTGTGCGTACCATAAACTGTTCTGCATACCTTCGACCTCTTTCCCTCAAAGCAAGAATACGTACATCGGAGTTGACCAAACGAAATCTAGATTCATCCGTAAATAAACATCGACTCCAATCTTCAACTATCCAATTGCGGTGCTCCTCAGCCCATTTCCGTCGATGAACTCGTTCCCTGTTCAAACGGGGATGTTTTACCCTCCTACGTGCTCTCAAACCACACCATATAATTTGGTCCAGTTGCACAGGAGCCAAAAGTCTTCTCGGCATGACTGATAAGCTGATATTGTTCTCATTTCTTCAATTATTGTCACCTTATGTGTTTGAACGAGAGAAAAAAACAGATTTAATAACAAATACCTCATTGCTTTTCACTCCACCTGTAACAGCCTACAGATAATAATCGATTTTGTGAACAAGAGCCGATGAAGTGAGGAAAAATTTGATATAATCAACTCAAAATATCTTAATTTTTCCTTAGAGAATATATAATGTACAAATATTCACGAGATAACTTGAAAAAAAAAATACAAATGAAGAGAAGTTCATAAGTGATCCCTAGCAATTGTTGATCAGTGTATTTCCCTTGTTGGGACGAACCTAATATTATACAATCTATTCAAAAAGTAACGTTACACTACAGAGATTAAAATGTCTCATAACGTTGCTGCTTGAATATATTGTTTAATATTGAAGTCCCTTGTGTCTGAACACTCCTTCACTACATTCTATTTTTGCTGTGTTACTCAGAGAAACTATTTTAGGTTATGTGAGAGATAACTTTGGTCACCCAGTTCCTAACGCTGTGATACATGTTGAAGAAAATAACCTGACTATATCATCAGATAAAGATGGAAAATACGCACTTCCTCTGGAAGTTAAAAAGTATACATTACATATTTCAGCTCCTGGTTACCATCAATTAACCAAATATTTGAGCGTGGAAAATTTAAATGGTGTTCCTGACATAGTCATGTTCACACTTACGAAGAACTCTGATGTCATGGGCATGCCAAGAATTGTTTTTGTTTTGGTTTTAGGTAAGCTTTTCTTTGTTTACGCGTATGAGTTAATATGATATGGATTTTATGCAGGTTTCGGAATTGTCCTACTGGTAGGATCTGCTATTTTCTGCTACATGTCCTGCAAAAAGAAGAATGAATATTGGCTCCTGAATACAAGTGGATATTTTGAAGATTTCAAAGATGATGATGAGAGTAAAGAGAATGAATTGTTCAGGAGGCCTATAGAACGTAAGTTTTTGCAATATAAGTAGCACATGATCCATTCAATCTAGAATTTCATTTTCATTCGACCAGTTAGAGAAACAAACTTGAATATTTTCCAAAGTTGCATCTTCTGTCTGTTATGGGAAAACTTTTTATTCTTAAATAGCATCAAATGGCAACCAGGGATTGACTATATACTTGACTGCGAAATATGGCATAAATTGATGGATAATAAAAAAACTCATCAATAAGGCTGACCATTAATGACGAACTAACATGCAATAATTTTTTATGGGGATTATTCATTTTGATCTTGATTTTGCTCGTAACTACAATGTCAAAGTGATCAAAAACTTCACAATAAAACCTTAATATTTTATTTATTTTCAATACTTAATGAATAATTAGTTCATTTAATTTAAATGTGATTTCCGCATTTATTGTGTTTCAACAATGTTGTAACACTACATTTGCAACAATTGATTCGCCAAATGCTTGGCTTCTTCAGGTGAGTTCGATGTTAAACTACTTCAAAAAATTGAGTCTTCCTTATATATTTCACAAGATGGAAGAGGGGGGAACGGTATTTTAAATGCTTCTGGGATTTTTTAAGGCATGTTTATCAATGGTGATCTGTTGACATCCGTTTGGTCATTAAGTAAGATATTTTGCCTGTTACATCTGTTAATTTCCTTTTCTTCTAGAATATTAAGTCTTCTGCTTTTGTTTTATATGTGCAAAATTTTGTAGTTTGAATCAAACATACGTCTTTCGTCTAAAAAATGGTTCGCATAAGTTGAGTTCAGTTTTTTATTCAGGAAACTATTCGAATGTTTCTTAATCCTCTTCTCGAAGTTCCTTCCTCTTTGTCCAATATATACTTTCTGGCATGAACCACAATTCAACTTATATACTCCTGATTTTTTGTTTTCATCTAATTTGTCTTTATTATTTTTGATTAAATTATTTAAAGTATTATTAATTGGTTTTAAATGCTATGTTGAAATACCTTTTGTCGCTGACCAGCACTTTCGTTCTTACGAAGAAGCCAAAAATTGGATTGATTGGTGGATCGCGTCAAAAGACGAATTCAGAAGCTGCTAGTAAGATGGGAGGAAGTAAAACGGCGGATTTCTAATTGTACGCCTATGTATATAATATTTAAGGCTGTACACCACCTTGCGGCGAAACTCGAATTCCGCTAGATGGCACCAAGCGAAAATTTCAAGGAACTGAAAACAGGCACGCCCATTGTACGAAATAGGACGGTCTGTACGGTATTTTTGACCCCTAATAAACTTTCTAGGTACTGTCGCCGGTGGGTAGGATCGAAACGGAACGTAAATTTGTGTTTATGGATTTTTTGTGGGTTTTGAAGAGAGAATTCATTCTATTTAGACCGGTCAATTGAGACCAAATAGCAAGGGTGAAGTTACATAAATTCCCTACAAGCTGAGAGTCGGTGAAATTGTTCAAAACATAATTATGAATAAAATATTAGTTTCCCTGTATGGAAAAATTTTATTCAAGGAGGCCAAAAAATGAGGTTTTCACGATTTTCTGCAAAACGTCAAGTTTTATGTTAAAATTACTCCAGACAAATATTGTAGAACATATAATTATCTATAAATTGTGTATCAATATTTTGTTCCAAAGAGTCACCGTTTTTGAGATATAACGGTTCAAAAAATTATGAAAGTTGTAATCGTCATAATATACATGATCTGGCCATGTATACAGGGTGAGTCAAAATTGTGTATCGAGCTATCTGGGGTACATTGAAAAATAAGTATAGTATGATGGATAAACTCATATCCCAGAATGCATATTATGACGATTACAACTTTTATAACTTTTTGAAACGTTGTATCTCAAAAACAGTGGCTCTTAGGAAAAAAAGTTGATACATATTTTATAGATGTTCTACAATTTTTTCTGGAGTAATTTTGTGATAAAACTTGCTTTTTTGCTGAAAATTCTTGACCTTTGACCTTGACTTCAATATTTCCGTACAGCGGAATAATGAAAAACTTTCAAATTTTATTCATAATTAGGTTCTGAACAATTGCACCAAACTTTCAGCTTGTTGGGAATTAATGTAACCCTGAATGTCTAAATTGACCCTATAATTATTTATGTGAATGATGCAAATTAATTAAAACAATCTCTTGAATTTGTACATGGGGCGCTAGACTACATAAAAAAAATTTATTCGGACAAATCTAATCAGTTGAAGAAGCATATAAAATTTCCATGTCTCCAAAACATTTTTCCTGGGCATATCAAACATGGGAAATAAAAAATTTTTGTTTTTTAAAATATATTATTTGGATTGAGGGAGCTGATATAATGCAATACATATTGAAACAAAATGTCCCTAGCTGAGGTTGGTGCACGGGGTACCATACAATTCTGCGTATGATACAATAGTCCAGGAAAAACCTCAGCAGAAAAAACCCTGCCCCCGTGTCAAAAAAATATAACTTTCTACGGGTGTTCGACCCCTGCATCTGAAAAAATTCGATATAATTTTTTCCGCTGAGAGAGTAGAATGTAGGCTTCGTTCGTGAGAAACACTTACCCACTTCCATAAAAATTTCAATTTATCTCGCGGACACTCATTCCTCTTGGTATTCTGCCATCTATTATTTCTGGAAGAATGCACTTCTTGTAAAAGTCCTCTAATTTCGGAAGCTTCGTATATCTCCAGAAATTCCGATCCCTTATTATGGTTTCCACATGGAAATCATTATCGCAATAAAGAATCAAGTCGCAATATTCTCTACGGCATATATTTAATTGTCCCTGAATTTGGTAATGATAGTACCATACCTGGGGTCATAAATGATCATAAATGAAGGATAAGATTCTATTGGCCCATCTGCCGTAAAGAGGTGTCAACCATTAGGAGGCGGACCAAATACAATTATTTAATACAAGAACGAGAATAACTTGAAAAATTGAGAAAATTGAAAAAAAATTTAGCTAATTTCAAAGTTCAATGTAATACCGAACGACTACCAATGAGTTTTTTTCGATAAAATATTTCCTTGAGGAAATATTTGCATCTGAAGAGTATTTCAATTTTCAAAGTGTAATTAGCCAAAAACTATGCATCATATCAAAAATCGGCGGAAGGTACGCACTAGGGAATACTCATGCCAATGCTCACTCAAATTTTGAATGAAATCCGACAAACGGTTTATGCGTTATTCTTGAAGTAAATTAGCATTGAAATAGTATAGGCACAAAAAGGTGATGTACAGCCTTAAGCTGTTTTTTCAACAACAGATAAATTTTGTCGTTCAACATTTTCCTTGCATCGGTTCCAATTTTTACCAGTGTTGTATTTAAATATCTTTTTGGTATGTTTTTATTAATGTTTTATTTTTCTCCTCAGTGTTTCGTTTTGGTGTTTATTTTCTTCAATATAACGATGTTTTTTATTTTTGTTAACTTTATCTCGTTTTCCATTTAGTTTAGAACTATGTGAAGTAAACAAATATGTGCTCAAGCTTCCTGATGTACGCCAGCCACTCTTACCAATATTTTATCTCTTTGTAGGTAAACCAGTGATAGTTAGACCCTACTTTGATGAAGAAGATGATGACGGAGAGTATGAACACGTAGAACAAAATTTACCGTCATCGTCAGATGACGAAGATGACATTGTTCTATTGAATAATGTCAAGTAAAAAACCATCAAGCAAAATAAGTGACAAAATGAGTTTTTATAGAAAAGTAACGAAATTTTAAAAAGAAAATGTAATGTAAGTATAAAAACTATAGCAATAACTAGCAATAAATAAGTCTACTTATCAGATTAAAAATATTATTAATTTTTTGACTTAGAGTATATTGATGTGATCTGAGTAATGAACATCACTGATATAATTTCGAACATTCCTTATGCTTAAAAGGCGTTATCTCAATTAGGATCTCTATTGCTTGCTGTAAATTTTTGTTAATTAGGTTGAAATTTGTTTTATATAACTTATTTTATTGTAATTATATTTTATACTTTACGTAATACCTAGATGAATGTACCTATTTAACATTTTATGTTGTGGATTTGATTATTGTTATCGTATGATTTTGTTGTTGAATTTTTGATTTGATTCCCACTATGGAATCAGATTTCTATTTATTTTAACACATATCACTTGTTTGTAGTCGCCAATATTTTAACATTTTTCTGAATATGTAGAATTTGATTTCGAGAATAGCTTTTCAACTTTTTACAGTACAGAATACGTAATTTACAACTCGATTTATTTGTGAACACTAATTGATTTTACTGATTGTAAATTAGTTATTAGTTTTAAATAAACTAAAAAAGTAGTAATACAGAATTTAAAAAAAAATTGTTTCATTTTCGAAACACCTCAGTCTCAATAAAACGGCAATACTGCAAAAGATTTCATTTTTATTTAAAAAATATACAACAGTCTTTCACACTTAACTTACTGTTTGTCGAACATTGTATGCAATATATTGCATTTTTTTCCTTTTTTAAAATTTATTCAATATGTGTATAATTATAAACTAAACTAGTCTAATATAATCCAGTAATGAAAAAGTATTCATTTCCGTAAAAAATCATAATTATAGTTCCTTAATGTTATTGAAAATGGATAAATTTAAATGTAGTAAATACAAAAATATTTCAAGTATTTCTTATGCATTCTAAGTTTACAACATCTCGAATAAGTTAGTACTTCAGCTACAATCATGATATCACAGTTTTCTTATTGGTAATTGTTGAAACAGAATATTTGGTCAGTAGCACTGGTTAAGGTGCTGGGGGTTGTTCAAGATACTTTCATGGGTGTATGATCCATTGGCGGAAAATGACTTGGCCAAGCTATTTCGATAATTATCATGGAGCCCATGGTCATCACAAAAACTACCAGCATTATCCATTTGAAATAAACCTCCCATCTGTCTTCTTCCAAGTTCCTGAGGATGTCTATTCCCACACATATTCCTGAGAAAAGAAATGGGATATTGGTAGATTTATAATGTATAGTATATACCATGAGGAAATGCTGTTGACGAAAGAAGAAAAATCAAGAAAGCAGCATTTATTAATGCTTTTGATCCCATAAGTTCTCAATTAAATAGGTGAATTGAACAAGTCATTCTTCAAGAGGGCAAGTAAATCAATAATAATCTAAAAATAACACGTGTTGGTGATCTCGTAGTTTTGTGTTTATTTCCAGAATATTTCCTGCACTGAATGTTATAAAACTTGAACAATTTGTTAGGTGGACTACATGATATGATACCGTAAAATCGTTCTTTTCGTGTCTCCGGAATTCGATCATAAACAATGTCTGTTTGTGGACTTTGTTATGAAGTTTTTGAACGTTGTATATAAATCACCGAGCGTCATATGTGCGGGCACGGGCGGAAAATCTTATCAGACCGCATGTGTAGGATCCCTTTGATAGTCTTCATTGGTTGAAAACACTCTGTTTTTGTTGGTATTGTCCATGTTGTTATAAAGTACGCAATACATATCAAGGAATCTTTCGATTCCAAGCCGAATCAAATGCTTGGTCGGTTTAAGAACATGTTCGACGAATTTTTAATTAGGATCACTAATCAGGGTGCTGAAGTGTTTTCAAACATCTGTTTTGCACCTGAATCTATGGGGTCTTCTAGTTCAAGTTAATTCCAGAACTAAGCGAGATATTATGAGGAATATAGATCCAGTTGAATTAAATCTGCAGATCAAAGATGTATAGGGATCTCATGGCGGCACTCTATATAGCCACGCATAGCTTAGTTCACAGCGCTTCGGTAGCCTAGAGGTTTGCGCTCAAGTTTCACACCGATTAGGTACTAGGCGCCGGGTTCAACTCCCGGCGGCTCCCTCAAAACTTCTAACCACTGCGTCTATGGCATGGCTCACACAAGCCTTACTGATGAGTCCAAATGTGTGCGCCAGGGACGAAACGCATAAGTAGGGATAAATTCCTTCGATTCTACATTGGTGACCCCGACGTGATGGAAACGGTTGTCTTTACGACGTGTCTTGAAAAGCAGACGGTTGACGCTTGAGGTATACTCGCTCCCTCTCTGCAACTTCCAACGAAACTCTAGACGCCTTTCCCATTCCGTACAATATTCATGGTCTGCCGCGGTATTCCGGTATTTATTAATATAAAAGAGAAATTATTGTTCTGTGAAGAAAAATAATGATTACATACAAATGTTTTTTTGTTTTATCAAATTATTTAGTAGTCCATTTATCAGCTGTGAGAGTTCTCAAAGTGCTGATGTGAAGAAAATGATCTTGACGGAAATTATATAGCGGAGGATGTTGTGAAGTTTTTAAGAGGGCAAAATAACTTAATTTCTGATATATACCTATCATCTTAGGGTTTGAAAAACTTGGGCCACAAATAGGAATTCCGAAATACATCAGCTGGTAATGGAGATGGATTCCATATTCATAGTATGGTTTTGAATCGGGGTAAACTTTTAGTGAATTTTGATTTACTCCGTTTATGATGCAATCTAATCGAGATGAGCTTTCAATGGTCAAAATATGTTATATCCAAATATCTCGGTCAAGTTCGTTCTTTGGCCAAATCCGTCCAATAGTTCAGGAGTTATGAGCATCTGGAATTTGGTTTCTACTACAAGGTGTCCAGAAAGGGTATCGGGTATTTGTTTTCGCGCCATATTCGGTAGGGGGTCTAAAAGGAGCGGGCGGGGTTTTATGGAGTTTTAATCACGATGGAACAGTACTCGGGGGCGCATTTTACGTACGAGCGTATTTTGACTACTCAACGTCTCTATCGTACACGCCACGCGCCAAGTGACTATAGCATTTTGAAATTAATCAGGATGTCCTCGTTCAGTTCGGGATGAAGAAACAATTGAAGAAGTTGAGGCGTCGGTTCGTCAAAATCCTTCTTTATCCATCTGAAAGCGAGGCCAAGAACATCAAAAAATCTTCTCTACCTTCGATTTTAAAGAAAGACTTACATCTAAAAGCCTATAAAATTCAATTGGTTCAAGAATTGAAGGATGCGGACTGCTAATCGACTGAATTCTGCGAACGAAATGCTGCAGCGATTTAACAACATACTGTTTAGTGACGAAGCAAATTTTCACCTGAATGGTCATGTTAATAAGCAGAATTGTCGGTAGTGGGCAGTGGAGAATCCGAGACGAAAGCATTATTGATTATATTAATTGATTTCAACAGAGAGTCGTTTTCGTTCTACAAGATTCCGTTCACGGGCTTAGTTTCTGTCAAAAACACATCTGCTTTCATTTGCTTCCGAAATCATGTTTGTTCCCAGAATTTCGAGTCTAGTAGTGTTGGTTACCTCTTACAAGAGACGGCTCATTTGTCCCGTACACGACGAGGAAATGTAAGAGCCGTTCATTTTTATACAATGTACCACCTCACTTCAAATTTCCCACTTCGCCTCGATGAGGACCAGGAGGCGATGGAGTCACACGAGTCATGCGACAAATACAAAGACGGAGAAGAGAAAAGGCCTGGTACTGGTCACCGGTACAAAAACGACAGAGGCAGAGGTAAATGAGGGCTGATGCGAAGTACTAATTCATAGTAGACAGTACACAGGTGTCGTAAATAATGGAATTACGGAGGGTTTTATGGCGCGGCGGCGTCATTGTCACTTTGGCACCTCTACCAAAAATGATGGGATTTTATAGGAGTTTCTTTGAACTCAACAGAAAAACAATTTTATTTTCGATGATTGTATGAAAATATTGATTCTTCAGACAATGAATAAATCGCTAAGCTGTAGATTACTACCTGCTATTTTTGCAGCAGTATCTCATGACATTATAGTGTTAATTTTTCCGATTTAAAAATATTAATTATTATTAGGAATTCTGTTCGTCATAGATAGAGAAAGATTAGAAGACATGAAAAGTCGAATCGACGAAAAATTTAACGAGTTGTTTTATTATCAAAGGGCGAAATATTCAGTTTCTTATCAACCAAAATAACACAAATGATAAACTACAAAGATGAAATTTTTGGAATAGTAATATTCAATAAATGACCCTAATAAATGTCAAAATTGCGAATTGCGATGCGCCATAAATAAGCAATATTTAAATAACAAAACCATCATATTCAGTAAAATATTCCCCTCACTCGCTCACCGTCCTAAAGTTTCAAAATCCAACAATTAATTTGCATTGTAAATTTTGCCTCTTTTATTACTTCAATTCTGTCTACAGTTAACCTTACCCTCCTTTTGAATCGACATATTTGAAGTGAGACAGACCATCAACGTTCCTAGTTCTTACCTACCTCGCCCTCGCTACTCTACACCGCCTCAACAACCCGTCGTCTATACTAGTACAAATTTTGTCCCGACATCGTATCGCGTCATGAACGGCCAGACCCCCTCGCCTCATTTGAAGTGGTATAATGTACTGCTTCAGTACAAAAATGAGGCACCTCTTACAAACTCAACTTTAAGACGTGTACTACCCAACACTAGAGTCTAGTAACAGTGATTAAAAGTACTTTCAATAGTCTTACCAGCAAATGCTCCAGCTAAATGGGCGACCACACCAATTTGCTCATTGGAAGAGTTAGATGAAATGAAACGATCATAAGATGCAGCCCCCAAATCCAGCACAGTAATTCCCAAGAAGAATATCATTTGGTACAGGGCAAAGGATGTTTGTTTCCAGTTCTAAAATTCTCCAATTAATGATCTTTCAGAATTTACTCGTCCGAAACACTTACTAATATTAATGTAGATATATGTGCTGTTATTATGGCATATACTCCACCACTGGCACCCCCAAGTTTTATCTCAGGGTCTATCACTGACGTAGCTAACGAACCGGCTATAACTCCCGCGAAGTATATCAATAGAACCCTCCAACTCTTATGCACCATCTCAAGAGGTAATCCTAATGCTAGAAGGACTATGAGATTGACTATCAAATGGTGATACCTAAAAAGAACGCAATAGTAAAACATGTATTATTTTTTTAATATTTCCTTACCCTATATGTACAAACATGTATGTAAAAAACCTCCAAATTTCATAACGTCTTGAGGGATCGTATAGAAGCCATCTACCAATCCTACCACTAGCAGAAAGTGTTGAATTTGGTTCTAAATATTCGTCTATAACAAATGGTATGATTGTTATAATTGCCATTATCGGTAAACCTATGGGAGGTGGGCAACAGGAAAATTCTTGTTCATATGCTAAATCTGCCTCGTCCTCTTCTAACGCAACAGGAATTCTACCCTTTTGTCCTATCCTCCTTGGTGGAATTAATGTTTCAACATACCTGGAAAAAATTGTTAATGTAATATTATTTCCCTCACATCATCAAATTGCTAATTGGTTCAATCCAAAGAAACTGGTTGTCAGAGCAGTTCCGCGGTTGAAGTTTTGGCCCCCTTTTCCTTATTTTATTTATTATTACGTTATTTCTTCTTAGAATGCTAGAAACGGATCAGAAAGTCCTTCGACACTTGGAGTTCCAGAACTCCAATACCATAAGCAGACATGCAGGAAAAAGTAAAAATCCTTAGGATTGGCATTGATTTCCAATTGGAAGAAACTCTGAAGGCGCAAGGATGCCATCTGTCGTTTCTTTTCGGTTGCGTCCCTGTATTAGATTTTGAATGAACATTTGTTTGCAGGGGGTACAGTGGATTTGGAGATAACCTACACATCCCTGAAACTTAAGCAGAACGACGTATTCGTCAAGGTCAACCTCGTGGCGGCTGAAAATAGGGACCTGCTGAGTATCTAGCATGGCAATAATGAAATATGAAATGAGGAATGGTAATGATTTTAAGGGTTTGGGTACCGCCGCTCTTCACCCGCAAGAACAAAGAGGTTTTACTTTCGCTACCATAAGTAAACGAGCATTACGTTCTTTGGCAGTCAGGACCAGATTATCAATTAGGCACAGTAGGCACGTGCCTAGGGCCTACGAAGGTCAAAGGGCCTACGAAGGCCAAAGGTCTTAGGGCTTTGAAAAAAAATACCCCAAAAACTTATGAATATTTTTATATTATTATATAGTGAAGGTCAAAATAATATATCTAAATACAAATACACAAAAATACGAATACAAAACGTTTGATTGACTAAGTAGATCCTAAAATAACTCCTTTTTCGGGATTTAGACACAGCGAATTCGTGTATTATATCTTCAAAATTAATGCCGCCAGCGACATCACTTTCAATACACAGAAGGCCTAGTGACGAAGTTCTCTCTTGACCCATAGTTGAACGCATAAATTTTTTTATAAGCTTCAACTTGAGAATGATCTTTCTCCTTCTGCATTCGAACCCAATATTGAAAGGTATATGCGCAATGCAATATTAACATTTGGCAAACTTAACACAAGTTTATCCTTTATTTGTAATTTGATGAGATCCGTTATAGAGGTGGTTTTGGGGTACAAATTTGAAAAAATCAAATACTCATCAACAAAGTTTTCTTCTAAGTCAGACGGATACATTTTTACCAGAGCTTGAGCCTTAACCTTGATAATGTCCTCGGTCAGTGTATTATCTGTAAGAAAACTAAATGTGTCATAAAGGCTGGTATACGCAGTGCGTCTCTTTGTCATTTAAGCGCAAAGCACATCCAGAACAATAAAAAACATTAATCTTAAAGGAATCTTTGGCACTGCCCTTCATCGAACTGTCATTTCTCTTACGAACTCTAGTTTCGGATTCTTTAAATTCTGAAGAGAGGAGTCTCATCTGGCCCTTCATCGAACTGTGAGTAAAACCATCTCCAAAGTATTCATTTGATGGATTAAGGTTTGTGCCTCAATCACTGTTGTAGGTTTCATACCTTCACTAGTTGAAATATTTGTAAGAATACCACGAATATCATCATAATGGGCACATAATGTTTTTACAGCCTCATAACGTGCTGACCATCTGGTCTCTGAAAGTCTTTTTACAGAAATTTTACTTCCCAAAGACCTTAGTTTAGACCATCTTTGAGGGGACGCTGCAAAGAAATTGTAGAGCGATTGCAAAATTTCAAAAAATTTTACAGCTTCTAAGCAGCTTTCTACCGCCGCTGTGCCAACTAGATTAAGACTATGAGCTCCACATGGTACCCAAGTGGCTGCGCTGTTGATTTCCTAAATCTAGTTTGTAGTCCCGAATACACTCCGCCCATATTAGCCGCATTGCCATAAGACTGACATCTGCAAAATTTTGGGTCTATTCCTGATTTTCTAAAACTGAAATTAGAGTGTCAAAAAGATACTTGACATCATGTTTTTCTATTTTAACAAACATCAAAAATCTTTCATATATATCTCCAGTTTTTGAGACATATCTAATAACTATGGAGAGTTGATCCGCATGGCTAACGTCAGGTGTAGAATCCACAGTGATTCCATAATACTTGGCTTCTTTGATTTCTGTAACTATTTTTTCAATACTTTTGACCCAAGTAAAATTATTAGTTCTTCATACGTTGTGGAGGATAAATATGATACTTTTCCGCGGCCTGGATTACCGTATCTTCTTACATGTTCTTCTAGAAACGGATCAAATTTGGCTAAGAGATCGATACACCCAAAAAAATTACCATACTAGGATTACCATGTATTTCATTATCGCCTCTAAACGCTAGTCCCCTTTCGGCCATAAACTTAATTACTTCCACTACTCTTCTTAAAACCGTTGTCCAATATGTGCTTTCTTTTTCCTTGACAATATCAAACGTCTCAACAATTTTTCTAGTTTGTTGGTAGTTCACTAAAGCAGAAATAGATGCGAAATGTTCTTTTGACACTTCATGACTTGAAATTCTCGAATGTGCGTTTTTCCAGTCATTAAAGCCTGTAAGGAATTGGTTACACAGGTTTGGATTTCCAGGTAGGTCCGATCAGAACAAAATACATTTATAACAAAAAAACTTGCCAGTAGATTCGGAAAATATCAACCAGTCCCTTTTTATAATATCATTGTTGTTCAGTTTTCTGAAAAAATAATCTTGTGATGGACATCTCTTTTTTTCGCCAAATTTAGTGGCGTATAACTTAAAATATATATCCAATTTCTGCACAGGGTGATTACGAGAGAAGTAATCGATAAAATCTGCGCTTATGGTTGTCCACCGTGCTGGATCAGAACTGAAAATACTTGGGGCTGATGTTGTTGGTAGTGATTCAGGCACCACCTGCTTGGAAGCGTCGTTAAAATTTCGTAAACCCCCGTCAACCTCGTCTTCTGTGACATTCTCAGTTTTATTGGTTGAACATTCTTGCGAGTCCCAACAAGCCTCAGCTTCTTTAGGTCTAACCTCGATCGAGGAAATATCTACCGCATATGCAAAGGCATACACGCTCTATCGTAGTGTTTACATGTTAACTTATTACACAACTGAGCTACTAAAACAAAAACCTTAGCAGCAGGAAAACCTCTCGATCGCGCGCAAGCGTTTGGTAGTGGGCATGGAAACGTGGCCAACTGTGTCAAACGCATGTGCCCGTCCGAGAGGTTTTCCCGGCGGCTATAATGTCTTGTCATGTTCATGTACTAAAACCCTGGAATTCTGCATGGAATTTGGTAGATATAAAAGTTGCATTGTTGCAGATAAACTCAATTCTGGAATTATGGCTATTGAAAATGGCTCTATGAAAAATAAAAACATTAAAATCCCAAAATAAAATAATGTTATTAAACCGCATCATCACGTTTTCGGATTTATATCTACAACAAAATTATTACTTAATATTAGCGGTCAATTTCAGTTAAAAAATATTTATTATTTCGGGGCCTACGCTGCTGGAGTGCCTAGGGCCTACGACACCTTTAATCCGACCCTGTTGGCAGTGAAGGCAAGGTTGTTTTCGAGATTACAATTGGGCGTTGAGAAAAGAACTCTGAATCTATAAAATACGCAGATCAAGGGTTTGGAGTGCAAATATTCAAAATTGATTCGTAGACTTATATCTATATGTGCCAGAAGTAATATTGATTATATTTATGATTCAGAATACATGTCTCAACACCTGATTCGGATTAGTCACAGCATCCGTCATGTTTTTATTGGCGAATGAGTTGATAAATTCAAAGACTGGGTACAAAATAAAAAGGTTCAACGTTTCAATACGTACTTTGTGAAAGCCCCTTTGAACAAAGTCTTCAATTTTGGATGTTCTATCAGTATTTGAAATTCGTCGAATGTTAATTCGCCATCTCCATTTCTATCAGCTATATCCAAAATCTGGTGGACTACATGATGTGCTATGTTGTGTTCTTTTCTCAATGTTTTGTATAGTTCTTTCGCTGTAACGACTCCGTCTCCATTTCTGTCACACTGCAATAAAAATAAATTCATTATTTATTGTAATGTTTGAGGTCTGTATTTCATATTTCTGGATAAGAGAACAAAACTGTTGAAAAGCATCAGTTATGGAAAAAATTAGTGAAGCTATAATAAAAATTTTTCGAAAAATTTTAAAACTTGACATCCAAATGTCTGTAAATTTCGAATATCGTATCGAAATCGATTGGGTTTGACTTCCTGGTGGAGAATCCAGGGTCAAACTTGGGTATGACAGGTATAATAATAATAATAATATACTTTATTTCAAGTAAAGTGTATACATCTAATACAGTGAACACGTAAAAAGTGAGCAAATGAACACGTTCTTCTTTCGTGTACTTTACACGCGGACACTCAACTCGCTACGTTTCAGCTGCCTCCCTCCGCCCTAGGTATGATACTGGCCGAGAATACGCGCATACGTAAATACCAGACAGTGTGAACAGACTTTTGCCGCACTCTGTATAAGCATAGAGTATTATCTCGTTCCACATAAAATTAGAACTGCATTTCATGATTTTCTAAAGAAATGAGTTCATTATGAAAGAATGAAATGGACTTAAAATGGAAATCTTCTTAGATTTTAAATTATTTAATTGAAGAAGTCTATTCGGGGTTTATATTCGTAATTTGAAGCCTGTTTAGCTGCATTTTCTTATGAGGTATTCATAGAATCAGAATATTTGTGACTAGGGTATTGAACTAAAACCTTCCATAACATATAAAGATAATTCGCATTGAATGATTTTAAAAAATAATCTTCAAATATACCACTTATATTTCCATAAATAAACCATCAAATTATGTAAATAACATATCGATGCCTTGGGAATACATTATAGCTCTATAATATCTTCCAGATGGAACCAGAGACAACATTGCTGATGTTGCGGTTTTGTATTTTTAATCAGAGCTTATTGATTCAGTCGACAAACTACATAAATTGCCGTTTGTATAGTATTTGGCAAGGAACTTGAAAGATCTAGCCAACTATCCCGCACAATTAGCTCTGCTACTTAAACATTTTCCTGTTAGATGCAGTGCCGGCTTTTCCTATAAGATTAATCGAATATTTTATCATTATCTTTCATATTCGTTTTTTTCCTCATCTCACAATTTTGATAAGTTTATAAATGCTAATGTTCTTCCCTGTCTACTGTGTTATCTTTATCGATGACCGACAAAAACATTGTTTTCTCCCTCTAGTGAAGATTTAATTTCATACGATTTGGATATTGTGTGGAGGGTTGGCAGGACTGGTGAACGGTTAGATGAAAGGTCTGGAGGATAAGATTCTGCTTGTATGTGGCTATAGTTAATTCCATTTGTGATGAAAAAGTCCAAGACATCAGTAATCTTGTTTCTGTCTGTTTTTATAGTTTGAAATTATTCGAATTTTTTAATTAAGTTGCTACTATAACGCTATGAGCAGGGTATTACAATAATGAAAATAAGGCTTAATGATCGTGTTATGCGCCAACAACTCTGTCCATTGTGACAAACAAGTGAAAAATCTTTTGAAAAAATCTAATTTTCATACAAATAAATAATCATTGGAAGTTTAATTGTTGGCCCACTCTAAGATACTTCATTTCAAAAATAATTTGAACTCTTGAATTATTTATATTAATGCTGAGATCTTCTTCTGAAAACATCTCGCTCTCAATTTTTGATCCTATGAGCATAGTTCAGTTTTGGTTTCATTAAATTTCAATTTATTTCTGAGAAACCAATTTTATGAAATATTTAATTCAGCATTTATAATATTTGATCTCAAGTCAGTGCTTCACTATGTTTAATTCCAATGGTTGAAATATCGAATCATACACCTGAGCAAAATAGTACGATAGCACTAGCTTCTCATGCTTGTAAAATAAATTTGAATCGAATGTATTTCATTCATTTATATAAATTGGAATGTGGAATGACCTTGGTGCTGCTGAAATATGATATTGGTGTTTCCTATTTGAATTTTAAATGGAAGGGAACATCATGAATATCGTGTATGCTAGAGACAATTCTAATAAATTTCATGTAAGATTTGTTGATTATCATTCGTGCTCTCCTAATACGAAATCACGTAATACCAGGCAGGTCAATAAGTTTTGTCGTTCGATTAGAAAAACACAATGTTATGGCTCAAAATACACTTTTCCGCCGACTTATAAAAGCTCTGTTCAATGTTCACAAAATCATTCATTAATGACCCATTTTAATGCACGATTTCTTTCTATTTTAATGCATGATTGTGATGGGCAACCGAACATATAGTATATTCAGAAGTAATATGAGTAACGTCACAACTTGACTGGTATTTCATTTTATGTATGAGGTCTCACTTTTCAATAGTCGCGTATTTATCTTTGGTTCCATTGATATTCCACAGAGAAAAGAAATATTGAAACAAATCCAAACATAATCGATCTGTCAAATTACGAGTATACGAGTAATATAGCTGCTTTCAATCTTAATCTTAATCTAATATCGCCAGTTACTTTAATTGCAATAAGTAACGAAGTCAATATCCCCTTAACTCCCCCGGACGTTGCAGAAATGGCTAAAGCAGCAACTTTGACCCTGCTACCTGAAAAAATCAGACATTTGTATGACAAAACCTACGCAGAATTCATGTCATGGTGCGAGGGAAAGAACGTTTTCAATTATTCTGTTTTGTTGGCATACTTTAAGAGTGTTGCAGAAAAGGGATACCTACTTAGCAAGTTTATGGCCAAAGTATTCAATACTGAAAGTAACATCAAACGTTAAAAGGAATATTGATATAAGCAAATATCACAAACTGGTGATATTTTTCTTGATGTCAAAGGTAAATATAAAACTCAATTAAATCAATTTTCTAAATTTTTCTTATTGTCACGTGGATATAAAATATGTAACTTTAATTTTTTTATTTGAAGGTCGCTCTGATATTTGGAGTATCCGAGGCATTGCGAAAAGATGAGCTATATAAGTTGCAGTTAAATGATGTGCAGGATATGGGCATGGAATTTTTAATAACAGTGAATTCATCCAAAACGCACTCGAAAAGGATATTCACTGTGGTGGATAATGAGGAGCGTACACCAGGGCCGGATTAAGGGTGTCGTAGGCCCTAGGCACTCCAGCAGCGTAGGCCCCGAAATAATAAATATTTTTTAACTGAAATTGACCGCTAATATTAAGTAATGATTTTGTTGTAGGTATAACTCCGAAAATGCGATGATGCGGTATAATAACATTATTTTATTTTGGGATTTTAATGTTTTTATTTTTCATAGAGAGGAAAAGTAAAAAACCTTTCGAAAATTATCAATCTTCAAAAGTCAATATGACAGAAGTCATGAAAGAAAAAATGAACAATGTTATATACTCATCTGTGATATGATGATCTTTTTAAGTTGGATCGAACTATCAGTGTCAAACTTCTGGCAGATCTATAGATGGAGCACTTATAGAATCTGGTGTTATTTTCATAAATGCTGCTTCTTTGATTTTTCTTCTTGCAAGTTTTCTTCTTTGGATATTATTGATGCTTTATCCCATTTTATACGATGATTTTCATCTACAGCATGTTGGACTAACCTGGATTTGTCGCTGTCTAGTACTCGTAGAAGCTTAAAGCTGCTGTAGATGAGAATCAACGTATAAAATGGGATGAAGCATCAATAATATCAAAGAAAAAACTTCTGAAAAAATCAAAGAAGCAGCATTTATGAAAATAACACCAGATTCTATAAGTGCTCCATCTATAGATCTGCCAGAAGTTTGGACACCGATAGTTCGATCAACTTAAAAAAAAAGATCATCATATCACAGATGAGTATATAACATTGTTCATTTTTCTTTCATGACTTCTGTCATATTGACTTTTTGAAGATTCATAATTTTCGAAGGTTTTTTACTTTTCCTCCTTGATAAAGATAGAAGATGTCTATCGAAACGTCGGAAAACATTACCATCCACAATAGATGATGGTAATAGCCCAAATAATCATTCAACAATTTTGTTGTAGATATAAATCCGAAATGTGATGATGCGGTATAATAACATTATTTTATTTTGGGATTTTAATGTTTTTATTTTCATAGAGCCTTCTTCAATAGCCATAATTCCAGAATTGAGTTGCAACAATGCAACTTTTATATCTACTAAATTCCATGCTGAATTCCAGGGTTTCAGTACATGAACATGACAAGACATTAGCCGCCAGGGAAAACCTCTCGGACGGGCACATGCGTTTGACACAGTTGACCAAACGCTTGCGCGATCGAGAGAAGTAAAGGAAAGTTGTTTTTATACTCTACTTATTTCAACGATTACTTATTTTGCTTATTTTTACTTTTTTTTTAGCGAAAAATGTCTGATGGATATAAAAGAAAACACTAAAGTGGACATGAAAAACGCAAAAAGAAAGAGAAAGTGAGTGAGTCGCTTAGTAAAATTAAAGGTTCTTTATTGAAATATGTTAACATTTCTAAGGAGACAGAAGATAATGCAGATGCGGTATATATTTCCTCGATCGAGGTTAGACCTAAAGAAGCTGAGGCTTGTTGGGACTCGCAAGAATGTTCAACCAATAAAACTGAGAATGTCACAGAAGACGAGGCTGACGGGGGTTTACGAAATTTTAACGACGCTTCCAA
Source organism: Micraspis discolor (assembly GCA_030674115.1). Classification (NCBI taxonomy): domain Eukaryota; kingdom Metazoa; phylum Arthropoda; class Insecta; order Coleoptera; family Coccinellidae; genus Micraspis; species Micraspis discolor. The sequence goes on from JARTUT010000465.1 coordinate 102,201, forward strand.
GCAGGTGGTGCCTGAATCACTACCAACAACATCAGCCTCAAGTATTTTCAGTTCTGATCCAGCACGGTGGACAACCATAAGCGCAGATCTTATCGATTACTTCTCTCGTAATCACCCTGTGCAGAAATTGGATATAAATTTTAACATGTAAGAAGATACGGTAATCCAGGCCGCGGAAAAGTATCATATTTATCCTCCACACCGTATGAAGAACTAATACTTTTACTGGGGTCAAAAGTATTGGAAAAAATAGTTACAGGAATCACTGTGGATTCTACACCTGACGTTAGCCATACGGATCAACAACTCCATAGTTATTAGATATGTCTCAAAAACTGGAGGTATGTATGAAAGATTTTTGATGTTTGTTAAAATAGAAAAACATGATGCCAAGTATCTTTTTGACACTCTAATTTCAGTTTTAGAAAATCAGGGAATAGACCCAAAATTTTGCAGATGTCAGTCTTATGGCAATGCGGCTAATATGAGCGGAGTGTATTCGGGAGTACAAACTAGATTTAGGGAAATCAACAGCGCAGCCACTTGGGTACCATGTGGAGCTTATAGTCTTAATCTAGTTGGCACAGCGGCGGTAGAAAGCTGCTTAGAAGCTGTAAAATTTTTTGAAATTCTGCAATCGCTCTACAATTTCTTTGCAGCGTCCCCTCAAAGATGGTCTAAACTAAGGTCTTTGGGAAGTAAAATTTCTGTAAAAAGACTTTCAGAGATCAGATGGTCAGCACGTTATGATGCTGTAAAAACATTATGTGCCCATTATGATGATATACGTGGTATTCTTACAAATATTTCAACTAGTGAAGGTATGAAACCTACAACAGTGATTGAGGCACAAACCTTAATCCATCAAATGAATACTTTGGAGGTGATATTACTCACAAATATTTGGGAAGATCTACTAAAACACGTCGATATTGTAAATAAATCTCTTCAAGAACCTGGCATTGAGTTTAACACGATGGTGCGACTTTACGACAGTTTAATTCAATATTTATCTCACTGCAGAACTGAGGACATGTATAATAGCTATTATCTTAAGGCAAAAGCCCTTGCACCAGATTCAGAATTTAAAGAATCCGAAACTAGAGTTCGTAAGAGAAAACGACAGTTTGATGAAGGGCCAGATGAGACTCCCTCTCGCAGTGCCAAAGATTCCTTTAAGATTAATGTTTTTTTTATTGTTCTGGATGTGCTTTGCACTGAAATGACAAAAAGACGCACTGCGTATACCAGCCTTTATGAAACATTTAGTTTTCTTACGGATAATACACTGACCGAGGACATTATCAAGGTTAAGGCTCAAGCTCTGGTAAAAATGTATCCGTCTGACTTAGAAGAAAACTTTGTTGATGAGTATTTGATTTTTTCAAATTTGTACCCCAAAACCACCTCTATAACGGATCTCATCAACTTACAAATAAAGGATAAACTTGTGTCCAGTTTCCCAAATGTTAATATTGCATTGCGCATACATATTGGGTTCGAATGCTGAAGGAGAAAGATCATTCTCCAAGTTGAAGCTTATAAAAAGTTTTATGCGTTCAACTATGGGTCAAGAGATAACTTCGTCACTGGGCCTTCTGTGTATTGAAAGTGATGTCACTCGCGGCATTAATTTTGAAGATATAATACACGAATTCGCTGTGTCAAAATCCCGAAAAAGGAGTTATTTTAGGATCTACTTAGTAAACCAAACGTTTTGTATTCGTATATTTTTTGTGTATTTGTATTTAGATATATTATTTTGACCTCCACTATATAATAATATAAAAATGTTTGTAAGTTTTCATTTTTGGGGTATTTTATTTCAATATATCGTTAATTGCAAAATTTTTTTCAAAGCCCTAAGACCTTTGGCCTTCGTAGGCACGTGCCTACTGTGGCTAATTGGTAATCTAGTAATTAATACATCAGCTTCTGGCGTACTTATCGCAAATCTTTTGAATTCAATCAATTTCTGATTCATAACGAGGTCGACGGAAAAATCTTGTAATTGACTCGTTTATTAATCTAGCGATTAATGGTCTCGACCATTAATCGAGGCAAAGGACTTCGACACATCATGGAAAATTACTGCAAATGTTAGAGCGGTGGGGAATTCGTGATGTTGTATTAGATTTTTTCGATGAATGAGGGTACATGAGGTATTGAGTGAATCCCAACTGGTGAGAGTGAGGTCCCTCAAGGGACAGTTCTGGGTACTATACTCTTCAGCATTTACATAAATTCTTTGTTAATAACATAAGGATAAAAACGCTCCGCACAAAACAAGTGTTAAATCACTTTGGCTTAGGTGCACACTTGTAGATTTCAATATTTGGAATGAAGTTTGGCATCACATTAATATCTTTAAAATGAAACGGGCAGTGGCGGCTCGTGACAATATAGTATGGTGAGGCACATATAAAAAAAAATTTAATAATGTAATTTGTTTATTCACAACAAAAGCAACCGAATCAATTAATTCATTTTGAATGGTTTTAGATGTACAAGAAATTACCGATTTACTGTTGGTGTCATTTTCTAAAAAAGTTTTTAAATTCGTGTCAAATTTACTAACAAGAACTACCAATTCTTTGAAATTTCCGCGATTTAAAGACTCATTCGATTGATCGTGCCCCTAGGTTAATCTTTCATACAGAGGTGCATCGTAATATCTATAGAACTTCTGAGAATTTGTCGATTTTCTTTGAATCTAGCATTGAAATTTTCATTTTCTATTTGACGCGCATTGTCTATTGCTGTGGCGATATTTTGTTTTTGCTTTCTCATAACGGTAAGCTTGCAATTAGATGAAATATGCTGAGCACTTTTATTGTGTAGCGAGATAAATTTTTCAAATCACTAAAACCACTTTTCGACCAAACTCTGTCGGAATTTCCATTAGTTGCTGAGAATAAAATGCACGGCCAACAAAATATTTTCTTCAAAGTAATACTTCCAGTAAGCCAGTCGTACTTGTCATACCATGTATTTTGGAATCCCCGATTTGATTTACCGACCCCACCACTAGACACTAGAGATTTCCTCAAATCTGGAACAGGTCGCTTAACTTCCTTAACATAAATATAATTTATCATCATACGAATGAGTAGAAAAATGTTGCTTATTTATTAAAAAATTAACAATATCACAAGTACACCGAATATGTTTACTATTACTAGGTCCCGCTGAATCCATTTCGCGATCTGGTAGTCACTTTCGATAAAAAAGATTTATATTTCAGAAAAAATTCACCTGAAAAAGATTATAATCATACGCGATACCACTAAATAACGACAAAGTGAACTAACCATATTTCTCTATTTCCCGCTTCCCGATTAACCCGAATAAAAACCTGAGGCCAGCCTCTAATTCCTCAAGAAGCCGCCTTCAAAGCCGTAGATATGTTCTCACCGCTTCGACGCAGATAACCCGCTGGACATCGCAGAAACGAAACGATCTCAGATCGGCTAAGATCGCGCAGAGGCCAGCCTCGGATTAATCCTAGAACGGCTTTCCATTACATTCTCGTAGGTCATCGAAGTAGATAACAAGCTAATTAAGTCAAAGAAGCCTGCGTTGGGCATGCCTCCAACCGTTTAGTCAAAGAGGATTTGATTTGTTATGAATATACAAGGAACGTGCGATTGGGAAAAATATTGAGGAAAAAAGTGATGATGAAAGGGAATGAAGAAATATACGGTTCAGAATTTTTGATGAGGCACTGCCTCACCTGCCTCATAGGACAAGCCGCCACTGGAAACGGGCGATATTTTTGAAATTAGACAGCTGAGTGTATTGGACCACAATGCATTTGATGAGCATATTTTCATTAATGAGATACTCATTTTGATATTTTCATATAAATGGGACATCCAGTATATTTCTGCATTTCTGCTGTTTTGGATCTGTCCAATTTTGTCCAATTGAGGAAAAAGTCGTTCAGATAAATACATTGATGTTGTTCGTATCCATAGTAATAGATAAAACGAAATATTTTGTAGTAGGTAACTGTCTCCACGTTTTCTGAAGTTTAGTTTGTGAAAATAAATCGTGAATACGTTAAAAATGGCCAATTTGAGTGAAAAAGATCGTATTGAAATATTGATCATGATCAGTTATGGTGATCGTGTTAGAACTCATAAATAAGTGTGTCATATTTTTAATGATTTGCATCCTGAAAAACATCCAATATCTCGATCAACAGTTACTAGAACTTTACAACGTTTTAATGCATCTGGAATGGTCAATGATTTGCCAAGGTCTGGAAGACCACGGGACGTAGAGAGCGAAGCAATGAGGCAAAATATTGCCATTGATTTAGTGGAAACACCTCAAACTTCTACCACAGTTCTGGCGCGGAACTACGGCATAAGTCGACGTTCCGTAGGGAAAATATTAAAAAAGGAAAATTTTTATCCGTACAAGGTACGATTAGTCCAAGAATTGTCAGAGGATGATTTTGATCGACGGCTCGAATTGTGCGAACGGCTAATGAACATCTCTAATGAATACGAACGTTTTGCTTTCAATGTAGCGTTTTCTGATGAGGCAATTTTTTGTTTGAATGGAACGGTTAACCGCCATAACTCAAGATATTGGTCAACTGAGAATCCTCATTGGATTGATGAAGCACAAACCCAGCGACCAGAAAAGTTGAATGTTTGGGTATGGGTATTGTACAAAATAGGCTAATAGGACCATTTTTCATAAACGGGAACTTAAATGGAGAAAAGTATCTAGATTTACTAAATAATCAAATCATTCCTGCACTCCAACAGAACGGGCAGTTACCACTGAACGTTTGGTTCAAACAAGATGGAGTACCTCCTCACTAGGATAGACGGGTGCGGAATTTTCTAGATGCTACTTTTCCAAATCGATGGATTGGACGTAGATGACGCATAGAGTGGCCTGCTCGTTCTCCAGATCTCAGCCCATTAGACTTTTTTCTTTGGGGTGATCTAAAATCACGTGTTTATGTTAATAGACCAGCATGCTTGCAGGAATTGAGATACCGGATTCTTGATGAATGTGCATTAATACATGGAGAAGTCTTGAGAAAAGTTACTCAGAATTTGTTAATAGACTGGCATATTGTCAGGAGGTGAATGGCAAGCACTTCAAACATATAAAATGATTTTTTTTTTATTATTTTCAATAAATTTTTTCTACTAGTAAAAGCCCTGTATTCCTTATTTTTATAGATTTTCATATGAAATACATGATGAAAAGCAGAATACAAATAACAACGATTTATTTATTTGAATGGATTTTTTCTCAAATGTACAAAAAGGCTGAATTTCTTCTTTTTACAGAGAATTTTTACATGGAACCCGATATGAACAGATCCGAAACACGGTGCACTTTTAGAATCTGCAGAAATATACAGGGTGTCCCATTTAAATAAAAAAAAAATTGTAATTTCTGGTTGAACCGGAAGTATCTCATTAATGAAAATATGCTCATCAGATGCATTGTGGTCCATTACACTCAGCTGCTAAATTTCAAAAATATCACCTGTTTCGTTTTAAAGATATTAATTTGGTGCCAAACTTTATCCCAACCCTGTACCTAGTGTTGGGTATCAGTGGAGAAATAATTTTTGGTAGTTTATATTTAGTTATACTGAAGAGCATATATAAGTTTTCTTTTATTGTAATTCTGGTGTAAACAGTGTACAAAAGTGTTATAAAATAGCATTAGGTAATTGTATGGAACTGTCAACAGGAGGTCTTTGTGAAATAAATAAATAATAATAAATATTATTATTATAGTGAAAAGAACATGCTGTTTATTACGATTCAAAAGTTCGAAAAATCCATAAGAACACCGATGTTTAATTTAGATTAAAGTACAGTTTTAATTATAATAAAGGACCAAGTAGGAGTTAACGGCTGAAACAATCGATCATTCAATTGGGATATTTTACGCTCAAAAATTGCCTATAAGTTTCAGAAAATTTCGATTATTAAATATCTGAATAACAGTTATCGACCTACCTTCTCTATGCAAAGCGAGGCTGATAGCTGAGTGATCATTTTGTATTAAATGTTTTAAATATTACAGAATTATAGAGCCTTTTGAGCGAAATACTAACTACGAATGAATCACCCGCCTCAGTGTTCCGCTTATATGATTTAATCACTTTATGTTGAAGGAATTCCCCCAAAAAAACAACAACGACGTTGTGAGTAGTGACTCAACACAGGGATACCCCCTATTTCGCAGCGTAAAGCTAAGGTCAATGCCACAGCTTGCGAGACCTTAACCTTCTTTTCTTCACTACTTAGGAATTGTGGATCTCCATCAAACCACTCTGTCAAAATCTTGGTAGTTGTTACTTTCACCTTCATTGTATAAGGAAACTATTATTGCGTTTGTTGTTATTTTTACGACCTTCAAGTATATAGCCATGCGATATGCTATGATTGATGAGAAAATTCAAGCAGTGTTCAGACTGATTAACTGGTTGATTACGAGATATTTTCGATTGTGGAACTCAAGCAGATTATTTGGACCGTTTCGAACATTTGCAATTTAGTTACCAACATTTCGATTGACATATTTTATCGGTCTCGAAGTAGAAAAAGTTCGCAGCAACACACGAATTCCTCGAAAATTGTATAGATACTCTGAGACAATCCAGGCATATAAGAGAACTTGTCTAAAATTGTTTTCAGAAATATCACTGTTTAAACCTGTAACATCAGACTGTCTGAAATTTCTATACAGGGTGGCCATTTGAAAACAAAACAGACGAGATTACAGACGAAATAATTTTTTTCGATAGAAATGCTCGGACAGGTCGATTTCTGTTTCGAGGGGGACAACTTAAGATGTAGGTTACGGACGCATAGCCTTCAACCCTTGCTACTACAGCCCTCACCCCCAAATATCGAATAAGGAAGATGGGGTGAGTGATACCTCATTTGAAAGGTATTTTTATACCAATTTCAGCACAGTAATTGTTTTTTCATTTTATGCATTAGTTCTCGAAATATTCTTAACTAAGTATTTGAAAATGAAGTGGTGTTTTCATGGCACTTGTAGTGTTTTTTTGTGAAAAATCGACATTTTGAGCTTCAAAACAACCACGACTGTTGCTTCCTCCCTCCAATCGACTGATATAGAAATCTTTAATCAAGATGTCGAACAAACAAAGCGTATTGCGAAGGAGCTCAATCTTGCTAAAACTCAATCTAAATTATCTTTGATATAATTTGTAGTATTTCCAATAACATGCGGTAACACTTGATCGATAGAAATCTCCAAAAAGTCCAAATACGTACATATCTCTAATCAGATTACCAGCTAAGAAAATCAAATCATTAATGATGCCACAGAAATATTCCAGTCCCAATTCGTGAAACGATTTCCGACTTAATTATGAAGTGTTTTCTCAGTTGGCTTCAATATGTTTTCATTTTATTGATTATTGAATTCATATCTTTTTCAGAAAAATGAGAATCGATAATTTTTTATTTATTACGAACAGATCATTAAGTTGGCTTACTGGTTCTTTGACATGTGAATTATTCTTAGTTTTGAATCGAGACTTGTATGTGTTCTAATTCATTGAATATCTGTATCAAAGATTTCCAAATCTGTGGATTGCAAGGAGGGGTCCCACTGAATGGCCAGCCAGATCGCCAGATCTATCACCACTAGATTTCTTTCTTTGGGGCCACTTGAAGAGTGAAATTTACTCTACACAACCCGATTCCATAGAAGATTCAAGAAGACGTATAGTGAACGAATGTCGTCAAATCACTCCAGAAATGCTGCAAAATGTGCGCCATCGTTTCGAACAAAACTTATTTCATTGTATGGAAGCTAATAATAATAATAATAAGCCTTTATTTCCAACAGGCAATGAACACCCAATTACAGGAAATTAAAACATAGAAATTACAATAAAATGAGCATCATGAAAACCACCCTGCAATACAATGCAGGCAAAAGCGCGCTGATGAAACTGACAGAAAATGCATTGAGGCAGCTACATAAAACATAAAGAAACAGACCAATATACCATACATTATTCATTCACAATCAAAATAATATCAATCATTTTCAAGTGAATACAAATTACAAATATAACTCAGAGAATGAAAATGCAGATCACATCTGTCTGATATACTATTAACAACGGTGCAAGCGTATCTCATTGGTGACTGTAGAAGCAAATTAGTTCTAGGTGTATTTATATAAAAAAGACACTTTGTTCTGGCACCCCGGCGAGGCACGAGAAAATCGAGTTTACTCAGCAACTCAACACAGTCAAGTCCGCCAACCAGAAGACCATGCAGGAACTTGATGGCATGCAATCCTCTTTTGCATTCAAGGCTTTTCGAGTTGAATCTGGTAAACAAAATCTTATGATCATATCCTCTAGGAGGATATTGTCCATCCTCGCGAAATGAAAGCCACTTCAAAAGCCTTCTCTGAATAGTCTCTAGACGACGAACGTGACAGTCATATATAGGGCGCCAAATAAGGCAAGCATACTCGAGCTTACTTCTCACCAAGGCATTGAACAGACGAATTATAGTTGCCGAATTCTCAAACAATCTTGCACCCCTCACAATAAAGCCATACATTTTACACGCTGACAATATCAGTTGAGTAATATGCGGTATGAATGAAAACCTCTTTGATCCCAGATCCCTGCAGTGAGCCGGGAGAGACTTTCACCCTCAATACTGTAATCGAACTGAATCAACCGTTTCCTCCGCGAGTAAGACACTACGCTACATTTGAGAATATTCAATTGAAGTCTATTACATTTGCACCACAAGTTAACAACATCAATGTCCTCCTGCAGACTCAAACAGTCAGCAGTGGATGATATGCCGGCATAGACCTTGAAATCATCAGCGTAGGCCAACTTCAAGTTACTCAACTTCGGTAAAAGATCATTAATAAACATAATGAACAAAAGGGGCCCCAGGTTTGACCCTTGAGGTACCCCCGAGGAAACCACAAATTCTCTAGACCTACAATTTTCGATTTGCACAAATTGCGTACGGTTACTCAAATAGGATTCTATCAGGTCAGTTAGCTCACCGGAAAAACCAAAAATTTTCTTAACTTTCGCAATTAGAATTCCATGATGAATCTTATCAAAAGCCTTTTGAAGATCTGTGTATACAACATCAACCTCATCAACATCAATCTTTCTATAACCTCGGCGAAAACCAAGTGTCTATTGTCTATTGTAGGAGAAAAGATAGGGATATTATCAGGGCCGGATTGGATCTCAGTCTCAACGGGGATAAATTGGATGTATGTGATGGCGCCAGAAATCTGGGGGTTTATTTTGATGAAGATTTGAGATTTCAGAAGCATGTTTCGAATTTGGTTAGATCGGCATTTTATAAGCTCAGAATTCTTTATTCTGCGCGTAAATATTTGACTTTCCAGATGAAGAAGAATCTATCAGAGGTATTAGTTTTGTCAACTTTCAACTACTGCGACATAATTTATGGGCCATGTTTGGATAGTTTTCATAAAAGGAGGATTCAGCTTGTTCAAAATTGGTGCGTCAGGTTTGTTTTTGGTCTTCGTAAGTTCGATCATGTGTCTGGTAAGATCAAGGATTTGGGTTGGCTTAGGATGGAAAGTAAGGTCAGGCGGCACATGGGAGGTTTTGTGTTCAGGCTCATAAGGAATCCTATAGATAGTGGTGTCATGGATCATCTGATACCTAGGTCTGCTGCTCACTCGGTGAACATCAGATATCCGCTCATCGGACGGCTGGGTTTCGTAGGTGTTTTTCTTTCAATGCTGCAAAAGTAATGAATGCATTCGATATCGATGTTGGGAATTTTGCGTCGTTTTTTACTTTCAAGTCCCAGCTTAGGTCCTTTCGGTTTGCTAGAGAATAAATTTGTACGTAGTATTGATATTTGTTGTTATATATAGGAAACTAGGATGTATTTCTTTTTGTATCGACCTATTTGCTATTTGTTGTATATGCACTCAATGTTTTTATTCTCATAGTAATTTGCCATGGAAGAGTTGGGGGAGTTAAGTGTAAGAGTAGTCCTTATGACTAAACTTCGTTCCGGCGGTTTTTCTCGGTTTTTTTGTGAATTATTTAATTATTTTATTTTGTTAAATTGAGCCAATAAAGAAAAGAAAAACCTGCCCACCCAAATCCAATCTGTCATAAACGAAATGCGAAAAAGTAATTAAGTTAGTTGAGCACGATCTTTTACTCATGAATCCATGCTGCTCAGATGAGATGCTACTTCTAATTTTAGGATATATGGCATTAAACAAAAGTATCTCAAACAATTTAGAAAAGTTAGACAATATGGATATAGGCCTATAGTTACTTATGACGGAGGAGTTATCCCTCTTTAGCACAGGAATAATTTTTGCCACCTTCCACCTTGTCGGAAACGTATGAGTCCTTAAAACTAAATTGAAAATATGCTTGAGTGGTAGCGATAGCACACCGATGCAGTTAATGCAGCTAATGGTGAACAATTTGAATATTTAATTAATTGATGTGAGTTTTTGATAAATTATTTATAATAATTTAATTTGAAAAGTCTTATTTCTTAGATCAATACTTCAAATCGTTCTGATACCGTACAGTTGGAGAATGATTTCAGTGAATAAAACAGCTAGTCGAACATCTGACCCTAGTAGCATTAACACGTACGGTATGACTTCATTTGCCCAGTGGTAGATGTTTTGCAATTTCAAATACAAGTACGGAAATTTTGGTGTTTCGGAAGCACGAAATGTCAATTATTCGCAAAAAATTAATTTGAGTGATAAAATTAACTAACGCATGAATATTTCGAGAACTAATGCATAAAATGAAAAAAATTACTGTGCTGAAATCAGTATAAAAATACCGTTCAAATGAGGTATCACTCACCCCATCTTCCCTATTCAAAATTTGGGGGTGAGGGTTGTAGTAGCAAGGGTTGAAGAGCTATGCGTCCGTAACCTACATCTTAAGTTGTCCCCCTCGAAACAGAAATCGACCTGTCCGAGCATTTCTATCGAAAAAACTTATTTCGTCTGTAACCTCGTCTGTTTCGTTTTCAAATGGCCACCCTGTATGTGACATAATTCATAATAAATGTCAGTCGATAATTTTTCCTCTGCTATTTTTTCAATGAAATAAGTGTTATACCACAACCTTCCCCAACTATGGATGATGATTTCCCTTCGAATGGGTTCCATAGCAGACTTCAAACATCAGAAGATCTGAAAAATCGTCACTTGGACCGCAAGACCCGATTCGCAGAATCCTCCTTGCAGATTGGCGACAAATTTTGTGTATTAGATTTGAATATAGAGGTTATTTCTAAGGACAAGAGTGATTATATTTCTAAACTAGCAAAGAACTATGGTGCTGAGATTATTTTCCTTCAAGAGACACATACGGATACTAAAAAAAATCTTCGTGAAAGAGGAACCATAAAAGGTTATGTATTCATTGATTATCTCCTTAGTAAAATTTACGGTTTAGCTTGTTATGTTAAAATATCCTTGATTCACAATATCGAGTTAATCCAAAAAGGCGAATTTGAGGGTGTTTTCTTTATCTCTTTCAAATTTTGTATTTTTGTTATTCAGTTCTTTTTCTGCTTTTGTCTTTTTATTTCCAGATTCGATGTGGACAACTTGAACAAGTCTCTGTTTCCATCAATAGAAGACAACTCTTGAAGAAAGAAGTCCCTAAAATATATTTCAGCTTATTTTTGTATTTTCACACATAGACGGGGATCCAGGGTTTTTGTACTGGGTTTTTTTCCCTAGGCTTTTATGCCATACGCCGAATTGTATGACACCCCGTCACTAACCAATGATCTATAAGCTTTATTGTTTACTAACTAAATATTGTAAGCCAAAAGTTCAATGAATATATATATATTCCCAAAAGTTTTATCATGAATCCGAATTATCTGCAATCCGACCTGTCAGACCAGATATGGATAAAAAAACATACACCTGGTATGATTCACAAACGTTACAGTTATAATAAACCTATCTGTTTTATTTGGAAATACCTGGTTATTTTCATCTCAATGCCAATAGATGTTGCAAAGTGTGTTTGTTAGATAGAATCGTAATAAAGCAAACACACTAGATTGATAACGTTCTGCAAATACCTACGTACTTCACTTGTCGAAAACCTTTTAATATTACGCGATTCGAAGACTATTTTATGTGTATTCGACTTGGAACTACAAACAATCGAATCCCATGAAGTGAGTCATTCGGTTTAGAATTTATGTGAAAAGTTGGATAACCACGAAACCGGAAAAAATGGGATATGACATGAGTGGAAGAGGATAGTAACTTGGTTAGCTTAACTCTTCTTCTTCAAGGTGTCCAGAAGAGGTATCGGGAATTTGTTCTCGCGCCATATTGTGTGTTTGAAAAAAAAACGTATTTATTGTTACAGATAACACCACAAAATTAACACGTGGGCCTTCTATTAAAAAAAATTATGAAAGTATGAAAACATCTCCACTCCTATTGGAATTTGAAAAAAAGTTACAGCTATTACAAAGTTAGTTTTATTTTAAAATTTTCTTTGGTTTAAAACGTTGCTAACCATATGCTATTTACGTAATTAATAAAAAAATAATACTGCAAATAAGGTTTTAGTCAGAAGAGTAAAGAAAATCGCACCTAAATAAAAGTACGGATTTCGACACAACACAGCGAGCAAGGAAATTTTACCTGCCCGTTTTAGACGCGTGTGAATTATTATTACTATTTCTGCCCGTAGGTTGGATTAGGTTAGTCGCCGCTGACTTGACCCTACCGTCATTCGAGATTTAACTGTCTCTGCTGTTGGAAGTGTCTGTGCCGCGTTGTTCAGTTTTTTAAATTTGTATTTTTTTGTTTTTGTTACTTTTATCGACTTTTTGCTACTGTTGTTTTAATTTTGGTTGTTGATATGCCTAATTTCACCAACGCTGAGTATGCTGATATGGTGATGGCATATGGCAAGGCTGATGGCGTTGCTCGTGCAGCTCAAAGGATTTATCAGGCCAAATTTCCTGATCGAAGATTACCCCACCACGAAACATTCTCGACGACTATCGATGATTAAGAGAGACTGGAAACTTAAATTTTCAAGAGTTCGCAATTTTTGAATCAAATCACAAAATTAAATTGACAGATATTTGATTGCACTGAAGTTTTCCTTAGCACCGCAGATCTAATAGCTTACTAGTTTAAAAATTCAAATCTCATATCGATAACATTCTGACTTTAATATATTGTAATATGTTCTTTCACTGTTAAATCGTCGTTTTTCATGCCACAGAAAAAAATAGTATATTATACACGGGACAAATATTAGATTTCAGCTCTCGGTGTTTTGTCTCCCGCAAGAAGCGGAGGAGACAACATAACCTCGAGCTAAAATCTAATACCTTTTTCCCTTGTATAATAAATAACAAATTTTTTCTGATCGAACCAATATTGAGCTATATAGCCTTAGTTACCATGTGTCAAACGTCAAATCATATTTCTTTCAAAACGTCAAATCATATTTTATTTCTTTATTTAGTAACTAGTAAGCGGGTAGATCCATAGGCCCATAGATCAATAAGCCCGTAGATCTATATAGGCCAGTAGATCCATAAGCCAGTAGTTCAATAAGCTCATAGATCAATATAGCCCATAGATTAATGAAGCGCACAGAAACACAGCAAACAAAAACGTTGAAAGCAAAAAAACTTGAACGAACGCGAAAAAATACGAAAGAGAGCGAGGAACACGAAAGAACGTGAAGAAACGGGAAAGAACGCGAAAAAACGGGAGAAATCATGAATAAAACCCGAATAAACACAAAAAAAACGCAAAAAGTCCAAAAGAACCCAAACAAACCCGAAAGAACGCAAAAAACCCGTTGAAAGCGAAAAAACATGAAAGAAATGGAAGAAACACGAAGAAACGTGATAAAACACGAAAGAACTACAACAGACGAACTTTTCCAACCACCATGTCTCTTGAGTGTTGTCATTGAGGCTCCTGCATTCAGCAACCTTACTCGGAATATTTCCGAAGGTATTTTTGCCGACAGGCTGAAGAGTACATTTCGCCATCTAAGATACCACACCTGTCGTCTACCCAGGGCGCATTACTGTGAGAAATTGTACTACGTTGGCCCAGGAATATATTTGAGCCCAGTTTCCATCTACGAGACTGTGAGAATAATTATGGGTTAAGAAACTATATCCTTTTGTACTTCAGTCAAGCCACGACCTAGACTGTTATAGAAGGTTAGTCTGTAGAATTTAGTTAAGATTGATTAGTATCAAAGAGGCCCGATTCAGTGAATACTGTTTAGTACATAAAACCCGACCTATCGAGAAGGTCGCTTAGATATAAGTAAAGAGCTATTTGTAACGATTACCATCGAGGCTCTAAGTATATACCTTGGGGTGATATTACTGTTTGTTTAGTAAGAGATAAAACATTATATCGAATATTCGGGTTGTGAAGTAAGAACTAGTTAGTGATCTACCTTCTGTAAGATATATCCTCGTTTGAGGGACCTTGTGTATTTCATTTGGGCTCATTATATTATTAAATAATTGCTCTATATTCTTTCTACCAGCCACTACCTCCCGCTTGTGTGATCGGGCTCGTTTGACATCCTGAGAGTGCGTTCGTTATTTTCTCTCTTTTGCGACCCTGAGATCTTTAGTGTACTTTCCTCTTTTTTTTCTTTGTATTATCATAAAAGAGAGTGGCGCCCCTTTATAAGTAGTCTCAGCTCTAGAGCTAGCCGAGGAGGTACTTTGTGCACTCTCTGGAGCCGAGTGGGTTTGGTGACAACCTTCAAAATTATGAATGTAAAAATCTTGTCAACAGTGTAAATAAAAATGAAAATTTTACCTTATACATCAAAAAAACGTCATTAGGAGCTTCACTCAAGAATGTCTTGAGCTGCTCCCGGGACAACACTGCTGATTTTTCAGGAACGTATCCTTTATTTTTGTTCTTAATAAATGCTTCGATTTCATCGAATAATTTGATATCGGTTTCGGTCATAACGTGTTTGGAGAATATTTCTGCGACTGGGGATCGAATGAATTAATCATACATCAAGAATAACAAGAATGAGAGCAACATAACAAATCTTGGAAATATGCTTGTCCACAGCGTCCACCAAATCTTTTCTTTTCCACTCTTGAAAGCATTCGTACTCTTTATTGTAGGCAGCTTGAGATTTGGCCGGAACCAAAGATTCCGTGTCCTTTGCCGCCTGAGTTTCGACGTAGTTCGACATTTTTTTCAATAATTATATTTTTGACAAGTCAAAATGAAACCAGTCAACCAAGATTCTCAGAAACATGGCCCACAGCAAAGTTAAAAATTTAATTATTACAAAACTATACAATCTAATAATGATTTTTCCATATCAGATTGTTTGAATTACAAAAAAACTATTGATTACACCACGGGAAATATAAATAACTTTCCCTAGGTTGTCTATACGTCCCTCGGGCTCCGCCCTCGGGATGTAACTTTGACAACCTCGGGAAATATACTATTTATATTTCCCTAGTTGTAATAATAGCTATTTCGCTTGACTCACCTCCTCGAATATCCTTTTGTACCTCTGCATCTTCCTCACCCTCTCCGATTCCGTGCTCATTCTGCTGAACGTACTGAAGGTCCTTAGATACGAGGGCTTCGTCAGGGGGCTAGTCGTGGGTGTAGTCGGTGCACTTTTCGTTTTTCTACTGTCCAAAGGCTCCATATCGGCGAATTCAAGTCGCGAAAACCTGAATCACACAAATTTTATCTCGCACTCTAGAAACCTCGTTTATCTTTTATCGTTTTACACGGTGATAACGCGCGGAGACTTGGCAGCAGCCCACCTTTTAGCTCGAGCGCAAAACGATGAATGAATTGGTGGTCTCCTTCCTCGACCACGATGACAGACAATTATTAAGCCGGATCAAAAAAGCCGGTGTTTGTATGACAAGCGTGCGATGCTCTCTTTCGTAATGTTTTTTGAGGTGATCGCGATTCGGGTTGGTCTTATCAAGGATTACCGGGAAGATTTTCTTTTGGGTAGATGGGTTTGGCCGGGATTCCTGGAGAACTACATTGACCTCGTTTGCAAAAGTTAGGAGGTGAGGATCAGGAGCAGAATCCTTTCGGGGTCGCAAAACGTTACCTTCTGAAAGAGAAGGTCGTGGTTCTCACACAACCAAGGCGCAATTTTAAGTAAGAGGATGCTGGTTTATTTTTGAAAAGTTTATCAAATTGCAATGCTATTCTTGAAACGTTAATACTGAAATTTAATATCGAGAGAGACTGTGATGCACCCTCTCCTAACTGAGTCACTCACCTGCAAATTATGTAGAACAAGATAAATTGTAATAACTTGGAAGTTAACATCGATAAAAAAAATCTTCGCCGATGACTTAGTCTTAACAGATGACACAACCAAATCACAAATAATGTGATACAGCTTAAGAGTAGGTATGACCACCGAAAATGTATGCCTCGAAATAAACATGTCAAGACACAATACATGACAAACCTGGGAACTTGATGTTAACTACGCAAGATCCTGTAAAATGGAAGTACGAGGGTTGCCTTTTATATTTCATGATTAGAGAACAAAATCAAATATGAATCATCGAAAATCGCTTTATTGTTTTTCAAAATATTCCCCATTAAGCATGCGTTTAAACCAATTGTCGAAGCACTTTTGCCACTCTTATTGAGGTATCTCCTAAACATGCATTCTCAACGCATCAACCGCTTCTTCAGTTGTCGAAAAACGTTGACCTTTCTTTGTATTTTTACTTAAGGGAATAAATAGTTATTTATTATACAAGGGAAAAAAATATTAGATTTTAGCTCGAAGTTATGCTGTCTCTCTCCGCTTCTTGCAGGGAGACAAAACACCGAGAGCTGTTTGTTTTCCCGTGTATAATACACTATTTTACCGCAAATCGCCAGGAAATTTTGACATTCCTGTCAAAATTTCTTGAAAAAAAGTCAGGTCTTCCTTACTGTAAGGAAATGTCATTTCCTTACTGTAAGGAAATGATATTTCCGTACAGTTGTTAGTGTTCTACATAAATGATAGAAAACACATTGATTATAAGGAATTAATTTATATTTTGAAAACATCAAGTCATTGCTGAATACATTTTTAAGATCAATTTGTTATATTTACAGTAATTTGACAGTTAGTTCAATTATTGAACATTGGAGGAACACTCTTAGAACTATGAGAAACATTTTGGACAACATGCAGGGTGGAAGGGTCATTTTGTTGAATATTTTGTACTGTGAAAATTGTATTTGCCACCTCAACCTTATTGTTAAGCGATTCTTCGATATATCCTTCAGCAACGTTTGATGACTTCCATCCGCCATGCCTCTTTAAACTAGTTATGTCGGCACCAGAGTCAACCAATATTGTTGCAGAAGACCGACGAAAGCAGTGACCAGTATATTCTGTCGGATTTACCAAATTCAAATAAGTAGCAACTATTTTGGGTATTTTTCTAAATTGATGAATTCCTACCACTTGTCTACAACCCTTTCCGCTTTGATATTTAAAGAAAAATCGGTCACTGTTCATATTTTCTGGTCTTAACGAAACATACTTTCGATAAACATTCAAGTAGATCTGATTAATTACAAATGATCCTGGTTTGTGGGTTTTCGAATCAGGTACGCTGATTAAAAGCTTAGATTCTAAGTCTTCTATATCGTGTACAGTCATTCGGACTATCTCATCCATTCTACAGGCTCCAGAAATACCAAATATTACAGCCACCTAAAAATAAATAAAGCTATAATCTAAATAGAAATTAAAAACTAGTAAATTACCTTAATCATTAAATTTTCTTTATCTGGAGCTTCCTGGATAAATTATTCAATTTCTTCCTTCGTTAAAATCTTAGATTTCTTTGCCCTATAACCTTGAGCTTGCCGTTTCAATAAAGAACGAAGTTTTGAGTAGGTAGATATATCTACATTGTGTTTAAGTGCAAGGGTTGACTTCAGCATTGAATAATTGGACCATAATGTTGAAGATTTCATCTTTAAACAAAGGTCTAGGAAGTATGCCATTACAACATTTTCTGAGAAAGAACTCGTATTTTTACTCATGCGATAATCCATAAAACGTCTGTATGCATTTTCGTACTTTTCTCTTGATTTCTTTGGCAATAATTCTAATGAAGCAGTATTCACTGCCTCAACCAGCTCTGGAGGAGTCCCAGGAATGGAAATTTCATCATCACTCATCATTTTACTTTCAAGAACACCAGCAATTAAATTTATAAGCGTCAAGTTTGACAATTCAACCTCAATACGTTTCCATAGTAACCCAAGTAATTTTATTAGGAATTTCAAAGCACCATTTATTTGGGAATAAAATTATCGCGTTTTTTTTTAATCAATCAACATCTGTCGAATTTTAAACGATTTGCGGAAAAATAGTATGTTTACCTCGTAGGAAAAGCCCCATTCCTGGACTCTGTGTTGCTAAGTCTCGGCTTGCGCCTCGACTTAGCAATCTTCTGATCGTCCAGGAATGTTGCTTTTCCTACCCGGTAAACAATGTACTATTTTGTGACAGGAAAATCGACAATTTCATAGTGAAAGAACATATTATTACTAGTTATTTATACAACAAGTAAGTTAAATGAATATGGGTTAATTTCTTCGAGTGAATAAACATTTTTAACTCACGTGTCGTATACAAAATTTCATCCCATTTTGATGAAATTTCAAATAATGAATAGTTTTTAGAGGAAATATTAGGTATAATTCAAATTCATAACGAGATTTCCCTTCGATCGATGGTTGCTAGGGCACTATGTAATAAGTTGTGTGCAAGTGTCAATGAAAATTATAAAACCGTCAAAGAATTTTTATTTCGAAAAAATGATGAGCGGAGACGACGAGGTTGTAGTTCCTGAGTGCATTATACAAAGAGCAAATGAGGCGGCAGAAGCAGTAATTCCATTAAAATCAAAAATATTATACGAAAACCAATATACGGCATTTTGTGCCTGAAGAAATAATAAAAAAGCCAAAGGTGTCAACGAAAATATAATTTTGGCTTACATTTCCGAAAAATCTAGAAAGTTAAGTCGTCGTCTTTATGGTGCTACTACTCGCAACTTAAGAAAATGTTGGCTCTGAAAGAAAAAATAGACAGGCAGATCGGCAGATTTCACCAAGTCACCGCCTTTTTGAAGCAAAATTCCAGGAGATACGTAGCAAAGAGGTCGAAGGTATTCACAAGAGAGGAGTTTGAATACTTTTAGATGCCGCTCCTGATGAGCAATATTTATTGATGAAAGTAGATTTATTATGGGTGTTGCTGGAGGGTGTAGAATCGGCGAGCTAGTGACTATGACCGTAGATGACGTGGAAGATCGGGGCAGCGTATTGGTTATTCAGATTCCGGATACGAAAACTTATAAAAAAAGAGTGTTCACTGTGGTCATTGTTACTAATTAGGTTGCTGCACTCGATATATTCCGCAAGTATAAAAACTTGAGGCCAAGCAAAGTTGATCACAAGCTATTTATAAATTATAAAAATGAAAAATTGACCGTCCAGCCTGTAGGTGTGAATACATTTTCGAAAATGCCCGTTACTATTGCAAAGTATTTGGGCCTTTCTGATGCTGAACAATATACAGGGCACAATTTCAGGCGTTCTTCTGCAATCCTACTCGCAAATTCTTGGGCACATTTGACAGTTTTGAAAAGACATGGTGGATGGCGCTCATGTTCTGTTGCAGAAGGATATATTGAATATTCACTTATAATACCACGAGAGCTTCAAAATTATCAGGTATTTCCCGATAGGTTTTGCAAACAAATGAAGGAGTCAAGTTTTTCAGGTTAAAAAATCACGAGCGCGAAGCGAGTGATTCTTTCTGAAAAACTTGACGATTTTATTTGTTTGCAAGGAACCTATCGGGAAATACCAGATAATTTTGAAGCTCGTGTGGTATTCGGGGGATTATTTTTCTGTCCCAAATGTCGGCCAATAGAATTGCACCATGAGACGAAATGTACAGTTAACAAATAAGAATTTCATAATGAATAAAACAACATTTAATTAAGAATCAGGTTCAATCATAGTTCAATTAAAAATACAATTGTTGTAAACATTGGTGCATGTTTTCTTCAAGTCAGAGTTATCGGTAATGGTCCCAGAAGAGGTAGATGGCATGAGGTTTATGCTGTTGATGGCATTTTCTGCAGTAGGCTCACTCCTTCGCAGTTTCTTGACAATTAATTCGTGGTGTTCCTGGTCGAATTGGAGATACGGCTTGATGGAGTTACTGTTGGCATGTCCAGTTATTTTGATTATCTGCTGCTCTCCCAATCCCGATTTCGCTAGATTGGAGACGGCTGTTGCACGACTGGAGTAATTGGATTTTTTTTTGTTACCAAGGTCAAGACCAGCTTTTTGTGCTGACTCCTTAACTCACTTTGAAATCGTGTTTTGGCCTACTGGGGAATCCTTGTACCACCTAGCGCCTGGAACTTTATTCCAGAATGGATTTTGGGTCAGGAATAGTCTGTCGCTCTTGATATTGACATCTCTCTTATCTCTCAATTTCTGGAACAGTCTGACTGGGCACTTGTCCGGGATTTCCCGATTCTCCACCAGCCACTTGCTGTCTGATAATTTTTATCACCACCTTGTGTGGTCTTGCTGAAAATTGGATTGTATTCAATTCTCCCAGTTGTTTCCCCGTCATTTCGCTATTCTGGCTTGAAGTGATGTATTGACGCCATGCTGCCCTCACCACCTCTCCAAGCCAATTCCACTGATATTATCATGAATAACTTTTTCTGGGGGCCATCAGGAGTTTCCTCGTCCCAAACAGTGGTCATTGCATCCCAATCTTTTTCCTCCAACGCTGCTGCACTTGCCCTCCGTTTTTCCGGAATAGATTGTAAAGCCTTACGCTTGGCATCACGAGCTCCTCGAGCGGTCTTGAATGCAGCATCCGAAAATGGGTTGATTTTGATGTCTAAATCGTTCAAATACTTTTCTTGAAGTAATTTGGCGGTCTGATTCCACATTGTTTTTATTGTACCTTCCTTATAGTCTTCTCCATCCATTTTCTTCATATTGTAAGCGTAATCTTTCATAATGTTTGCCAATTGCGCTTCACTCGTTTCAGCACTCATTGTGTATTCCCTCTCAGTACAAAAAGTAGTAAATTGGTTCCAAACTGTTTTTTTGCCTTCTCCGTATTAATGGGAACATTTCCTTTGACTTTTTATCGATGGTGGACAGAGAACAAACTCCGAATCGACTCATTTTCATGCAAAATCTCCAATTTTCACAATTGAATTCAACCTGTCAGTTTGACGTGTGCTTAATTTGACTGGATCATGTTTTGTTTATATATAGCAACTACCAGAGAAAATTTTCAAAAATTATCAGTATAATACCATGTAGGTTGTACCACGTGACGTCGAATGGTGCAATTCTATTGGTCGATATTTGGGTCGGAAAAATAATCACTATAAAACAAAATAAATATTTCTGAACAAATACTTGGTGGGGTCACAAAAACCGGAGTTCCTGATGCAGAAATGGATATTCCAGCAGGGTCTGAGATGTCCTCAAACACATGTGCTATAACGACTGAGCAAGTTTGCAGTTCCATTTTCGAAATCTTAATAATTTTTACTTTAATGATAGAAATGACTGTTAATGTAGAATTTTCGATAAATTTTAAGAGACATACTTTAAAATGAGTTTTACGTGCATTGTGTGTGGAAAGAATAATTTCCAGAAAGTGAGTGGTGAACATTTTATTCCAATAGTGAATTTAAAAAATTTTAATTCACGTAGTGGATAAACGTCAACTTACCCTTGTTACCATGGGTTGAATATTGTCGTCTTTAAACGTAAAAATGGGATAAAATATATTAAAATCAGAATGTTATCGACATGAAATTTGAATTTTTTAACTCGTAAGCTATAGACCTGAGTTGCTAAGGAAAACTTCGGTGTAATCAAATATCTGTCAATTTAATTTTGTGATTTGATTCAAAAATTGCGAACTCAGTAATTGTTTAGTAGTTAGTTTGAATACTATAAAGTTAAAAATGCTTAATTCTGAGTTTTCTCTGACTCCACCGGAGTTGATAGAAGCAGCGCAAGTAGCGTCACGAAAATTATTCCCAGCTAAATCGCGGAAAATTTACGAAACCGCGTATTCAAGATTAACAGAATGGAAAACGAAAAAGACAATCAGTTCTTCCTCGGAGAGTGTTATTGGCTTATTTTTCGGCACAACAACAAAAGCCATCAACAGTGTAGTCGAATTATTCAATGATCAAAAGTATGTTACGATCCAATAATAATGAAGACATTTCAAAATATTTCAAACTAATTACATTTCTGAAACAAAATGGGAAAGGTTGCCCAAGAAAGCTGCGATTTTTACGAGTACACAAATTAGTAATTTTTCAAATAATGCACCCGATGAATTTTATTTAATGGCCAAGGTTGCTGTGGTATTTGGGATTGCAGGAGCTTGTCGAATTTGTGAAATCAGCCAGGAAACATTAGATGATATTGAAGATTCGGGAAAGTTCTTGATTGTGAAACTGAGGCAAACAAAGCATAATGTAAACAGGAGATTTGTAGTTACATAAGAATATATTAAATATTACCGAATGTACATTGCCCTTCGTCCAGCAGCAGCAAAAGATGGCCGCCTGTTTTATGCATATCGCAATGGAAAATGTATCAATCAGGTTGTGGGTAAAAATCAGTTTTATAAGGTACCTGAAACAGTAGCTAATTTTCTTCAACTTGAAAATGCTAACTCATATACAGGTCATTCATTTCGAAGATTGTCTGCTATACTTTTAGTTGAATCTGGGGAGACTTTTAGATGAATCTCGCTGAAGGGAGACTTGATGACAGAACGTGGAAGTTCTGAACCCCACGTTTGGCTCCTGTGCAACTGGACCAAATCATACGGTGGATACAGGAAGGTTTGTCCCAGCGAGAAGTGTCCCGGCGGTTGAATGTTTCGCAAAGTGTCGTGAGTCGGGCTTGGAATAGGATCATCCAAAACGACTCAGTAGCTTATGTTCATGAGGGAGGTCGGCAGCGCAGTACAACAGCTGCCCAAGATCGTTTTTTGATCCTCAATGCTAGGAGAAATCCCACTTACCCGGCGTCGCGGCTCAACAGATCACTGAGAGTTGCAACAGGAGTTCTAATTTCGAACCAGACTGTAAGACGACGACTACATGTTCGTGGTTTGAGAGCACGTAGGAGGGTACAACATCCCCGTTTGAATATGGAACACCAGGTTCATCGACGGCAATGGGCTGCGGAGCACCGCAATTGGACAGTTGAAGATTGGAGCCAATGTTTATTTACGGATGAGTCTAGATTTCGTTTGGTCAACTCCGATGGACGTATTCTTGCTTGGAGGGAAAGAGGTCAAAGGTATGCAGAACAGTTTATAGTACCCACAACCGCTTTTGGCGGAGGTTCTATGTATATGGGGAGGCATTTGTTTGAACCAACGCACAGAGTTGGTTGTTCTACAGAACACCACAATGACAAGCCAGAGATATCACGATATGATTATTGAATCCATAATTGTTCCGTTTGCGGCTGCTTTGGGCAAGAATTTCATTTTAATTGACGATAATACCCGTCCACACCGTAGTCGTCTGGTTAATGAAGCGTTAGAAACTCATGCTATTGATAGGATGGACTGGCCAGCTCGCTCTCCAGAAATGAATTGCATCGAACATGTCTGATCTGAGACGTCTTGACAATTGTCAGCCTTAGAACAACCGATCAATAACCTGGAGGACCTTTCCAAAGCTTTACGGGATATTTGGACGAATTTGCCCCAAAATTTTATAAATCGTTTGATTGAAAGTAGGGTAGAATGCTTGAGACGAGCTCGTGGGGACCAACTAGGTACTAGCTTAACCGAAACTTCAGCCTTCTTGTGGTTTCATCATAAAATTTTTATGTTATTCAAACACAGAATTTTGTGTGTTCCCAATAAAGTCTTTTTTCTTTCCAACTTTCCATTTTTTCATTCTTTTCTCAAGTGAACCATATTATCAACTGAAAATACTCTGATATCTGACTAAATTTATAATCTTGCAGCGAATATTTCACAAATAAATTTAGAAAAAGTAAGTGATCTTTATCAATTGTTGAGCAGTGTAGTTCAAGGAACATGTCATTCACGCAATGCACATTTAATAATTGTACTTTTGATATAAAGTGCTTCGAAGCACGGCGATCGTATTTTTGCAGCATTTCTATCGACCAAGCGACACGAGCCTTTTTTTGAGCGTACAACAAATTGGGATCCAACGCGAACAAATTTTTTTGTTGTCGAATGATCATGCAATATTGAATACATGCTGGTCCCACTAATGCCTAAGATTGTCTTAATCTCACGATGGGTAGGTCACATGACGATCTTGAAATATCAATGGGCGCACAGCATCAATGGAGATCGGACATCAACTGATCTTGGATGACGTTCACGAAATTCGTCGAAAAATTGAATTAAGTTCATCGATGCATTGATGATGAGTTAACCCATGTGGAAAGTTGTAAAAACTAATCGCACGAAAATGTTCACGATTTAATGTCATTTTTTGGGCGGGATGAATCTTTTCACATCTTCCACATTATGGAAATCTCAAATTTATTCTACGACTGAAGGTGTTCTCAATGATAATTACTTTTATCAGATTTATGCATGCATATGTTATCCACTTTCAACGTTTTTCTTCAATACAGATGTTTTTTCTCAGCAGGAATAAGAAAAGATGAGATTATCAGATTTTGAATGTATTGGCTCCATTCTGAAATCAGTTGTTCTCGATCAATTCTAGTGATCAATAGTTTTTCTTTCGTTTGATTTTCTACACTCTATCACTATGCAACGCGAAACACGCAATTTGACCGAATAGGAATGTGCCCAAGCGGTAGTTTTGCGAGAAGAAGGGTGGACACAATAATTGCAGAAAAGTTTGGAGTTTCCCATACAAGTGTGTCCAAAATGTTGCAGCGATTCAGGGAGACAGGTATGAATGTCCAAAGACCAGGACAAGGTAGAGCACAGGTAACAACTGCCATTCAATAACGTTACTTGAGAGTTTCTTCGTTGAGACAACGGTTTACAACCTCTCGCCTCCTTCAAAATCAGCTTGAGCAAACTCATGGGGTGCAAATTAGAACTCAGACAATAAGAAATCGCCTCAGAGAATATGATTTAAGGCCTCGTGTCTCGGCAAAAGGCCCAGCCCTTACCCCAGTCCAATGAAGGGCGCGTTTGGATTTTGCGAGAGAGTATATCCGTTGGAAAGAGGCTGATTGGGAAAGAGTTCTCTTCACAGATGAGTCTAGATTCTGCCTCTACCATTGTGATCGACGTTTCCTTGTATACAGATGTCCACATGAAAGATATGCTCAGTGCAATTTCCTGAATACTCCTGGTTTCGGCGGAGGATCGATTATGGTATGGGGTGGAATAACTTCGAGTGCTCGCACAGACCTAGTGGTTGTTCATAATGGAGCTATGAATGTTGATAGGTATATAAGGAACATTCTTGAAGAGCATGTAGGGCCATTTGCCCCATACATTGGTGAAAATTTCATTTTTATGGACGATAATGCCAGATTCCATCGTGCGCGCATCGTTCAGGAGTACCTTGAAGAGGTTGAAGTCTCTCGAATGGAATGGCCAGCAAGAAGTCCAAATCTCAATTCTATTGAGCAGGTTTGGGACAACTTCAATAGAATGCTGAGAAGTTCAGAAAATCATCCAGCTACTCTTAATGACTTAGGAATCCATCTCAGAGAAATCTGTGAAGGATTAGATCAGAACATTTCAATATCCTTCATTTTGAGTATAAACCGTCGTTGCCGACTTGTAATTAACGCAAGGGGTGGAAATACCAAGTATTAAATCACTTATTAGCATCCCAGTATTTTGAAAATTGTTTATTTCTCTTCTTTCACATAAGATTCGGTGAAATCCTGAATTTTTGTTCCATTTAATGTGTCTTGTTTCGTTCAAAACCTTCCCGAGAGAACCTAAAAAATAAGTTATAAAGTCAATGTAGAGTTAACTTTCATTAAAATTGAGAATTTCAGAATGTGCATAAATTTTTTTGAGCAGTGTATTTCCACCATGCCATCACCCGTTTAATCTACACACTCCATTCCAAAAGAAACCGAACTTTAAAAAAAAAACAAATAAACAATGTAAATTTTAGAACAAATCATTTTTATTAATCAATGTATTCCCCTTCTGCATCGATACACAAATGTGCACGCTTCAACAAGTTGTCAAACGACTTTTGTCCTTTATTGGAATTGTCTCTAGGATGTCGATCATGGCCTTCTCAATAGCCGCAATCAATGCGTACCACTTTCCTTTCATCTCCAAATGCAGGGAACATATAGAAATCGCATGGAGCTAGATCTGGTGAATAGAGCGAATGATGCAAAGGAATAACTTGATTTTTGACCAAAAATTCAGTTACAAGTGGCGCACGATGTCATAGTGCATTATAGTACAGATTTCTCGATATACTGGCCGAATATGACGGATTTCTGCCAGCAAACGCTTCATGACTGAATTGAAAACAATTCAGCATTACCTTAATTTGTTACTTCACCAAGCGACTTTTTTTGGGTTTTCCTTCATCCGGCGCTCTCCATTCAGGACAGGACGTTGCCAATTTGTTTCGGGCTCATATTCAAAACACCAGGTCTTGTCACCAGTTACATATTTTGAGTAGTTCAATACTTCCGAGCACTTTTAACTTTGTAATGCTCAATTTGATCGTTTTTTGATATTCGTTGAGTTTGTTAGTTACAAAACGCGAATGAACCTTATTAAGACCCAAAACTTCGGTCAAAATGCGATATGTGGGTGTTGGGAAATGCCTAATTCTATTTCAAAGCAGTTTTTCGATATTTCCTTCCGATAATCCGGTTCTGGAAGGGCCAGATCTTTCGTCATACCCAGCATATCTCTACCCGATTTGAATAGCCCAAACCAGTTGTAAACTTGCCTACGGGATAGACAACCATCGCCATATGCATTTTGTAGCATTTATTGGGTTTCAGTAAACGTTTTACCAATTTTAACACAAGAATCAATTGCAGCTTTTTGTTTGAAACTCATTTTCCGACCGATGTACAGGGTTGGGATAAAGTTTGGCACCAAGATAATATATTTAAAACGGAACGGACGATGATTTTGAAGTTTGGCAGCTGAGTGTAATGGACCACAATGCATTTGATGAGCATATTTTCATTAATGAGATACTTCCGGTTTAACCGGAAACGGCCAATTTTTTTTATTTAAATGAGACACCCTGTATATTTCTGCAGATTCTGAAAGAGCACCTTGTTTCGGATCTGTCCATACCACGTTCCATTGTCCAATTGAGGAAAGAGTCGTTCAATAAATAAATTGATGTTGTTCGTATCTAGTAATAGATAAAACGAAATATGTTGTAGTAGGTAACTGTCTCCACGTTTTTCGAAGTTTAGTTTGTGATTATTTTTCCGACCCAAATATCGACCAATAGAACTGCACCATTCGACGTCACGTGGTACAACCTACATGGTATTATACTGATAATTTTTTGAAAATTTTCTCTGGTAGTTGCTATATATAAACAAAACATGATCCAGTCAAATTAAGCACACGTCAAACTGACAGGTTGAATTCAATTGTGAAAATTGGAGATTTTGCATGAAAATGATTCGATTTGGAGTTTGTTCTCTGTCCACCATCGATAAAAAGTCAAAGGAAATGTTCCCATTAATACGGAGAAGGCAAAAAAACAGTTTGGAACCAATTTACTACTTTTTGTTCTGAGAGGGAATACACATTGAGTGCTGAAACGAGTGAAGCGCAATTAGCAAACATTATGAAAGATTACGCTTACAATATGAAGAAAATGGATGGAGAAGACTATAAGGAAGGTACAATAAAAACAATGTGGAGTCAGACTGCCAAATTACTTCAAGAAAAGTATTTGAACGATTTCGACATCAAAAACAACCCATTTTCGGATGCTGCATTCAAGACCGCTCGAGGAGCTCGTGATGCCAAGCGTAAGGCTTTACAATCTATTCCGGAAAAACGGAGGACAAGTGCAGCAGCGTTGGAGGAAAAAGATTGGGATGCAATGACCACTGTTTGGGACGAGGAAACTCCTGATGACCTCTAGAAAAAATTATTCATGATAATATCAGTGGAATTGGCTTGGAGAGGTGGTGAGGGCAGCATGGCGTCAATACATCACTTCAAGGCAGAACAGCGAAATGACGGGGAAACAACTGGGAGAATTGAATACAATTCAATTTTCAGCAAGACCACACAAGGTGATGATAAAAAATTATCAGACAGCAAGTGGCTGGTGGAGAATCGGGAAATCCCTGACAAGTGCCCAGTGAGACTGTTCCAGAAATTGAGAGAGAAGAGAGATGTCAATATCAAGAGCGACAGACTATTCCTGACCCAAAATCCATTCTGGAATAAAGTTCCAGGCGCTAGGTGGTACAAGGATTCCCCAGTAGGCCAAAACAAGATTTCAAAGTGGGTTAAGGAGTCAGCACAAAAAGCTGGGCTTGACCTTGGTAACAAAAAAATCACCAATCACTCCAGTCGTGCAACAGCCGTCACCAATCAAGCGAAATTGGGCCTGGGAGAGCAGAAGATAATCAAAATAAAAGGACATGCCAACAGTAACTCCATCAAGCCGTATCTCCAACTCGACCAGGAACACCACGAATTAATTGTCAAGAAACTGCGAAGGAGTGAGCCTACTGCAGAAAATGCCATCAACAGCATAAACCTCATGCCATCTACCTCTTCTGGGACCATTACCGATAACTCTGACTTGAAGAAATCATGCACCAATGTTTACAACAATTGTATTTTTAATTGCACTACCCTGATTCTTAATTAAATGTTGTTTTATTCATTATGAAATTCTTATTTGTTAACTGTACATTTCGTCTCATGGTGCAATTCTATTGGCCGACATTTAGGACAGAAAAATAATCCCCGAATACCACACGAGCTTCAAAATTATCTGGTATTTCCCGATAGGTTCCTGCAAACAAATAAAATCGTCAAGTTTTTCAGGAAAAATCACTCGCGCTTCGCGCTCGTGATTTTAACCTGAAAAACTTGACTCCTTCATTGTTTGCAACGAACCTATCGGGAAATACTCGATAATTTTGAAGCTCTTGTGGTATATAAGTGAAAATGCTCAATTTGAGTGAAAAGATCGTATTGAAATATTAATGATGATCGGTTATGGTGATCGTGCTAGAACTCATGAAGAAGTGTGTCATATTTTTAATGATTTGCATCATGAAAAAAAACTAATATCACAATCAACAGGTACTTGACAACGTTTTAATGCATCTGGAATTGTCAAGGATTTGCCAAGATCTGGAAGACCACGGGACGTAACAAACGAAGCGATGAGGCAAAATATTGCCATTGATTTAGAAGAATCACCTCAAACTTCTACCACAGTTCTGGCGTGGAATGACGACATAAGTCGACGTTCCGTAGGAAAAATTTTAAAAAAGGGAAAATTTTTATCCGTATAAGGTACCATTAGTCCAAGAATTGTCAGAGGAGGATTTTTATCGACGGCTCGAATTTTACGAACGGTTAATGTACATCTGTAATGACGAAGAACGTTTTGCTTTCAATGTAGTGTTTTCTGATGATGCAACCTTTTGTTTGAATGGAACCATAACTCAAGATATTTGGTCAACTGTGAATCCTCATTGGATTGATGAAGCTCAAACCCAGCGACCAGAAAAGTTGAATGTTTGGATTGGAATTGTACAAAATGGGCTTATTAGCCCATTTTTCATAAACAGGAACTTAAATCTAAAATCTAAAAGTATCTAGATTTACTAAATAATCAAATTATTCCTGCACTCCAACAGAACGGTCAGTTACCACCGAACGTTTGATTCCAACAAGATGGAGCACCATAATAATTTTTCCATATCAGATTGTTTCAATCAGAAAAAACTATTGATTACACCACCGGAAATATGAACACATTTCCCTCGGTTTTCTATACATCCTTCGGGCTCCGCCCTCGGGATGTAACTTTGACAACCTCGGGAAATATACTATTCATATTTCTTTAGTTGTTAAGAATAGCTATAGCAGGGGTTGGTGACAGGGTTCCTAGGGAAAAAACTCCAGTAAAAAAATCCTGGCTCCCGCATATTTATATGATAAATGGCAGTGAGCTAAATTATAGTTAACATTTAATTTAAATAAACCCTAACTTTTTTGCCTTTCACTGTATGTCATTACGGACTAAAAAGCGATTTCTGTGCCTTTTTTTCCTTCAAAAATTTATACATTGTTGAAGTCGCTAGCACCAACGGTTTCCGATAAAAACGCATCGAAAAGTTATGATGCACGCAAATTGTCCAGAAGCGCCAAAGTAACTCACTTAATTATAAATAAACTACACCATGAATCATTAGCCCAGTATCGAATACTGCCAAACCACAGATATCATCTCTATCTTTCAACTAGATAAAATTTTTCGTCATTCAATTCAAAATTGTGACGTGACTATTCGATCATTAGCGGATAATGACCTTCTTCTTACCAAAACGAGACGTCCTCTATTCAGGCAGGAAATAATGATACGTGGAATTTCTTTAGAAATTGTTCATTAAGGTCGTCCAAGAATTCTCTCAGTTCGAATAGCTAACCTGACCTCGGTCTCTAAACGATTTTTTAACACTTAATAAATCATTGATGTAATAAACGAATACCTAAGATAACAGGGATAGACCAAAATGCATGATAGTTGGTCTGTTTTCATTTGTATATATGTTCGTTTATTTTTTCTTTTTTTATTATTGTTTTTATTATTCATTCACTACTATGCGACTGCACATACGCGCATGGGCTTTATGATTCGGGCAAGTCTTCTAACATATTCCTGACTGATTTGCGTATTGGGATCAGTTATGTGACTTAAGCAAGGTCCTTATTTATGTTATAAGATTGAAATAAATTTGGGCCAAGTTTTTGATGTCTGTTTTATCGTTCATAGCTTCTTTTTCTTTTTAATGTGGATCATTTCTAGTATGTTTCTAGTTTTGTTGGTTTTTTCTTTTTCAGGATAGAAATTGATATATTTGTGTATTTATTATTGTGTAATTTACAGGAAATTGTCGACTGTATTATATTCCTTGAAAAAGGCTTAGATACGCTGAAACATATGTTGGAAAAATAAAATAAATAAAATAATAAGTTAACAATTACCCTTTATTAGTAAAATAAGTGCTATACACCCAAGAAATTTTAAACAAAAAATTTATATCAAAGCACAAGAAATTCTAACAAAAAAAAAAATATATATATATATATATTCTTTTAAACTTTTGGCTTTCACGATAATAGGCTTGTACGCAAAATGCGTGATTCGTCCCAGAGTACTGTTCCATCGTGACTAACACTCCACAGATATTCAAATCAGAACTGTCAGAGATAAGATTACTCTATCGAAAAAGAGAGTACATCGAAAGTACTCAGAGCATTGTTTATATAGATTAGGTAATATATAAAGAAGCTCGGAGTAAGTTTATGAACGATGACAGAGCTAGCTACAACTGTGATAGAGTAAGTTTGTTAACGCTCTGAGTAATTTGAGCTTACTCGGAGTAATTTACTGAACGCACCCTTAGAGTTTTACCCTTATTTTTCTTCGCAGAATCCAACGCAATTATAAAAATTGGGTTCTTATTCGAAAAACAAAAGTACGTCAAATTTTGTGAAAACCCTCAACAAAATTGGTGCCTATACAGGGTGTTTCAAAAAAAGGTGACCTCCTCTCTAGGATAGATAGAAAACTGAAAAATAATTGAGGTTTGCTCCGTAAAAAATTTTCGTAACGCCATCCGTGTTCAAGATACGTTGAAGAAAAAATTATACACATTTTTAAAATTTTGCAGAAAGTACTGGCAACATTGTAATGTAATTTTATACGAATATGTTTTGGAAGCTGATACATCCAATGAATTCGTTTTTATGTCTGACTCTCGTAGAGGGCGCTAGTTGCACGGTTCGTACCAAGTAGTATTGAACATAACTTTTTAGTATTAAATTTATTGAGCAAAATTTCAAGCGTACTTAAACATCATTCAATTTCACACAAAAGAAGGTACTCATGGTAAAACTCGATACTGTGTACCGTTTTCGGAGTATTTTGATTTGAAAATTATGAAGTGATAACCGATGTTCGTATGAAGTAATGGTAAAAATTGTATTTCTCTATTTCAGTATCGTAATGTGTTCATTACAGTACTAAAAACAGTGCTGTAATGAACTCAAACAAAAATCAGAAAATTCAGAAAAGGCTAATAACATAAATATGATTTCAATTAGAGTAGGTGTTCAAAATGTCCTACATTTTCACGAATACACAAGGCTATCCTTTTTCAAAGAATCCATTAATCTTCTAAATGGTTGGGAGTCAGCTGTGAGATCATTAAAGTGACGTTGTATTCTATCTTTCAAATCTTTGCGATGAATTCAGCTCTGCAGCATAAACTTTTTCTTTAAGATACGACCAAACTGTGTAATCCAAGGATTAAAATCAGATGAACGAGGAGGCAAATGAATCAGAGCTTCTGCACCTCTACCAATCCATCGATTCGGAAAATGGATACTCAACCAATTACGACACCTTCTATCAAAGTGCGATGGTGCTCCATCGTGCATAAAAATAGATATCTTCGCTCGTTTACCGTTAAATTTTCAAATAAGTGATAACTTAAAAGTCCAGGTACAAATCACCATTTAAATTTCCAGGTAGAATGTGATAACCCATTAATTTGTTGCCTAAAGTTGCTGCCCAAACATTAATTTAAAATGAGTGTTGGTAATGTGCTACCCTTTTGACATGAGGATTCTTATCATTCCAGTGCCGTTTCCCAAACACTCTCCTAAAGTTAACAACATGTCAGTGTATTCAAAATTTGAGTACATTTTGATTAACAATATCTAATTTAACAAGTAGAAATGTAATTATTGTTGATTCAACGTCAAAACTATTAAATGAGAGACGGTTTTCCATGGCAACTGAAATTTCAGAGAAAATGCTATTGCCGTGTAGAATTCATCGGTTATTACTTCATAATTTTCAAACCAAAATACTCCGAAAACGGTACACAGTATCGAGTTTTACCAAGAATACCTTTTTTGTGTGAAACTGAATGATATTTGAGTACGCTTGAAATTTTGCTCAATAAATCTAATACTAAAAAGTTATGTTCAATACCACTTGGTACGAGTTAAATGATTGTTTGGGCTATTACCATCATCTATTGTGGATGTAATGTTTTCCGACGTTTCGATAGACATCTTCTATCTTTATCAAGGAGGAAAAGTAAAAACCTTTTCAAAATTATCAATTTTCAAAAAGTCAATATTGACAGAAGTCATGAAAGAAAATGAACGATGTTTTATACTCATCTGTGATATGATGATCTTTTTAAGTCGGATCGAACTATCGACGTCCAAACTTCTGGCAGATCTATAGATGGAGCACTTCTTGTAAGTTTTTCTTCTTTGGATATTATTGATGCTTCATCCCACTTTATACGATGATTCTCATCTACAGAATGTTGGACCAACCTGGATTTGTCGCTGTCTAGTACTCGGTAGAAGCTTTTGATGTTCTTTTATTCGTACATTCAGAGGGCGTTTAGTTTCTCCGATGTAAGATCTTCCGCACTCGCAAGGTAATTCATATATGCAGTTCTTTGTCCTTTGTGTCTCATTATTAGTGTTAACTTTTGTAAGTTTAGCTCTGATAGTGTCTTGAGTTTTGAATGCAGTCGTTATGTTGTATCTATTTCCAATTCTTCTCATTTTCTCCGACAAACCTTTTACATAAGGAATTACGGTTTTAATGGTCTGATTTATATCCGTTGGTTCAGATCTTAACTCGGATACTTCCATAAAGATACTTCCATCAGACAAAGGAAACGCCACAGTAATTCTAGATGTTGGATCTTATAATCAAAAATTAATGAATTATTAGAAGCAGGAAAATATAAAAGACTAAAAAAGGACCCTACCACCACAGTTGAAAACAAGATTTACAAAATCCTTTATAAATATCGAAATGAATTTCCAGATCAATTCGTTAGATCAAGACTTACACCTCACTTCAGTAAACCACCACATTTATATGGTCTACCAAAAATACACAAAGCAAATATTCCTCTAAGACCAATTATGAGTTCAAGAAATTCAGCATGCCACCAATTGGCTAAATTTCTGCTGAAAATTATATCACCATTAAAAAGTAATTCAACATCGATGATAAGAAACACGAAACACTTCATAGAAATAATGAGACATCAAGAAATCATGGAAGAAGGCGTTATGGTCAGCTTCGACATCACCAGTTTGTTCACTAATATTCCGACAGATAAAACACTTATCATAGTTAGGAAAAAGCTTGAAGAAAATCAAACCCTTAGTGAAAGAACTACACTAAGCGTGAATGCAATTATGGAAATGCTTTCTATTTGTATTGAAACAACATATTTTCAATTTGAAGACATCTTTTATCAACAAGAATTTGGAATGGCCATGGGTTCACCGCTATCACCAATTTTAGCTGATTTATATATGGAAATTTTCGAACAGAAGGCATTAGAAAAATATGTGCTTAACCCCAAACTGTGGAAAAGATATGTAGATGATACTTTCATTATTTGGCAACATGGAAGAGACACTATAGATGGTTTCCTTGAATATCTAAACAATCAAGAGGAATCAATTAAATTCACAATGGAAATCGAGAAAGACAGACAACTTCCATTCTTAGATGTACTCGTACATAAACAAAATGGAATCCCAAGAACCACTGTGTATAAAAAGCCAACGAACACAGGACAATATTGGTACCAACCGTGTAACTAGCGCCCTCTACGAATGTCAGACATAAAAATGAATTCATTGGATGTATCAGCTT
The DNA here is from genome assembly GCA_030674115.1 of Micraspis discolor. NCBI lineage: Eukaryota > Metazoa > Arthropoda > Insecta > Coleoptera > Coccinellidae > Micraspis > Micraspis discolor. The sequence continues at coordinate 137,288 of JARTUT010000465.1, forward strand.
CCAAAACGTATTGGTATAAAATTTCATTACAATGTTGTCAGTAGTTTCTGCAAAATTTTAAAAAACGTGTATAATTTTTTTTTTCATCCGTATCTTGATTACGGATGGCGTTACGAAAATTTTTTATAGAGCAAACCCCAATTATTTTTCAGTTTTCTACTTATCCTAGAGAGGGGGTCACCTTTTTTTGAAACACCCTGTATGGAGGATATTGATTTCTTGCATGTTTTGGAATTTAATCTTCCCTAAGTTTCCCCATGAGATGAAGTCAAACAAGTTCATAGAATTGAGTTAAGAATGAATTTTCATTTTCCATAAACTTCTACGAATTATAAATCGAAAGATGATAAATTTAAGATGGTGAATCTTCATTGATTTTATCATAAAGCTCTTATCATTTGGGAGAAAACTTATAAAATTACTTAAAATTTTTATGACGGATTTGATAATTTCCATTTCTGACAACCATAGTTTGAGATAATCTTCGTTGGATAAATTGTTAAAATAATAAATCAAGAATTTTCCATGTTTCCATTGAAGGATTTCATATAAGATTTCCCTGTCAAGAAGACCTCAATCATTATCGTTTTGACGATGAAAAATAGTTACTAGCCGGAGATTTAATGACTTCACAAGGAAAACACATAAATGAAATTTATGAGCAATAAGGTGAGATAAGGGACAATAATAAAAATAAATTGATTTATTTCAAGAACACCAAGATGAGTATGAAAATATAAGTCTTTATCTAAAATCGTAAATGAAGAAAAGATCTAAAATAGAAATACAAAATATGCTACGATAATTTTGAACAAAATTGTATAAAAAAATGTATGAGAAAATAGTCACAATTCTTCCCTGCAATAAGGAGTTCAAATGTATTTGTAGTAAACTTTGAGTGATTTAATCAGTAGGTATAAAAATTCAGTAACATCTTGAATACATTACTCATTGACACAAAAAGAAGTCTTTTGTCTAAATATACATTCTTGACTTTTTAATACTAAAAAATTACAAAAATACTGAGACAATACTGCCTTTTGTGCTTCAAAAAATTATATAAACTTTAAAAAAATATAATAACTTTACGGTACCATACGATAAAAATAAATAGGAATACATCATCATGTAAATCAGATCCACAATATCAATACTTCTTGTGCTGCCATTTGTCAGACTTGATAATAATAGTATAAAAATATTCAAGAAATTGTGTTGCTGCACTTATTCGATTAAAATACTCAGTTATAACTGAATCTATTAGGATTATTTTGGTTGTACGTATTTCCTTTCACTATGTGACTTTCATAGGGCGGCCAAAAACTGGGCCATGCGAAATTCCAGACTATCGCTGTTCCCATAAGTGAGAAAAAGATGATAAATGAAGCCCACCAGATGATCCTCTCTCTTCGTGTTACCTCTAGATTCCTCAAAACGTTGAAACCGACCAGAAGCCCTGCAACTGCTCCTGCAAAATGGGCAACATATCCAATGTGTTGTCCGATGTCCAATACGTATCTATTGTAGATGGCAGTGCCTACATCTGAAGCTATCACAATTAAATAGACAAATAACTGAAGGCCTGGGTATGTCATCTCTTCCCAGTTCTAAAGAGAAATTGGAAACTTAAAATTAGTTCTTTAATTCAATGTTTTTACTCATCGATGTCTTACCATGAAAATTGTAGAGATATGGGCAGTTATCAGAGAGTAAACGCCACCACTAGCACCAGCTAATCTCACTGTTGGATCGGTTATGGAAGTCCCTAAGGAACCAGCCAACACCCCAGCAAAATATACTATGAGCACCCTCCACCATTTATGTACCATCTCCAAAGGAACTCCTAGAAGTATTTGTACCAGTAGATTTATCACTAGATGGAAGGCCCTTTAGAGAGAATGAACATTAAAATTACAACATAGAACAAATGATATACAGAGTGTTCCTTCACAGGCAAGCCGCCCCTTGTATTTCTTTTCCCATATTGCTTCAAGCTCTCAAAACTAAGTAGTGGTTAGAGAACAGGGTAGATTACGCCAATCATTTTGAGATATGAAATATACAGGGAGGCTCATTTGAAATAGAATCTCATATATTTTTAAGTGAAGGCTTACAGAAGGAAATAGAAAATAGATTTATGTATTTTCAATATGCTTCTTAATTATGATTGAATAACAGTATTTGCAAACACAAGTTCTTAATCTAATATATAAAAATAAGTCGGGTTTTCCTTCCCGACGCTATAACTTCAGAACGCACGAACCGATTTCCTCGGTTTTGCATTCGTTGGAAAGGTCTCGGGCTCCGTGAGGTTTATAGCAAAGAAAATTCAGGAAAAATTCGGGAAAATCTGTTTTCACCAGCAGCGCCATCTTTGATACATAGCATGTACTAAGAACCAATATTTTCAGTAGATGGCGCTAGTGCGTGATACATTCTTTGATGCGACTACGGCGACTCTTCTAGATGGCGGTCGTACTGCACATTCTGCACATAAGGCTGTACACCACCTTGCGGCGAAACTCGAATTCCGCTAGATGGCACAAAGCGAAAATTTCAAGGAACTGAAAACAGGCACGCCCATTGTACGAAATAGGACGGTCTGTACGGTATTTATGACCCCTAATAAACTTTCTAGGTACTGTCGCCGGTGGGTAGGATCGAAACGGAACGTAAATTTGTGTTTATGGATTTTTTGTGGGTTTCGAAGAGAATGGTAAATACAGAGTTCATTCTATTTAGACCGGTCAATTGAGACCAAATAACAAGGGTGAAGTTACATAAATTCCCTACAAGCTGAGAGTCGGTGAAAGTGTTCAAAACATAATTATGAATAAAATATTAGTTTCCCTGTATGGAAAAATTTTATTCAAGGAGGCCAAAAATGCGGTTTTCACGATTTTCTGCAAAACGTCAAGTTTTATGTTAAAATTACTCCAGACATATATTGTAGAACATATAATTATTTATAAATTGTGTATCAATATTTTGTTCCAAAGAGTCACCGTTTTTGAGATATAACGGTTCAAAAAATTATGAAAGTTGTAATCGTCATAATATACATGATTTGGCCACGTATACAGGGTGAGTCAAAATTATGTATCGAGCTATCTGGGGGGTACATTGAAAAATAAGTATAGTATGATGGATAAACTCATATCCCAGAATGCATATTATGACGATTACAACTTTTATAACTTTTTGAAACGTTGTATCTCAAAAACGGTGGCTCTTAGGAAAAAAAGTTGATACATATTTTATAGATAATATATGTTCTACAATTTTTTCTGGAGTAATTTTGTGATAAAACTTGCTTTTTGCTGAAAATTATTGACCTTTGACCTTGACTTGAATATTTCCGTACAGCGGAATAATGAAAAACCTTCAAATTTTATTCATAATTAGGTTCTGAACAATTGCACCAACTTTCAGCTTGTTGGGAATTAATGTAACCCTGAGTGTCTAAATTGACCCTATAATTATTTATGTGAATGCGAGTGATGCAAATTAATTAAAACAAGCTCTTGAATTTGTACATGGGGCGCAATACTACATGAAAAAATTTATTCGGACAAATCTAATCAGTTGAAGAAGCATATAAAATTTCCATGTCTCCAAAACATTTTTCCTGGGCATATCAAACATGGGAAATAAAAATTTTTGTTTTTAAAATATATTATTTGGATTGAGGGAGCTGTATAATGCAATACATATTGAAACAAAATGTCCCTAGCTGAGGTTGGTGCACGGGGTACCATACAATTCTGCGTATGATACAATAGTCCAGGGAAAAACCTCAGCAGAAAAACCCTGCCCCGTGTCAAAAAAATATAACTTTCTACGGGTGTTCGACCCTGCATCTGAAAAAATTCGATATAATTTTTTCCGCTGAGAGTAGAATGTAGGCTTCGTTCGTGAGAAACACTTACCCACTTCCATAATAATTTCAATTTATCTCGCGGACACTCATTCCTCTTGGTATTCTGCCATCTATTATTTCTGGAAGAATGCACTTCTTGTGAAAGTCCTCTAATTTTGGAAGCATCGTATATCTCCAGAAATTCCGATCCCTTATTATGGTTTCCACATGGAAATCATTATCGCAATAAAGAATCAAGTCGCAATATTCTCTACGGTATATATTTAATTGTCCCTGAATTTGGTAAAAATAGTGTGGCAATCATACCTGGGGTCATAAATGATCATAAATGAAGTATAAGATTCTATTGCCCTATCTGCCGTAAAGAGGTGTCAATCATTGGGAGGCGGGCCAAATACAATTATTTAATACAAGAACGAGAAAAACTCGAAAAATTAAGAAAATTGAAAAAAAAAATTTAGCTAATTTCAAAGTTCAATGTAATACCGAACGACTACCTATGAGTTTTTTTCGATAAAATATTTCCTTGAGGAAATATTTGCATCAGAAGAGTATTTCAATTTTCAAAGTGTAATTAGCCAAAAACTATGCATCATATCAAAAATCGGCGGAAGGTACGCACTAGGGAATACTCATGCCAATGCTCGCTCAAATTTTGAATGAAATCCGACAAACGGTTTATGCGTTATTCTTGAAGTAAATTAGCATTGAAATAGTATAGGCACAAAGAAGGTGATGTACAGCCTTAAGTTGTCACTCAATTTAAACACAATTGATACTCCAACATGCAATATTTCCTGATCCATTACAATGGGAATATTGTTGATGCAATGCAAGCTCATTGTTTTGGATGAGTGCACAATTGCACATAAGAAATCACTTGAAGCACTTAACTTCACACTGAGGGATCTTCGGCGAAATATCAACATCTTTGGCGGCTTGATGATATTGTTGGCAAGCGATTTCAGGCAGACGTTGCCAGTAATTCCCCGTAGAACGCCTGCAGATTAATTGAATGCTTGCCTGAAGTCATCACCTTTATGGAATAACGTAAAAACATTATCGCTAACCACTAATATAAGAGTTCAACTTCAAAATGATCAAAGTGCTGCACAATTTTCCAAACAATTGTTAGCTGTTGGAAAAATCCCAGTTGATGCTACATCTGGATTAACTACTCTTACCAACGACTTTTGCCGATTTGTAGACTCTCAATCAACTCTTATTGAAAATGTTTTTCCAAACATTAGTGAGAATTATCGGAATTATGCTTGGTTAAGTCAACAAGCAATTCTTGTCGCAAAGAATAATGATGTACACGCACTGAAATTCACTATTCGATCAAAAATTGCTGGCGATTTGGTGACATACAAATCCGTTGATTCCATAACAAATCCCGATGATGTAGTAAATTATCTAACGGAGTTTTGAACTGTCTGGAATTACCAGGATTTCCACCACATAACTTGCAACTCAAAGTTAGTACAGTTTTTATGATATTGCATAAATTGAATCCACCGGGACTTTGCGGAATTTGATTGAGGCAACCATTATTAACGGAAAGTACTCAGGTGAAAATGTATGTATTCCTCGAATACCAATAATTCCGACGTACCTTCTAGTTCGCCTTGCGTTCGCAATAACAATTCGCAAGGGCAATCGCTTAGTGTTTGCGGGATAAATTTAGAAAATCTTTGTTTTTCACATGAGCAATTATACGTTGCGTGTTTACGAATTGGGAAACCGTCTGCTTTGTTTGTGTTAACGTCAGACCAAAAAATAAAAAATGTGGTTTACCAAAGAGAACTTCAATGAAACGGATAATTTGCGGACACGTATAACGCTTCGATTCAGTATTTACTTTGGATTCACTTTCCTTTACTTAGAGAAGTTCAACTAAAAAACACTTCGTTTTTGTAATCGAAATGAACTGTTGTGAAATGAAATGAAATTTTTCCTTTTCAAATATAAAACAAACAAAAAATTGTTCTACATCTTTTAATCACCAAACGAGATGTTACATAAAACGAAGCCATCTCGTGGCGAAACGGAGTTCGCCGGGTTTGCTAGACTAAAATATATATTGCTTTCTTATCTCTGACAAAAAAGTCTCCGGAAAGTTGAAATAAAAAGCAAAAATATTGAACTTCTTGAATATTTATCGATTCTCCTTCAAAATATGCTCCATTTGATTCGATACACATGCGCCAACCTTTTTTCCAACCATGGAAACATTTTTTATAGGCGCCTTCAGGGAATGCCGTCAGCTGCTTCTGCGAAGTTACTTTTATGGCGTCAATATCGTCAAATCAGATTCCCCGGAGCGGTCATTTTCAGTCTGAAGAAAAGCAAAAAGCCACATGGGGCTAAATCAGGATAATAAGGTGGCTGATCGATGTTATTTTCTGCTTTTCATTTTTTAGGTGCCACTTTTAACATCATGATTCAGCTTGTTTAAGGTTTTCTGCATCCAGCACTGTTTTCAGCACTGACGCTACAAGCCGAGCGATATAATCATCTGATGAAACATGAGTGAGTGAATAATCTCTTAGAGGGAAAATAATATTTTTAAACAATTCAGATTCAATAGTGGATGGTGTAGATAGTAATTTTCATTCAAACTAAAAGGGACTCAAAGAGTCACTCTATTTTTAAAAAACAAAAAATGGTGATTACCTTAGTATCCAAAGTAAACATTTCCAAGAAAAACAAATGATATTATGATTTATCTAGAGAGAATCCTCTTAAAAAATTAAAAAGACAGAGCATTGTTAAATACCAAGAGTGACTATAAATTCTTCATGTCAAGATTGTATCACAAACAGAAGTGATGAAGGGTTTTGATATTGATTAAATTTTCATGAAATGTCCAGCAAATATATCTTGAACAGGGTAGAAGCTAAGAAGACCATTAATTATAGATGATGGAAACAGCCCAAAAAAATTATTCCTACTGTTATTCGCAAAATTTCAATTTGGCCCAGAATTCAGTATCAAAAGAAGATAAAGGAATTCAGATGATCTCATCATGAGTTACTGTAAAAACGGAATGCAGAATGACATTCACTTTCCTTTGTAGTTTAATGATCACTTATTTTACCCACCCTGTAAAATGTTACTCACCCCACATGAACAAACATGTAAGTAATAAATCGCCAAGCCTGCTCTCTTTGGTAAGGATTGTAAATGAACACATTCGCTATAGGACCTGAGGATGTCTTAGTGGAGTCCTTTTCAACTGCTTCATCGATACAAAAAAATATAATCTCTATCAAGGATATAATGATCATTCCTACTGCAGGTGGATAGCAAGTATATTCTTCTTCATATAACCCATCGGTAACTGTTTCCGTTGTAGGCCTCCGAGGTGGAATTGTCATCTGAATAAATCTACCAATGAAATACAAAGTTTAAATTGGAGAATTGTATAAGAATGTTTCTTTATCAGCTTACTGGAATATGCATTCTTCACAGAGTCTTACCTATTCATATATCTACCAAAGGCAAATTCAAATTCGGGATTATTGAGCATTTCGACAAATTCCTCAAAATCTATTTTTCTACTATTATTCACGTCTGCTAATTTGTGGATTTGTTTAACTACATGTGATGGTATATCGTTTTCATATTCTCCACTCTCAATAAGATCTCTCAACTCGCATATATTGATCAATCCATCTCTATCTTTGTCGTACTGCAACAGAATAGAACATATTGAAAAATTTTTCATTTTTATGCAAATAAAAAAATATTTTTTCACTCACCTTTTCGAATATGGTTCTATAATATCTGTGCTGTTGCTGAGACACTGGAATTTCTACCTGCTGATCTCCTGCGCCACTCATTTTGCTCAGATCTGGATACATAACAATAACTAAAAAGGTGAGAAAACATAATGACTCATATTCATTATTGATAACACAATTATCGTAAAAAACTGAAAACCCGGTCTATTATTACACGTAAAGAAAAACTGTAAATAAAAGTCTAACCTTAAAACTGTCTCCTTTTTGAATCAAGGAATAGAAATATTGTGCACCTGGTTCACCCTGTCATTTTTTTCCAAACTCAGATTTTCCACATTCTACAATACTTTTGAATTCTTGAATATTTTATTTGATTTATAATTAAATAATTTCGATAATAAATAAAGTCGGTCAAATCGTAATGTCACCTGATTTAGTGGTGTGAAGTAGCAGTTGATCATTTTGAAATTCCGCGGACGTGAAAGGTCAAAGGCGTAGGTTCTGCTTGGAAAATGGGATCAATCATTTTTCTTGATCATATAATATGTACTTCAAAAAGTGTACACTCTTTTGTTTGCATGCATCTGAAAGATTTGGAAAATGAAAAAAAATCAATTCTCAGATGTTTGTTAAAGTTTTCTTTTTAAGATAGAGAGTATTGAAGTTTTTCGAGTTTTTTCCTCAAAGTAAGTGTTTTGTTTAACTTGAGTTTTTAAAACACAAACGTTCAATAATTTGATCTGTCAAAACTGACACTGAATTCATACATCATAGTTTACCAACTGGCCTTCTTATCATAGTTTAGATTTTTCTCAAGATTTCGCGAGAATCGTTCAAATTGTTTTCTCGAAATCCATGCCACGACAAAACAAAAAATATTCAGAAGGAAAACAAGTGTTGTTTTTCAATCGAAATGGTAACGCCACTGTCCGAAAAAGCTATGAAGTAGACCGTTAGAAGCTAACTTCATGTCGTATAAATTTGACAAACGAGCATTTCTTTTTGTTCTTACATAGGACTTTTGCACTACATAATACAATTGAATCTAAATATCTGAAAATTGTTTGCTTTAATCAATCAACGTATTATAGCATTACAAATAATTTTTGCTTCTGAAGATTGCCGCGAAAAATGCGATTTCTAAGCTGGGGCGATAATTTTTAAAACGGTTACCATGACTTCGCATTGTTGTGATTGTTGATGACAAAATGGCTTAATCTCTATTTAATCAATTTGTGAAAACAATTCTATTAAAAACAATCAGAAAAATGCATACGTTCCATGAAAATATCAATAAATATTCTGGTATATACAGGTGCTCAGATAATATAAAAAATTTCAAAATAAGGTCAGTATATGTAACTGCATTTTATTTAATCATCAAAAAATTGGGAAAAGTTTAAATTCAGCGTCGTTGTATTTATCCGAATTTTATTTGACGGGCTCACGTTAATGTCATGCTTTTTTAAAAACAGTTATTTTGAATTGCCCGCTTTTTCGGTAACTGTCATTTTCTAACCTCTAATTTTTTTACATTTGACAAGTAAAAATTACGCAATTAAAAAATTTAAAAAGCACTAACGTGTGGTGAGAAGTGTTTTCCTGCTTATTCTTAAGTGTTTTCTTGGACTCTGAAAGAGTGTGATACTTATAGAACTGGCACAATGAATGTGAAAGAATCTACAAATCTATGTTTTGAACGGAAATTAACTACCAGTTTTACTTCAGTTTTTTTTTGAAAAAAAAGTTTAATGGATTAGAACAAGCGCTCCAAAATCAAGAAAAATATTCAATGAACTCCTTTGATTTAATTACAAAAATTTCGTACATCTTCATGTGATTATATGGAGCATTATTTAAATGTTGGAATATCCAAGATATCAGTAAACCTCCATATATACACAAATTTTAGTCCAGATCTAAGGAATAACTTGAGAAATCAAATATTTCTGAAAAAAAATTAATTTCGATTTCTACGAAATTTACCTCACTACCTTCTTTCAACGTTGTCAAACGATATTCAAGTTTTGAATTCATTCATTCAAGTTACTGAGGAAAGCAAATTGCCGATACCCATAACTTTGGGACAACTAGGCGGATTTTGCTCAATGAAGAAATTGACTGAGTTATTCAGATAATCAACCTATTGTGAAAATATGAGAACTCTAGCTCATCTAATTCGTGAGAATCGTTTAGATAGAGTTGAAATGTAGGAGTCTGCAAACTTTTGTGAAAATCATCAGGCTAGAAAACTTTTAAAGAATTCATAATTTTTTTTAATATGTATTTGATTACCCATAAGAAAATTTGTAGAAGTTCATAGATTAAAAGTAGGTGTGGATAATCCTGTTCTTCATGATACAAATGTCAATTAACATAGGTATTATATTTCAAAAAACATGAGCTTACTGAAAGTAAGATATCAATTTCTATATGATTTTCGATGAGAAAGATATACCTACTTGATTAAGAGAAGGAAGATTGTACTTCATATACAGGGTGTGTCTTTGACCAGTGCGTTGATTTTAACCATAGGTTCTTGAGATCAAAAGAAACTCTTCTTTCCCATTGTTGCGATATTCTCACAACAATGGACAGTTCTTGGAATTTAGGGCCGCGGCCGTTACTTCCAAGAATGCTTTCTGTCGGACGGAAATTTGGGAATCCCTTTATTTTGTCATCTAAGCTGAGCAGGTACTTCGTTCGATCTTTCTCAATTATTCAAAAATCTAAATAGAACCCTCTCTCAGTTCAGTTCGAGTTTGACCACCAGTCTGGTCAGTTTTACTTTACCAGTAAGTTTTACTTTTCACCAGTAAATACAGCACTCTAAACTCTGAAAGTTCCTCGTTGATTAACATAATCTCTCTCATATACATTTTCTCCAGTTGGGTCAGTTAGTTACCCTAGTTTATTGTGAATTTGTGTTGTTCAGCTGCAATTCTCCCAAGTGAAACAACAAAGTTGTTATTTGTGAATCAATTGCATATCGCCAGGCCACAGTTTGTTAGTGAAAATCTCATCCGAAGTACCTGCACCTTATTCTTAGAAATATACCCTCGACGATTGTAGCAGAGCTGTGGTGAACTTCAAATTAGAAAAATAAGGTCAGATCTCTTCATTATTACCAGAAGTGACCAAGATTGAGCAAAGAAGTTCAAATCCTTGGATTTTGTAGACATTCAAAAACTCCGAACATTGTTAATTCTTTTCCTCTGTGAATAAATAATTTTGTTACAATTAGAAACTTGTTTTATTCACATTGCAAACATTTCATCTACCAAAGATGATTTTTGGATCTACTCTTAAGGTATAACCAGCGACTCAGGAAGTGCGCTACTCTCCATTAAGCGGGTGATAATTATTTACTCCTAATTTTGTATCCGCACACCCATACCGTTTTTCCATATTCAGCTGCGTTAAAAAGTTAGAAGTATTTTAAGTTTTCACATTGGCCAAATACCCCTCTGTAGTCCAGTTTAGTTTGCATGATCATTCAACACTATACTACATCGTCCAATGAAATCGCTCAATTTTTGAAAACGGACCAATAGAAACAAACTGTATCTGAAAACACTCAACCTCACAGTGTTTTCACTTTTAGAAATTTGTTTTTATCAAATGCCTAATTTGCATAGGAATATTAATACGTCCGGATAGCTTTGGCCGTTGGTGGAAGTAGCGGTCGTCATGGTTACGATAAACAAGCAGTTGTTAGCGATAACTTCAACACGAATTTGGCAGTTCTGTCAGTTTATTTTCGTATTTTACCATAAAGTAGATAAAAATAAAACGTTTTGGGAATTGTAATATTACTTCAATTGAGGAAAGTGTGAAGAAAAGTGTGCCGCTTAATACAGTGAAGTCAAGATCCTACATTTGGAAACAATTTGAAGAATTCTGTGCTGCCCGGAAATACCTTGTAAATGAAAAAACAAGTTTGTCAGAGCTCAATAATATTATGATAGACTTGGCTTTCAATATGAAGAAAAGAGATGGATCAAACTACAAGGAAAGTGTCGTAAAAACCTTGTGGAATAATACTGCCAGACAGCTGTAGGAAAAATTCTATTCCGAATGGGGCGTTCACAACGGCTTTTAAAACGGCGCGGGATGCACGAAATGCCAAGAGGCGTATTTTGCAAGTGGACCCTGAGGAAAGAAAAGTTAGTGCCAAGGCGCTGTCTTTGGAGCAACACAAAAGATGGTCAACTTATGTAAAGAAGATAATCCAGACGGTTTGGACAGAAAATTTTATTTTATTGCTGCATTGGAGCTTGCTTGGCGCGGAGGAGAGGGTTTATCATGCTTAATTTCTCATTTCCAATTCGAAATTGAAAACGATGGTGGTCCCACGGGCCGAATTGCCTACAATTTTCTATAACAAGACAAGGTGGTGCCCAAAAATGTGCGGAAACGAAAAGGCTGACTCCCAATATGGAAGAAGATATTTGCCCGATGACGTTATATAAGCTACTTGTATCCAAAAGAACTGCAAACATAACCACTGAAAGACTATTCCTTACTCCACATAAGAATTGGAAATATGGTTCATGGTTCAAAAACTCCCCAGTCGGTCCCAATACGATAGCTAAATGGACAAAAGAATCGGCAGAACTCATTGGCATCAACACAACCAAGTCGAAGATAACCAACCACTCGCATCGAGCTACTGCTGTCAGCCAATTAGCCAAAGCAGGGATTGGCGAGGAACAGCTGATAAAGATAACAGGCCATTCTTCTGCAGCGTCAGTGAAACCGTATCTCCAACTGGACCAACAACATCACAAAAAAATAATCACAGCCATAAGGATTGAAAAAATGTCCTTCAAGAAACAACATCAGTATCTACTTCATCATTCGAAAATAATGCTCGTAATGTGTATAATGATTGTACTATCAATAATTATTATTTTGAGAATAAAGATGAATAATTTGTTGTTATGCTTCTATCTGGTTATTTTTGAATAAAAAACTATTTTTTATTTCGTTTGATTTATATTGTTGAATGATCTTTCCAAATGCCACACGAGATTCGATTTTTTTTTGAGAACACTCTGTCGTTTTTTGAAAATTATACAAATTTCACACAACAAAGTGATCCCGAAATACCACTCGCCTTCGGCTCGTGGTATTTTAAGGATAACTTTGTTTCGTGAAATTTAAACGCATTGTGTTCTCAAAAAATTCTCACCTCTAGTGGTATTACCCTTGAAAATTACCTTCCACAGCATCCACTATTCAACCTGAATTGTTTAAAAACATTATTTTCCCTCTAAGAAATGATTTACTCACTCATGTTTCATCAGTTGATTATATCGATTTGATTCTTTTCAACTTCAAATATCTCAAAAATTCAGGAAAAAAGATGAAGAATGATTTTATCTGCAAAAAGGACTAATGATTCTAGGAAGTACAAGATACGGACCTTTAGTTCAAGTGATATTTGTTTTTCATGCAATTTAACCAATTTGTACAGTAGTAGTGAGAAACCCACAAGAAATGGAATGAATTTATTGATGTCAAAATATGCATGTCTGTTATCAAAAACCTTCTACAAGAGATCATTTCAATTGATAATTTCGTTTGAATAGTACAGGTGAAAATGCAATTTTTTTGTGGAATTGCAACACCCTATTTCTTTTGAACGGGGCCAAATTTAGAAAAATGTTATAGGATGAAAATTTTTCTTTTGATGTCAAGAATCTATGGTTAAAATTAACGCAGTGCTAAAAGACTTACCTTGTATAACTGAAGAAGACTGGGAATGGTTTTTTTAAATTCGAGATATAAGTTTGTTGATTCTTTTACATTCACTGTGGCGGATATTTATCGCACTATTCCAGAGTCTGTGACAATACTTAAAAACAGGCTCGCAAAGCTCCTGTCCTCACGTCAGTGCTTCTCTACATTTTTCAATCGGTCTTACCTCTTCAATTTGGAAGTAATCTTGCCTTGCCCTGACGAAACCAATAAGCAGAAACTCAAGTTGGTAAATTAATAGCTTCGTCTTCCTTTTTTACTTTTTACAGAAATACCTACAATAAGCCTGGGGCGTCAATAACTTTATTATTATGAGACTTGGTATATAATGAGAAAAATTCAATTTCAGGATAAGAATCAAGGAAATACCCGATTTAGCTCTAGCAACGGATTCAGAATTTGTTGACAACTGGGAAGTAAATGAATTCAGATGGCAGCAGAAGGTGTTTAACAATTTTGAAAAACAATTTTACAGCGATGAGAAAAATTGCGTAAACGAAGTGGAAAAACAATATTTTTCTATTTTGAAGAATTCAGTTTCGTCGACAGATGAAAAGGTTTTATTCAGCTATGTTGATAGCGACAATTTCAGCTGCAAGGATGAGGTATGTTGAAATCAGAAAAAAAAATGGATTTTTGTTATTCAAATACGAACTAATCCGTTTTAAACACTTATATACTGCAGGTACCACCTTTTCAGCTTTGCCGTTTTGATGACCTCGCTGAGGCCTTATCATAAAACTATCCTTACATATCGGGTTTTCCAATGGGGACTTGACAACTTTGAATTTAATTTGTGAACGCACCCTTAGACCAATCATCGAACTGTCACTGTCAATTTATTCAGTAAAGTGGATATTTTCATCCTGGTGAACTACACGAACGAACAACTTTTGCAAGTTATAAAAATTTACTACCGAAATTCGGAGTCGATGACTTTAAGAGCCTCAACTCAAATTTTCGGTCGTAATTCGCGCCCTAGTAGCAAAGAGTAGAAACATGAGGGTGCACTCTGTCAAATTAGTACTGAAAATTTTGTTCACGTATTTCGAAGCGAAACCACAGAATCGCATAAAACGATTCCTCCCGTGACTCAAAATCCCAACACCAATGAAATCACATTTCGTTATCACGTGCAATAAGATAGCCAATCGGTTCCTAGTTCCTGTAGTAGGAATCTAAATAGAAAAGGATTTTAATCGACATGAAGATGAATTTGGAAAAATCATTTTTTATTTATTAGGAAATATGAAAGCACTTTTCTTTCATCAGAAGTGTTTCTGAACGACTTCCTTCAGGAACCAATACGCAATTTCGTGAGTAGCAATATTCCCACTGTTAATTTGTGTTTTCATCATTTGCAATCTATTTTAATTTATTACTAAAATATCTTATAATTTAGAGCTACAACAATTCAAATGAGAAAATTGTAAAAGTTTAGATCTTCTAAAATTTTAGGTCATTGCCACACAACTTTGAGGAAGAGTTCAATAACAGAACATTTATTTCCTGTGGAATATGTGTGAAGATCATAAGAAACAAGAAAATATAGTAATGTTACCCACATATAGTTCAACTAATACTACAGTTTTGTAAACAAACGAATAAGAAATATCCTTTTTCAAAATCGTATGAGAAGAAGAAACTTTCTTTTAATTGATCTTATTATATGTGGATGAAAATTGTTTTATAAGCATTTCTTAAAAATTTTCAAGTATTTCCTAATACAAGAATGTAAGAATAATGTGTAATATATTTTCATCAAAATTTTAATGGAACCATTATATTATGTTTGCAAGTTAGAAGTCCTTTGATTATTGATGACAAACTTCTTACGAAGAAGTTAATTCCTGTCTTATGAATTGTTTCACCAATTTCAAAGTTACACAAAATAAGCTGACGAATAATTGTAATCATAAAAGTTTGTGAATTTTCTGATCAATTTTTTTACCAATTCCAGACAATAATTTCATTTTCATGTATTAAATGTCTAAATAATGGACTAAAACAAGAGTGCAACAAATAAAAAGGAAATTTTTTTTATAATTCATTTATTATAGTTACATCAAAAGTTAAAGAAATTCATTAAAAATTTGTAGTCAAGTTTTCTTCAGCATTATCAATCTTTGTCATATAATTATCTCGGTTCCATCTTGAGCATTCTCAGAACATAAAAGAACAATTTCCTATTCTATAAAAATATTCATACATACAAAGGGATCAGATCCTGAACTTGATATCCAGTTGAACGGTAACTTTTGGAAGAAAACACTGAGAAATATTAACTTAACATCATTTGTGCTGCAGTATATTAAGGTTTCTAATTTTTTTATTTTTCCTTTTGTTACATTCATCACCCTGTAAATTTTGATTTGCATACTTCATTATGTAAAAAATTCTGATTTTCAAAAACAAATTTAGCATATATTTGTAGGGAAACTGAGCAAGGATGATGGAAAGGGATAGTTCTCAGCTTTTGGATTAGCAGTTGATGAGGAGATGTAGTGGCAGCAGCGGCTTTCATGTTTTGTGATGTTTGCACATTGCAGTTTACCATTATTGTGGAACATGTTTGAGTTCCCTTATTGATTCCTATTCCATCGGTTTGTGTACCTATATCAAAGCTTTTCGGTCTCTTAAACAGGTTCAAAGTAGAATCAGGCGTTTTATATGAGTAGCGGCCAGTCATTAAATAAGGTTCGAAGTGATCACTGCAAATCCTGTTTCCTCAGAATTGTCGCATCGCTGCAGGCCAATTTCCATTGCAGGGCTCGTTGAGGGTCATCTGAACTGGGAAATCTAAAGAATCTCACACCCGAAACATTGGAACATTACTTAACTGAACATCTCTTGGTTTCACTCATTTTATCTACAAACCAGACTTCTCTACAGAACTATGAAAAAGCTTAATCCAAATATGAAAACCCGTGCGGAATGAAATTCTAGATTTCCTATACAAAATCAGCGATAACTTTTACTCCATATATCACACTATCATTAAAAATTTTCGAATGGAGGGAGAAGAATTCATAGACAAGTTATATAAAATATGCCATTTAATTCAAAGGTTTTGATTAAATTGAGGATCTGCTATGATTTTCAGAAATACCCGGTGAATTGTTTCGCGGTTTAAATTCGAATTTGAAAAAGAGAGAGAGATATATCCTTCGAGTCTTGACTTTAAGAGCCTCAACTCAAATTTTCGGTCGTAATTCGCGCCCTAGTAGATAGGCAATCACACAGTTTGGTGCAAAAATTTGAGTCTACATATTCGCTGTTGGATGTTGTCATGTCAGTGAGACAATGGACCGGTCGCAGTAGCGAAAACATCGCTGCCAACGGCCCAAATCAGTCAATTCCACGGCGTTCTAAAGAATTGGTCATCCATCAGACCACTCTATGGCGAATTTCGCGTAAGGATTTTGGTTTACACTCGTACAAGATCAAGCTGACTCAAGAGTTGAAGCCGTTGAACCATTTGAAGCGGAGTACGTTCTCCGATTGGGCTCTGGAAAAGCTGCGCCACGATCATTTTTGGTTTAATGGCTTAATCAATAAGGAAAATATGCTTTATAGGATAGGCAGTAATCCACACGTTATTCACGAGACCCAATTTCATTCCCAAATAATCACGGTTTGCTGCGGTCTTTACACCGGCGGCATCATTGGACCGTATTTTATCGTTGATGCCAACAATCGTGACGTTACGGTCAATAGCGATCGCTACCGCGCCATGATAACGAATGTTTTTTGGCCCCAATTGCAAGGTATGGACTTGGCCAACATGTGGTTTTAACAGGATGGTCCCACTAGCCACACGTACACGTAACATCGGTTTATTGAAACAGACATTTGGGGAGCGTATAATTTCGAGAAACGGCCCCGTCAATTGGCCGCCTCGTTCGTGCGATTTAACGCCTCTGGACTATTTCCTTTGCGGCTACGTTAAGTCACTGGTCTATGCCAACAAGCCGACGACATTGCAAGTGCTCAGAGACAACATTGAACGCGAAATAGCGGCCGTTTCGGCTGAAATGTGTGGCCGAGTCATTGAAAATTGGATCCAGAGAATTGATCCCTGCAAACGGTCCCGTGGTGGCCAAATGAACGAAGTCGAGTTCCATTCAGAAATGTTATGTTTGTTCTTCAAGCCAATAATTTTGAATTATCTCAAATGTTTTGTGTTTTGTTTAGATTCAAAGTTGTCAAGTCCCTATTGGAAACTATTACTTGGGCTTTGGGGAGCACGCACTGAGCATGAAACATCATCGTTAAAATACGTTCTCGAAATCGATTTTCCTTGAACGATCTACATTTCTTCAGACCTAATATATCCTTAATACTGTATTTATTCATTTATATCACTTGAATTTTCAAATCCGCCAGGAGCTTTTACGCACTTATTCTAAAGTCTCTTACTGATGTGAAAACAGCCAAGTAAGATAGCAGAGTTTTATACAGAATTTTTCGTACGCCACTGGAATATTGGCCGGATAGCGATGCAAATAATATTGATTCGCTGAGATAATTTGAGCTTTTTCCCATGATACATCCATCACCAGCACTCATTCCACAGCGCCCCGGGTCGAATATGCCGAACGAGGGACGAGTTTTCAATAAAAAAATTCTTATCTAGCAAACTAGACATAGGATTGATGTCAAATTTGGCAATAACGCCCAGGAAGATCAACTGACAATTACTTCTTATGCCACATTTACATGCACCCCTAGGGAGGTCAGTAGGTACTCAGCGTAATTATTAAAAATTCATAAAAAATCAGCCAAACATGAGAATGCTATCATACTCTTGCAGAATTATTTCCATATTGGCAAAAAAATAATTCAGTAATTATCTCTGACTTGCACCCCCATGGGGAGTTAAAATAACTACTAAATGATCATTCAAACAGATGCGAACATCTCGAGAACTAGACATAAAATCGACACTAAATTTGGTATTTGTTCGTATCTCTATATACAAAAAATAACTACATGACTCGCTTCCAATTGCATCCCCTGGGGGGGCTAGCCGAGTTCCAGCCGCGTTTTCTGTGAAAAATTCATACCTGGGGAAGTAGACATCGGATTGAGGTCTTATTAGGCATTATGATCCAGAAGCATTAACTCATAATTTCTACATATTGCACATTCACTTGCACCCCCCCAAGGCGGTCAGTAGGTTCTCAGCCTAATTATTAAATATTCATAAAAAAATCAACCAAACATGAGAATGCTATCATACTCCTGCAGAATTATATACATATTGACAAAAAAATATTTCAGTAATTATCTCTGACTTGCACCCCCATGGGGAGTTGAAATAACTGCTTAATGATCATTCAAACAGATACGAATATCTCGAGAACTAGACATAAAATCGACACTAAATTTGGTATTTGTTCGTCTCTGTATATACAAAAAATAACTATATGACTCGCTTCTAATTGTATCCCCTGGGGAGGCTAGCCGAGTTCCAGCCGCGTTTTCTGTGAGAAATTCATACCTGGGAAAGTAGACATCGGATTGAGGTCTTATTAGGCATTATGATCCAGAAGCATTAACTCATAATTTCTGCATATGGCACATTCACTTGCACCCCCAAGGCGGTCAGTAGGTTCTCAGCCTAATTATTAAATATTCATAAAAAAATCAACCAAACATTAGAATGCTATCATACTCCTGCAAAATTATCTACATATTGACAAAAAAATATTTCAGTAATTATCTCTGACTTGCACCCCCATGGGGAGTTAAAATAACTGCTTAATGATCATTCAAACAGATACAAATATCTCGAGATCTAGACATAGAATCGACACGAAATTTGGTATTTATTCGTCCCTTTATATACACAAAATAACTATAATACTCGCTTCCACTTGGACCCCCTGAGGGGGCTATCCGAGTTGCAGCCGAGTTTTCTGTGAGAAATTCATACCTGGGAAACTAGACATAGGATTGAGGTCAAAAGAAGCATTATCATCCAGAAGCATTAACTCATAATTACTGCATATGCTTCATTCACTTGCACCCCTCAGGGGGGTCAGGTGGTACTCAGACTAATTATTAAATATTCATAAAAAATCAACCATACGTGAGAATGCTATCATACTACTGCAGCCCGACCCACTTTGATATGTTAAATTATCCTTGTCTTATGACATTAACCTTTTCTTATACTTGGTATTAAAATGATATTATTCGCTTATTGGGTTAATTTCAACCTCTTGAGTACATAAAAATACCTCAATCGAGGCAATGTGTACTTTCAGGAGAAAAAAATAGAACGTTGAGGCTGTCTTAAGAAACTGGTTTGGAAAGAATCGCAGACGCTTGACCGCTAGAGGGCGCATGAAGGTGTATATAGTTCCAATGTGCTCTCCGGTCTGAGATAAGTTCTGTGGGTTTATTTTGGCCGTCATCATCAATCAATTCAAGCGACACTGATGAGGAATAATATTGCCGAAACTATAGTCTGCCTGCTACTTGTGATCGATGACGACACGGTTTCCAACCAATTGTTTCTTGACATTTGTTCTAGTAGCCCAGCCCACTTTGATATGTTAAATTACCCTTGTTTTATGACATTAACCTTTTCTTATACAGGGTGGCCATTTGAAAACGAGACAGACGAGATTACAGACGAAATAAGTTTTTTCGATAGAAATGCTCGGATAGGTCGATTTCTGTTTCGAGGGGGACAACTTAAGATATAGGTTACGGACGCATAGCGCTTCAACCCTTGCTGCTACAACCCCCACCCCCTATTTTTGGATAGGGAAGATGGGGTGAGTGATACCTCAATTCAAAGGTATTTTTATACTGATTTCAGCACAGTAATTGTTTTTTCATTTTATGCATTAGTTCTCGAAATATTCTTAACTAAGTATTTGAAAATGAAGTGGTGTTTTCATGGCACTTGTAGTGTTTTTTTGTGAAAAATCGACATTTTGAGTTTCAAAACAACCACGACTGTGGCTTCCTACCTCCAATCCACTGACATAGAAATCTTTAATCAAGATGTCAAACAAACAAAGCGTATTGCGAAGCAGCTCAATCTTGCTGAAACTCCATCTGATCTTCCACATAATTTCCAGCATTGTTTTCAATAATTTCCGTCAAAATTGGATCAATGTGATTTTCCATTAAGTCCAAATACATATCTCCAGTAAGATTACCAGGTAAAAAGAACGGGCCGACAATGTTGTCATCAAATATTCCAGCCCAAACATTGAGTTTTTCTGGTTGTTGAGTATAAACTTCGTGGAACAATGTCGGATTAGCATCGTCCCAATAACGACAATTGTGTCGATTTACTGTGCCGTTTCGAAAGAACGAACACTCATCGGAGAAACAAACATTGTACAGATAATTGGGATTAGCAGTTACTCGTTCACTCATTGTATCACAAAATTCAACACGACGGTCAAAATTATCTTCGTTTAGTGCGTGTGAAAGATGGACTTTGTAAGGATGGAATTTATGATGCTTCAAAAACCAGATTCATGTGCTAGCTGCCTCGTACTCATCATTGGATTCAGAGCAATCTGTCCAAGAACAGCTACTTCAGCTGCTTCATTTCTTTCCATGTTTCGTTTTTTATTAGCCACGGACCCGGTTTCTTGAAATTTTGACACTAATTCCAAAACATACTTCCTATTAACATGTTTATCTAAATGTCGTTGATTGAAGAATTCTGCGGTTCTATTCGCATATTAATTGCTTGCAAAAAAAAGTGAAATTATTTCCACCCACTCTGCCATTGAATAAACCATGTCGAACAATGAATTAGAGCACATACAAGTCTCGATTCAAAACTAAGAATAATTCACATGTCAAAGAACCAGTAAGCCAACTTAATAGTCTGTTCGTAATAAATAAAAAATTATCGATTCTCATTTTTTTGAAAAAGATATGAATTCAATAATCAACAAAATGAAAACATATTGAAGCCAACTGAGAAAACACTTCATAATTAAGTCGGAAATATTTTCACGAATTGGGACTGGAATATTTCTGTGGCATCATTAATGATTTGATTTGATTACCTGGTAATCAGATTAGAGATATGTACGTATTTGGACTTTTTGGAGATTCCTATCGATCAAGTGTTACCGCATGTTATTGGAAATACTGCAAATTATATCGAAGATAATGTAGATTGAGTCTCAGCAAGATTGAGCTCCTTCTCAATACGCTTTGTTTGTTCGACATCTTGATTGAAGATTTCTATGTCAGTGGATTGAAGGAAGGAAGCCACAGTCACGGTTGTTTTGAAGCTCAAAATGTCGATTTTTTACAAAAAAACACTACAAGTGCCATGAAAACACCACTTCATTTTCAAATACTTAGTTAAGAATATTTCGAGAACTAATGCATAAAATGAAAAAACAATGACTGTGCTGAAATCAATATAAAAATACCTTCCAAATGAGGTATCACTCACCCCATCTTCCCTATATTCCCATCCCGTATATATATATACACATATTTATACGGCAATACTCCTTTTAGTCATATATATATATACATATATACACTGGTTTTCTCAATCACCTTTAGCAAATTTTTGTTTTTCTTGTTTTATTCGGAATGAATTTTCTTTGCAGGATGCCTTACTTGTCAAGACGAATTCAGTAGTCGGTAGAAAAAAAGAGGAAAACACCCTAGACGAAGTTGTAGATGTCGCATCGGAATTCGATTACAGAACGTTCTTGCAACTGAGCCTAGAGGATGGTGGAATATCCGAAGACGTTTCGAGGATGTACATCATGGCTGATATGGGGTTGGTTCATTCATTCACATCGAGCGATATGTCAAAATTCCGACAGACCGTAGGGGTTCTGAAGGTATCATAATTCTTTCAGGGAATACTCGCAGGAGAATTGGGTAAAGGATGAGCACGTCTTGTGCGCTCTGAAATACGACAAAGATAGAAATATATTGAGGGTGTATCCGGATTTTTCGAAGGATATTCCGTATCATTTGCAAATTGATGAAGAGACTACGAGAAATTACTATTATTTTGTTGAGCATGCTTCTGAAGATATATCGGAAGATTTGGCGCAGATTGAAAAGCAGATTTTCAAGAAGGTAGGTCCAGCTACTCGTTCTTTCAGATTTGACTAAAATCATCATCTACAATGGCTGCCTTTTTTATTTCGGGATTGGACAACCCTAGTGTTGCAATCTGCCAACTGACAGCTCTATCGTGAAGCTTGACATTTTTCAGATTATACGTAGTCACCACGTTTTGACTAGTGTTGGGTAGTACACGTCTTAAAATTGAGTTTGTAAGAGGTACCTCATTTTTATACTGAAGCGGTACATTGTACCATTTCAAATGAGGCGAGGGGGTCTGGCCGTTCATGACGCGATACGATGCCGGGACAAAATTTGTACTAGTATAGATGACGGGTTGTTGAGGCGTTGTACCGTAGTGAGGGCGAGGTAGGTAGGAACTAGGAATGCTGACGGTCTGTCTCACTTCAAATATGTGGATGCAAGAAGAGAGTAACGTTAACTGTCGACAGAATTGAAGTAATAAAAGAGGCAAAATATAGAATGCAAATTAATTGTTGGATTTTGAAACTTTGGGACGGTGAGCGAGTGAGGGGATGATTTTACTGAATATGAGGGTATTGTTATTCAAAATAATTGAAGCTAACAGCTATTATACAGGGTGAATCTTTGACCACTGCGTTAATTTTAACCATAGATTCTTGACGTCAAAAGAAACATTTTCTTCCTATAACATTTTTCCAAATTTGGCCCCGTTCAAAAGATATAGGGTGTTGAAATTTCATGAAAAATTGCATTTTCACCTGTAATATTCAAACGACAATATCAATTGAAATGATCTCTTGTAGAAGGTTTTTGATAACAGTCATGCATATTTTGGCATTAATAGATTTATTCCACTTCTTGTGGGTTTCTCACTACTACTCTACAGATTGGTTGAATTGCATGAAAAACAAATATCGCGTAAACTAAAGATCCGTATCTCGTACTTCCTGGAATCATTAGTCTTTTTGCATATAAAATCATTCCTCATCTTTTCTCCTAAATTGCACCATTCTTGAAAGAAATTGAATCGATATAATTTTGTCCAAATTATCTGATTTTCCCAAATCCAACTCTTTGCTGAAATGATTCAATAATCAGATTTGTTCAATGTTGCCATATTTTATGTCTTTATTAAATATTTCTACAAAAGGTTGGGGAAATCTCTCCAGTTTATGGTTCCACCACTAAACACTATAGATGAAATTAACCACTGAACAATTTTTGTCTTACATTCACCACAAAATCTAAATTGCCATTTGCTGTATTCATTGTTAATGATGTCTAGCACCTTGTTTAATATTTAATCCAGAATAATATTCCATAATAAATAGAAAAAGTTTTCCATCACTCCTGGAGTAATTAATCGCAATTTTGCGGATCTGAACAGGATTTTAACTTCGGTATATTTTGACCATTGAAATAGGTAAAGTATTTTCTGTCAGGACCTGTTAAATTGAAACTTGTCCTTATGAAGAGCTGGTTTTTTATAGCTTCAGACTTTCACTTTGAATTACCGTCGAGCTGCCGTGGGAGCTGTCTTTGGGGACCTCCACCAGATTTCGCCATCTAAGATACCACACCTGTAGTCTACCCAGGGCGCATTACTGTGAGAAATTGTACTACGTTGGCCCAGGAATATATTTGAGCCCAGTTTCCATCTACGAGACTGTGAGAATAATTATGGTTTGAGAAACTATATCCTTTTTGTACTTCAGTCAAGCCACAACCTAGACTGTTATAGAAGGTTAGTCTGTAGAATTTAGTTGAGATTGATTAGTATCAGAGAGGCCCAATTCAGTGAATACTGTTTAGTACATAAAACCCGACCTATCGAGAAGGTCGCTTAGATATAAGTAAAGAGCTATTTGTAACGATTACCATCGAGGCTCTAAGTATATACCTTGGGGTGATATTACTGTTTGTTTAGTAAGAGATAAAGCATTATACCGAATATTCGGGTTGTGAAGTTAGAACTAGTTAGTGGTCTACCTTCTGTAAGATATATCCTCGTTTGAGGGACCTTGTGTATTTCATTTGGGCTCATTATATTATTAAATAATTGCTCTATATTCTTTCTACCAGCCACTACCTCCCGCTTGTGTGATCGGGCTCATTTGGCATCCTGAGAGTGTGTTCGTTATTTTCTCTCTTTATGACCCTGAGATCTTTAGTGTACTTTCCTTTTTTTCTTTGTATTATTAGAAAAGAGAGTGGCGCCCCTTTATAAGTAGTCTCAGCTCTAGAGCTAGCCGAGGAGGAACTTTGTGCACTTTCTGGAGCCGAGTGGGTTCGGTGACACAGGGTTCATCAAATTATAACAACATTAACATAGGAATGCTGCAAATTGAGCTCATATGAGTTTTTAAAACTTCAGAACCCAGTCTCCTAGATTTGTTTTATACCTTTATTATCTTTATTTCATACACCAATCCAACCTTGTTCACAAACTTAGGAGATAATAGAATTTGACTTAGTTTTAATATTTCTGAATGTGTGTTATGATGCATGGTTAATTAAAATTCAATCAATATTGAAACTGGAAGCTATAAGAATGAGCTTTATGAAAACAAGAAAGATTAGAATAGAATGCATTTTCTGACCATAATCATTTCATACTGAATTGAATAATTTAAAACTATCGATATCGATAATATCCTCCCAAGCTTCAAATAACTGTTTTTTTCAAACAGAAGCTACAAAACAAACAGAACCACAGAACACCACCACAGAGACGGTACAGAGACAGTATAATTTTAATGTGATAATAATTCACTCTAATTATTCTGAGGAAAATTATAACTAAAGATCAATAATAGTTACAGATATTATCTTTCATTTAAAAAACATTGCAAATATTAATTTTTTCTCTACTGGGGTCATGGTAGTAATAAATTAATATTCTATGGTAAGGTATTAAAATTTGACATAATCTATGAATAACCATTATTCAATATTTATGTTCTTATTTACGTAATTAAAACAGATACTCTGATTATGAAAATCAGTAATCAGTAATTATAGTCTAAACAGAATAGATTCATATTTATGATTTAACAAAAAATTTTTATTAAAGAACACCTAGTTGATTTTTCAAAATCAAATTTAGGTATTTCTTCAAGAAAGTATAATTGCACATCTTAATCTGGAAATACTTCTTATCTATCCAGGTAAATTGTTATTGGGATTCAGTACAGAAAATAATCATCAAGCAAAGTAACATCACTTTAAAATGATTATTCGTAGTGACATCATTCATTGTTGTTGAAGATTTCGAAAAAAGATTTCCATATTTTTAACAGTATGATATCAAGATACCTCATAAACATAGCTATTCACTGGTCTCAGTCAAGGAGAAGAAACTTCAGAAATATCAGTGTTTGGAAAATCATAGATGATTTTTTCTGGCTTTGAGTAAAAAAAGCACAGTGACAGCCTCTTGCCTTGGAAGTTTAAATAGAAATGATGGTGGTTTCATGATTTAGAAATTTTAAGAAGAAAATTACAAATGTATGACGATAACACCCAATAATTCTGAGGTTTTTTTTGGAATTTCTCACTAGAAAGGCATGGTTTGTAATCTTGAAGTAGAAAGAAAATAGTAAAATAATAGTAGAATATTAGAACAACAAAAATCTATGTTTATGGTGTTGAATTTTTTTACCAGAAAATTAGTATTTTGTATCTTTCTTCTGGATATGGACCTAATCGGATGAAACATGAGTGAGTGAATCATTTCTTATGGGGAAAATAATGTTTTTAAACAATTCAGATTCAATAGTGGATGCTGTGGAAGGTATTTTTCATTCAAACTAAACTGGACTACAGAGGGGTGTTTGCCCAATGTGAAAACTTAAAATGCTTATAACTTTTCAACGAAGCTGAATATAGAAAAACCGTAATGGAAAAAGTGTTTCTTTTGATCTCAAGAACCTATGGTTAAAATTAACGCAGTGGTCAAAGACTCACCCTGTATATTCTCATGTAATTAAAAAATTTTAAGTTTCCTCTCACATCATACACAATTTCCCTGTTCGTTTCAGAACAAAATGTTTTTATAAAAATGTATCCAATTACTAGTAATTTCGGGCTGAATTCCTGTGAGACTTCATCATGTCGAGAAGATATATTGCTTATTTATGCCTCATCGCAATTCGCAATTTTAACATTTATTAGGGTCATTTCTTGAGTATTACTATTCCGAAAATTTAATCTTTGCATTTTATCATTTGTGTTGATTTGGTTGATTGTCACCAAACCCACTCGGCTCCAGAGAGTGCACAAAGTACCTCCTCGGCTAGCTCTAGAGCTGAGACTACTTATAAAGGGGCGCCACTCTCTTTTATGATAATACCAAGAAAAAAAAAAGAGGAAAGTACACTAAAGATCTCAGGGTCGCAAAAGTGAGAAAATAACGAACGCACTCTCAGGATGCCAAACGAGCCCGATCACACAAGCGGGAGGTAGTGGCTGGTAGAAAGAATATAGAACAATTATTCAATAATATAATGAGCCCAAATGAAATACACAAGGTCCCTCAAACGAGGATATATCTTACAGAAGGTGGATCACTAAATAGTTCTTACTTCACAACCCGAATATTCGATTTAATGCTTTATCTCTTACTAAACAAACAGTAATATCACCCCAAGGTATATACATAGAGCCTCGATGGTAATCGTTACAAATAGCTCTTTACTTATATCTAAGCGACATTCTCGATAGGTCGGGTTTTATGTACTAAACAGTATTCACTGAATTGGGCCTCTTTGATACTAATCAATCTTAACTAAATTCTACTGACTAACCTTCTATAACAGTCTAGGTCGTGGCTTGACTGAAGTACAAAAAGGATATAGTTTCTTAACCCATAATTATTCTCACAGTCTCGTAGATGGAAACTGGGCTCAAATATATTCCTGGGCCAACGTAGTACAATTTCTCACAGTAATGCGCCCTGGGTAGACGACAGGTGTGGCATCTCAGATGGCGAAATCTGGTGGAGGTCCCCAAAGACAGCTCCCACGGCAGTTCGACGGTAATTCAAAGACAGCCTAGACAAACAGCTCGAAGACTTCAAAAGACAGTTCAGAATCTGCGGTACCTCGCAACGGTACAATAATAATTCCCAATTCGAAGCAGAATGATGCTAAAATACGAACAAAAATCTAAAAATACCTCGTGACAAACATAGGTTAACTCACCAATCCCACGTCGTTTTTCCAAACAAATACGCCACTCCGCTAAAGCGCAAAAATCTCACCAACGAACAAACCAAACCAACATGATAAGATTTCTCTCAGGGCTTCAGTTAAAATCCTGTTCAGATCCGCAAAATTGCGATTAATTACTCCAGGACATTTCAACCAAATATATGCCGGAAGAACGATGTAATTGACAACCTACGTCACATGCACAGAACAGGACCACCGACAACCGTCCATTGAAACGTACGAGATAAGCTGGCAAACTACCGCGACTAACGCCACCAGTTCGGTTTGCAGGTACTAACTGGAGCGGGACTTTTGAAACCGTGACACTCCTTTCCTCCGCAGGAGGTGAGCTCAGTTCGCCGACGACTCACACAAGAAAACCCATACCACGTATCCACCACGTAAATCATCAACGCCCCCAAAAAGCAAAACAAAAGTGAAAGATACCCAGTCGCTGAGGCATCTGGGTACCGGCTTGTCCAGCTAAGCACAACGAAAATCTCCAACAAAAGAAAGCAATGAAACCGACTCAACGGAAAATCCTCAAGAAAAAACTAAGTAGCAAAAAAAAAAAACCGATTCAACCAAAGCAAAATAACAACCGAAACAGCAAAGATATCGAATTTCGAAAACAAAAATAAAACTTGACCGGAATCCGAATCGAAGACAACGGTCAAGGTGTTGGACAAGGAGGACCTACTTTATCCAAGGTCGCAACCTCCACGACTCCCCACCACATCTCCGAGCGGTGATGTCCAAATCGAAAAAACTCAAAATCAGGAAACAGTCCAAACAGGTACACTCAACGTCAAAATCGAAAACTCCAAATGGTCCCCGTGGGTAGAGCGCGCTGCGACAACACACGACCACTGGTGTCACCAACTCGTCGGGGAGTTCATTAGGAAAACAAAAAAGGAAAATCTGAACAATCAGGAAACACGCCCTCCAGGCAAACGCAAAAGTCACAATCGGTAATTCCAAAACCTACGATAAAATAAAAGCAATCAATCGACACGTATGATGTTCGACGTCATGTCCCAAAAAATATCCCCACCGTCACCGGGGCACAAGAGCACAAAAGGGCAAGGCACGAACGACATCCACTCACTGAATTGGACACGTCAGATGTTAGAAGGTCAGTATCCCGAGCATATGACGGTCCCAAAAAAAATATCCCCACCGTCACCGGGGCGCAAGACCTTCAGTAAAGGGAAGGCAAAGTATGACTGAAGCAAAACAAAACAAACTAGGCACGTCGGATGTTCGACAGCCATGTTCCCGAGCATTTGACGGTCCCAAAATATCCCCACCGTCACCGGGACACAAGAGCACAAAATGCACCAACGAAGTACCATGGAAGAAACGCAGCACACAAAAACACAAATAATGTAAAATTCACAAACACAAAATCAACATCAAAAATCCAAGACAACAAAATCTTGTAAACATTGGTTAAAGACATGGGTTAGGCCCGCTCAACAACTTCAATAATTCATCATACTTGACAATACACGAATCAAATTCCGATACCGGATCCAACTCAACCATGGGGTACTCAAAAGACCTATTTCCCTCTCAACCCTCAACAAAGGACGTAAACAGGTCCGCAGATCCCGGAACTGTCTGTGTATCCGAACACTTAACACCCCGCACACGCAACTCGTATTGCAATTCATCTTTCTTAAGTCTATTAGGGTTGTTTCCCAGAACCATACCTGCCAAGTTACCCCTTACAATAAGATCAAGGTATAACAAATCGCAATATCAAGGTAAACCGCACAACAAAATTCAAATGAATCTTAAAACTAAAAACAAATTCAATTTCATCCAGTCAACACCTCAACCGAACTTGTAAAAAAGAACCAACAAACAATAACAAGTTCACTTAAAATTACTCGAGCCTCGCACGTTGGTCGCCAATCTTATGTCACCAAACCCACTCGGCTCCAGAGAGTGCACAAAGTACCTCCTCGGCTAGCTCTAGAGCTGAGACTACTTATAAAGGGGCGCCACTCTCTTTTATGATAATACAAAGAAAAAAAAGAGGAAAGTACACTAAAGATCTCAGGGTCGCAAAGAGAGAAAATAACGAACGCACTCTCAGGATGCCAAACGAGCCCGATCACACAAGCGGGAGGTAGTGGCTGGTAGAAAGAATATAGAGCAATTATTCAATAATATAATGAGCCCAAATGAAATACACAAGGTCCCTCAAACGAGGATATATCTTACAGAAGGTAGATCACTAAATAGTTCTTACTTCACAACCCGAATAGTCGATTTAATGCTTTATCTCTTACTAAACAAACAGTAATATCATCTCAGGAGAATCATTATTTTCATACAATCATCGTTTCTCTATTAAGTTCAAAGAAACTCCAATAAAATCCCATCATATTCGGTAATAGGTGCCAAAGTGACAAAGACGCCACCGTGCCATAAAACCCTCCGTAATTCCATAATTTACGACATCTGTGTACTGTCTACTATCAATCAGTACATCCCCTCAACCCTCATTGACCTCTGTCTCTGTCGTTTTTGTACCGGTGACCAGGACCAGGACTTATCCCCTCTCTCTCTATTTGTATTTGTCGCGTGACTCGCGTGGTTCCATCGCTTCCTGGTCCTCATCGAGGCGAAGTGGGACATTTGAAGAAAGGTGGTACATTGTATAAAATGAGCCGCTCTTACATTTCTTCGTCGTGTACGGGAAAAATGAGCCGCCTCTTGTAAGGAGTACCCAACACTATTATTGACATACAAGCGCTATTTGTGTTGTTTACAGTAACTAAAAAGATTCATCTCGCACAAAAATGGAATTAAATTATGAACACATTCGTGCGATTATTTTTTACTTTTTTTTAACTCTCGACGTGGATTAACTTAACAACAGTGTATCGATGAACTTGATTCAATTTTTGGCGATGAAGCTCCATCAAGGACCAGTGTTTATCGATGGTATGGTGAATTCCACCGAGGTCGTAGTTCACTCCAAGACGAATTTGAAGGTCATCCAAAATCATCGTTGTTCCGAAAACCATTGACGCTGTGCGCCAACTGATATTGCCAGATCTTCATGTAATCTTATCGTGAGATTGAGACAACTTTAGGCATTAGTGGGACCAGCATACATCAATATTGCATGAACATTTAACCGTCAAAAAAAATTTGTTCTCGTTTCATACTACACAACTTGTTCATCGCTCCGAAAATACGATCGCGGTGCTTCGAAGCACGTTTATGACATCGTGATAGGTAATGAATCGTGGCACGTATGTCTGACTACGTATAACCTCAAAAATGTCAAGCTTCACGATAGAGCTCTCAATTGACAGATTGCACAGATTGCAACACTTGTCTGTTCTAATCCCAAAATATAAAGGACAACCCTCGTATTCTATGCAAAGTTTGGGTTTTCAGCACATTTTCCTAAATATCAATGGTAAAATTGGAGCCCGAATGGTCGTAAGTTGACGAGAAATTGTTTATATTCAAGACTCACCGTAATATCGTGACTGAAGTAGAAAAATTGATAATTCCATACCGATGGTTATCCGTGTTAAACTCAGTGACGGCTCGTCAGGGTAGGCAGGGTCGGCCGGGCCGACCCAAACGCAACCGAAAGAGAGAAGGTGAAAATAAATATTTTTTTAATCGAAACTTATTTGAAAAATTAATAGCAATATTTATATCTCACTGCCCTCTATATATCTCATACTTCCACTCAATACATCGAAGTACACATTATTTCGGTCAAACACCTCAAATAATTTTTATTCCAAGTTCCCGCATCTGTCCTTATACGTAATAACGTAGCTCAGCCAGCCGAGCCACAGCTTTCAGTTTATGATTTCATCTAATACATACGTCGCTCGAAGTTCCTATTAATGGCACTCTACAATACCTCGACTGTGACACTTGCGAGGTCGGCCGAGAAGACTTGGCCATCGGCCGTCCCTTTGTAAAACGGCAGGCGGATGAAATTGTTTATTATTATCGATATTTATTTCAAATATCAAATTAAAAATTGTAATTTAATATCCGACATCTTCATATGTTTATCCTAAATTTGAGATAGAAAGAGAAATCATTATGTATTCAAAATTTTGTCACGTATCCTGTTAATAATTGAAATTTTCTCCCTCAAATCTCAAATGACTATTATCATAAGTACTTGAATATTATTTCAATTTCAGAAAAAAGTGTATTCGTACTGTATGGAATGTGATTTTCTGACCATAAAAATTCATTCTTAGTAAATGTAAATAGCAAAACAGCAACCCACGACTTGTTTATTTTTCAAAGACTTGGTTGGCCAAGATACCCTTGGGAGGGGGTATATGAGAATTGCATTGCGTGTGTTTACACTTTGATTATCAGAGTTCAGTTCACTAGGTCAGTAGTTTGGAGTAAGATGTAAGTGTGTAGGGCTTAGGGTAGTACGAGTTTTCGTTCGTTTTCGGTTACAAGTTGAATGTGAGTGATCCAGATGGCAAGTGTAAGAGAGGTAGTATCAAATTGCGGTGATTTGATTAGTTTTTTAGTAGATAACGGGTTTTCCATTATTAGAATAATTCTAATTGACAGCGTTCACAACATGATGAATATGATTTTAATTTTACTAAGTTTTAAGATGGATTGTTGGACAGTTATACATTTTAGATATGATTGTCACTATATTTGTAACATGCAAACTTGAAAAAGCCTCAATGTACGTCCAAACATATGTAGTAAGGTGTTAATAAAAAAAAGATGAAATCCTAATTTTAATCCAGTGCTCTAATCCCAAGAAAAATGCTTCTAAATTATATGTATATATATACAGTGAAATTCCCCCTCACGGACACCCCCTTTAGACGGACACCTCCCTTGAACGGACAGTTTTACGTGGTCCCAATTGACTCCCATATAATTTACATTGTGCAAGTTGTCTGTTGAACGGACATTCCCTTGAACGGACGCGGACACTAAGGTATGTTCTATTAACCGGACAAAACCGAAACAAAAAATATCGGTTCTGTTTCAATTATCTGTGGAAAGTATCGCTGTTTGTTCATTGCATCAAATGGGGCGCAATAGAAAAGAAGAGGAGGTTTCTGTGTCGCGCGCCAACATTAGTACCAGCCTTCAGTTCGGAACTTCCCCGGTTGACCGGGGATTTATCGATCCCAACTGCTGCACGAAACTCCTGAGAATTTAACTAGTGTTAGTTTGAATTCTGACGTTGTCTCAGAGAAAGAAATGTCCTTCTCTTATCAAAGAATATTCACCCAGGGATATCTTTAATGCTGATGAAACAGGTCTCTATTTCAGAGCTCTGCCTAATGAAACGCTAACATTCAAAAAAGAAAAATGTGTTGGTGGTAAATATCCCAAAGAGAGATTTACAATTTTGCATTGTGCAAATATGGCAGAGGAAGAAGAAAAACTTTTAGTCATCGGTAAAGCAGCTGAACCAAGAGCATTCAAAAATATAAACATAAACAATTTGCCTGTAACTTGGAAGTGGAATAAGAAAGTTTGGATGACCAGACAAATTATGACAGAGTGGTTGCTTGAACTAGATTGGAAAATGGCAAAACAAAATAGGAAGATTTTGTTGTTTTTGGACAATGTTGGATCTCATCCAAAAGATATTCACCTGAAAAATATTAAACTTTTGTTTCTACCCCCTAATTGTACATCAGCTTGTCAACCACTTGACCAGGGAATCATAAAAAATTTCAAAACCCACTACCGAAGTCTCTTACTGAAACACCTGCTAGTAAACATTGAGACTGCTAGTACAGCATTCGAATTGACAAAAAAAATCTCGCCATTGGACGCAATTTACTTTGCCAAAACCTCTTGGGAACAAGTAACAAAGGAAACCATCAAAAATTGCTTCCGCAAAGCCGGTTTTAAACATGAAAATATGCAAGGTGCTGACCTATTGAGTCAGGCTCAGACTGTTACATATGATCCTGAAGATGACTTGCCACTCAGTGTTATTGCAGAGATTCTCAAAAATAAGAATTTCTTGGATATGAGTTTCAATGAAAACCTCAACGATTTTTTGAACCTTGATGAAGATTTATTTTTTGAAGATCCTGATTCAGAGCATGAAATTGGGAACTCACATGACACTCAAGAACTTTCCGGAGATTCTGATAACGATGAAGTACCAGGACAAACAGATGCTGTCCAAAATTATGGAGAAGCTATGACTTTAACCAAGTAGCTAAAAAGTTTTGCCCAGAATCACGGAGATTCAGAGAGTTTAGATATTCTGTCCAAATTAGAATTGAGATTTCTTGATTGTCTATTCAGGAAAAAAATGAGACAAACAAAAATTCAGGAATTTTTTCGTAATTAAAGTGTCTCTTTTTATCAAAATTTTGTTTATCCTCA
Source organism: Micraspis discolor (assembly GCA_030674115.1). Classification (NCBI taxonomy): domain Eukaryota; kingdom Metazoa; phylum Arthropoda; class Insecta; order Coleoptera; family Coccinellidae; genus Micraspis; species Micraspis discolor. The sequence continues at coordinate 171,343 of JARTUT010000465.1, forward strand.
TGATTCATCACATTGATTTTTCAGTTATAGTTGAATTTGATAAATGTTTACTTTCTTATACCTTTATATATATTGATTTTTATGTTCAATATTCTCCAATTATTATTTCTATGAAATTTTTTTGTACATATGTATTTTTTTAAGCGGACATCCCTCTTAAACGGACACCATCAAGCTGTCTCGTGAGTGTCCGCACATGGGAGATTTCACTGTATATATAATAATGTTATTTTGGGAGAAACTTGTGTTTTTAAAAACTTCTACTTTATTTGGAAACAACGATACAAGCAATGTATTACGTGAAGATCAAATCTATATTTTTCTTACATCATTAGACGTCTCTCCTATTTATAATAGTTAGGAACAATGAGAACATTGTGGGACAATGAGAGCATTGTAGAGAGGCGTCGCAAACAACAAATTAAAGATAACAATTAAGACGATAAGCAATATGCTGATTTAACAAAATACAACAAGGTAATATGCATTTCCTTATGGATTGATACACTGTTGCAATAATTAGAATACAGGGTGGATAATATCTAATTCCTCCCCCTTTGGATAAAAGTATCACCCTGTTTGGGTGTAGTTTTACATAAATCTTTTTTTTTTGAAAATATTTAACAATAAAGTAAGTTATAATTATTAAAATTATTAAAATTAACATCAGACTGAATTCACTTGGCTTCATCTTCCATTCTTCGATTTCTTCTAAATTCACGTCTGGAACATTGATTTCGTTGAGATCCTCTTTCTTTGGAATCTTCTTTCTTGAAATCTTCTTTCTTGAATTCTTCTTTCTTGAGAGTATTTATTTTAGGCAAAATAATATATTTTTCTTCATCAATAGTAGTAACTGGGTGAATTTCCTTTTTGATCATTACTAATTACACATTTTGATCGTAAGATTGCAGTTTTAGGGATGAAATAGTATTTCGTTTGTTGTAAACACTTTTCTTTAACTTGTGGAAAGAATATTAATCTTCTAAATTATTTGTGGAAAGAATATTTCCATCTTCTAATAGTTTCAGATTGAGCTGTTGGGGTTACGTTTCGTTTTGGGCAATTTTCCATTTGTTTTTCAGAATATTCGTTAAGCACTCTGGGGTTTATTAAGAGAATCTTGGTCAGAGAAATCTTCTTCTATGGAGTGGCACTGACTCGTTGACCATTTTAATTCCTCGTTTTGTGAGAGCATATATGGTTCGGAATATGGTAGGGTTAAATTGTTTTGAATCAAGTAGTAGAACTTGTAGAGATTGAAATTTTCCTCATAAATTGTTGGAATAGAAATTAAAAAAAATATTACTTTTTTTGAAAATAACTTTAGTATGACATATTTGATAATAGTCTTTCAAATGATTTATTGGTATGATAGTAACATTCTGAACTAGTTCTGTGAACTTGGTATACGGCAGAATAGATTCATGTAGAACATGTAATCTCGCAAAACTTACTGCAATTTGGATTTCGTCCAAAATATTTTTTATATCTTTTATTTCGAACATCATAAGGTGCATTTGCTCAACTTCTCTGAGTGCTGGGACAATTCGTAACAATTTATAACTTTCAGATAATTTTTGAAATTTGTCATCATATTTTTTCTTTAAATCATTAACAACTGTAGCTATTTGTTTTTGATTTCTCATGAGAACTTTCTCATTTTTCTCAATATTATTGAAGTAATTTTTATATAATTCTTCGTCATCAGAATCAAGCGTTCCGAAAAAGTATTTTCGATATTTTTCCTCCAACATTAATTAATCCTCTCTTAATTCTCACTTTATCATTTAGTAATTCTTCCAGACTTCTGACATTTATTAAATTTGATTCTTGAAGATATCGGTAATGAGCCGTTTTAGAAAAACCTAATTTTTGGTCTTTTAGTTCATTGATTTCTTTTTGATATTTAAGTATTAGTTTCTCAATTTTTTCTAAATCAATATGATAAATAAGCTGTATGTTTCTTTTTTGTTATATAAGCTTTACCTAATAAAATCGGCAATACATTGCTTTCTAATGGTATTATATCTAAGGAAGACACAATTATTGTCTGCAATATTATAATTACGTTGGCTAGAATATTCATTTTCAACCTGAAAACAATAATAAACAATTATAATTTACCTATTTTTTCCTTTTCTTTGTGTAAGGAATTTCTAAAATTGGATTTTCCGCGCTACTATGAACAGTTATGTCACTGTGAATAATAATGTTTTTATTTCTTAGTTCGCTTAGATCTTTATCATCTAAATTTGGTAGTTCATTATCAGGTTCTACTAATAAATCGATACATTCTTCCAATTCGTCATCTGAGATATGATTAATTATGGAGAGTGAATCTTCTTCAATTGGATTTATTTCAACTTTTTCTATGTAATTTAAATCTTCATTAAAATTATCATCTTGTATGTAATAAATATCGACATTGATATCTGATTCTTTAAAAATGTATTTTATCATATTAAAAATAATTGTCCGCATGCTATCCTGGGAATAGCTACATATTTATCATCGTTAAATTCACATAATTTTTTCAGATTAATAAGAGTTTCGAAAACCGTTTCATAGGTTGGTTTATCATAATAAAATTCTTTAGTTATTAAATAGTAAATATTTCGATTTTCAATTCTTATTGATGCTACTTCACCAACAGTTTTATTTTGAGATTTTAATTTGTTTACATTTCCAAATTTACTTTTGAATCGTGATGCAATACCTTTACTCATTTCTAAATCTTTTGATATACAATGAGCTAAAGCATATTTGTTCGGGCAAGTAAAAATATTTCCTTTTTTCTCCTTAATATTAGAAGGTTTTGATAATTGATCGATTTTTAAAAATTTTTCGTAATTAATTTCATTATTTTCCTCTAGCCTTATTCTGCTTAGAGCATCCGTATTTATTCGACTTCGTTTTTCTTCACGTTGGCATTTAGGATATTTATAATTTTTAGAATGAACAGAATTTTATCCACTGTACGAATTTTATGTTTGATTCGTTTGGAAAAATTCAGTAGTTGCAATGCATCTTCATTTGTTCGTAAAATTTTCAGTAATTGAGAAGCTATCTTAGGTTTTAAATGAGAAAGATCAACTGGAATCTCAGTTGGTTTTTGACACACTTGGTTTTTGAATGGAATTCTACAGTATTCATTTTCTAAAACTCCATTTTTAAAATCAATTTTCAAATTGTATTTATTGAGGAAATCAGTACCTATTAAACCATCATAATTCTTATGAAATTTATACAAAATAAAAGGATGATAATCTTCGGTATTTAATTCAGAAAAAAAGAGTATAAGTACTTTTTCATTTGAAGTTTGTGATCTGAAGCAAGCTGTAAGAGTAGTGTTTTCTTGAAAAATATTCTCCTTAAAATTGTTATAAGCAAATTTTGGATCTATTAAACAAACTGAACAACCACTATCAATTAATAATTTACATTTAGGATTCTGAAATTCTACATATGGTAAGTGATTAATATTATCAAAAGAATTATTCAAGTCAATTCGTCTCGTTCTACGACGTCTTGAAAATTTTGCTTACTTTGATCGAATCGTTTATTTTGATAAAAACCTTTATTTTGGTAAACATCATTATTTTGGTAAAAACCTTTAGAAGTTGAAGGTTGTGGATTATTATAATCAATTCTTTTATTTTTATTACTATTTTCTTCTATATTTGTCAATAATTTGGAAATAAAGTTTGGTTGTTGTTGATTATTGAAATATCTGCGTTGAGGATAATTTTGATACTGTGTAGAATATGCAGTTCTCTTTTGAGGATAATTTCTAGTTTGTATCGACATTTTCTCCGGTGGGGTTGTATTCCTATAATTTGGATCCGGTTTAAACACATTGTGTGAATTATTCGCACTGTATATTTGCTTTGTGGGCTGATTTGCGTTCTGTGATTCAAAACGATTGCAAGAATTCGAATAAAATTGTCTCGTCGTATTAATACGTTTATTGAACTGATTAAAATGAGAGGTATTATACTTTTGCTGTGTCGGTATATTTTTGTTCCGTCGACTCTATCTAATAACTCATATTGAGTCATATTACTGAGATAATCTTTAACAGCGTTAACTGTTTCGTCGAAAGTTAAATTGTTATTTGTTATTAAGTATGTCCTTAATTCTACGGGCGAATTCGAAATCAATACCGTTTACAAATTTTCAAAATATTTGATTTATACAATTGTTTCTCTGCATTTTGCATGTTATCTGCGTCAATTCTATAATTGATACGAATTTTCATCGAAATGATCCGTTCAATGAAAGCTAATAAATCCTCATTTGTTTTCTTTGTCATAAATTGTAAATTATGGATTAAAACATCCAGATTTATTTTATCTCCAAATTTGTTAATTAGGAATGCTTTTAAAATATCCCATTCATCTGGAATATCGGAGGTAGAGACTTCAGCAAGTGCTCTATCTGTTAATTTTGATTTAACTACGGCAAAGCAATATCGTTTTACAACATCATGTTCTAGTCTAAACATATCAAAATAACTTTGCACATTTTTAATAAAAGAATGAAGTTCATTTTCTTCACCAGAAAACTTAGGTAATAGAAATCCAAATTTTTCTGCCATGCTCAAATCTACTCTCTCGTTTGCCATTTTAAGATTCTTATGTTTTCGTTCTTTTATAAAATGAAAATGTTTAACTGAAGTAATTGTGAATATTTTTATCAATACTTCTGAGAATAACTATTTTTGAATTTCACGTTTCGGTTTTTTCTTATAAGAAACCTAGGAAAAACTTTGTGATAATTCAAATTATTGAATTGAAAATGTTAAAATTAACAATCGGTTTTTACAAGAAACCAAGAAAAACTCCTACAAGTTTTACGCTCAAAACTAGAAAAAGATTGATAATTTTGGGCCAGAATTATTGGAAACTGGGGAAAAATAGAAAGGAATCTCTCACTTACGCAAATTTCCAATGTAGATCTTGGAGTCGTTGAAGGCGCTACTCGACAATCGGACTTCCTGCATCTCCTCGTGAATTCTCTTGTGCTAAATGGTTGAAACCAACAGTTTTAGACTCTCTGGGTGGACCTCTGTATTTTAACACTGTCAGGAACACACGCAGGTTTTCTCAAAACTTGCACAATCCCAGACCTCGTCGACAATAATGTTATTTTGGGAGAAACTTGTGTTTTTAAAAAACTTCTACTTTATTTGGAAACAACGATACAAGCAATGTATTACGTGAAGATCAAATCTATATTTTTCGTACATCATTAGACGTCTCTCCTATTTATAATAGTTAGGAACAATGAGAACATTGTGGGACAATGAGAGCATTGTAGAGAGGCGTCGCAAACAACAAATTAGCGATAACAATTAAGACGATAAGCAATATGCTGATTTAACAAAATACAACAAGGTAATATGCATTTCCTTATGGATTGATACACTGTTGCAATAATTAGAATACAGGGTGGATAATATCTAATTATATATATATGCTTGGCCTGGCCGACCCACTCCTAGAGGGCACGAGCCGTCACTGGCTAAACTCATTTTATTCTCATGTATAGATTCTTATTTTTTCAGATGGCAGATTATAAAAAAACGATGAAGAAAATGACGTTGTCTTCCAATTTCGTACTTCCCTCCAAGAATAAGCTGGAAGTACATATTTTTTTCGAAATAGTTTCCGGAAAAGGGTACGAATATGACAACGTATACGTCAAATACTTCGTAGATCTGCCGGAGAATTGGTCTTGTAAGAATCCAGAATCCCTAGAAGGTCTTACACAGACTTGTCGTAAGAAATGTGTCGACGAACGAATCATATTTGGCCATAACTTTGATTTAGTTCTCGAATACAATATTCAAGATTTCGCGGAAGTTGGTAAGTACCACGAATGTAATTATCGTGAATTTTTCGCATTTCAGATCATTTTAAAAAATTTAGAAAGCAATGACGTGAGGTCAGATTGCTTTGGCGCTCTTGTTGAGCTACTTGCGAGTAAATATTCAAACCATAACAAATCTATAAGCACTCTGATCAAGTGAACAATAGTCTTTTCCCGTACTATGGGACAATGTGATGCAAATATGAACGCCTAATGAATGAACAAACCTATATCTCAAATTAAAAATAACTACTCATAATTTTCCCCAAGTTTTGTTCGAAGCTATAATTCCCTTTTCCTAAAACCTTATGTCAGTGCTTTTCTGAATTTTGACAACGTTTATTATTTCAGCCACCGAGATTCAATTCTCTCTTTATGATTTCCCGTTATGATAAATCTTGATTAATATTACGCCAACTGACACTGATTAATGAGCCCGGCATTTGTCAATCGAATATCGATCAAAGAAATTCATCGGGACATATGTCATTTCTCTTTTTTATCTTGAGTAAAATAAAAAAATGATTATATCTTTAGATGGAAAAGAGCTACGACAATGAAATTCGAGGATAAGTAAGATATCGATCACCTCAATTTATTCACCAATTTTTATTGAAATCCGGAAAATATCTTATGAGATAGTGAGGATTAAAAAATTTTCTAGCGTGACGATTTCTGCGAAATTTTGCGAGCTGTTTTGTTGCAGCCTTCCTCAACAATATTTCAAGTATCAATTTGATCGGAGTGATATTCTAGTAGTTATTGAGGAAACAAAATTTCAGATGCTCATAGCTACTGAACGAGATATTTGGACAATTAACCTATTCTGAAAATATAAAAACTCTAGCTGATCTCGTTTGGATACTAGAGAGGATACGGCCGGCCAGACTCAACTTTCGCCACGGATTCTTCATCAGGGAGTCGAACCCAATCGATTGAGACCATTTTCGGCTCGATATTCCAAAATTACAGACATTCGGGCAAAATGATAGGCACTCTGTTCGGGTGAACAAGAGCGCCAAAAAACCAGAAATACTTGTGAATATTGGGTTATCCAATATGTAGTGGAATGAATAAACCATAGATATAGAAATGAAAACAAAAATTAATGCTTTCCGCAAGTCATCACTTTCTGGTACAAAATTCAACATTTTTAACACGATGAAAATATATGATATTTTCTGTTCAATGACTTTATGTAGAGGCGGTTTGCATGAATCTGAAATGAGACATCTGGAGGCGACTTTCGGAATTTTTTCTGGGAAAGACTCGTCAAAAGGTTAGTTATAAGACTAGATTTCCTAGAAATTTTCAATTGTTTTGGAAAGGATTTTTGTGAGTTTACCAAGAAGAAGGATGGATATTGAAAGATCATTTGGACTTTTGAAAATGGTCATTTTTCCAAAGGAAATGAAGAAAAAGGGCTAACTAGCTTTGAAGAAAGCTGGTAATGTTTACAACATTATACAGGGTGTTCGGCACATGGACCGTCAAATTTTTTTGGAGCGTTGGTAGGGTCATTTGCTACCTTTTCAGTCTTGGAACCTGGGTCCTTATTATTACGGTTACGGAGGTATGATTTTTTTATTAAGTTTTTCTAAATTACCCAAAATGTACCCTTCGATGCCCCATAACTTTTTTTGCATGGGCTTTTACATGCATTTTTTTTATTGTATTAAGTCTACATGAGTGTGTGTTTAAAAAAAATGTATTTATTGTTACAGATAACACCACAAAATTAACACGAGGGCCTTTTATTAAAAAAAAAATATGAAAGTATGAAAACATCTCCACTCCTATTGAAATTAATAAAAAAGTTACAGCTATTACAAACTTAGTTTTATTTTAAAATGTTCTTTGGTTTATAACGTTGCTAACCATATGATATTTACGTAAGTCAGTAAAAAAAATAATACTGCAAATAAGGTTTTAGTCAGAAGAGTGAAGAAAGTCGCACCTAAATAAAAGTACGGATTTCGACACAACACAGCGAGCAAGGAAATTTTACCTACCCGTTTTAGACGCGTGTGAATTATTATTACTATTTCTGTCCTTAGGTTGGATTGGGTTAGTCGCCGCTGACTTGACCCTACCGTCATTCGAGATTTAACTGTCTCTGCTGTTGGAAGTGTCTGTGCCGCGTTGTTCAGTTTTTTAAATTTGTATTTTTTTTTTTTGTTACTTTTATCGACTTTTTGTTACTTATGCCTAATTTCACCAACGCTGAGTATGCTGATATGGTGATGGCAAATGGCAAGGCCGATGGTGTTGCCTGTGCAGCTCAAAGGATTTATCAAGCCAAATTTCCTGATCGAAGATTACCCCACCATGAAACATTCTCGACGACTTATCGACGATTAAGAGAGACTGGAAACTTAAATTTTCAAGAGCCTCGGGTCAATGTGAGGCAACACCATGTAGCAGTTGACGATCAAATACTTCAAGCCTTTGAAGAAGATCCAACTACAAGCATTCGTGTCGTTGCTCAAAGACTCAACTTAACGATTTGGAAAGTTTGGTCAGTACTTCGGGATAAAAGTCAACACGCTTTTCATTACACCCCGGTACAAGGTAAATAAACTATAAATATATTTGTCATTTTGACTGCGAAAAAATTGTCACATACTAATGAATTTTAGTAATTGTTACAGGTCTTCATGAAGGCGATCCTGCCAGACGGTTGGAATTCTGTAGATTTTGCTGCTCACAGATGTCGATGACAACTTGTTTCTAAAACGAATTTTGTGGACAGACGAATCCTGTTTTAACCGAGAAGGAATAACAAATCTGCACAATTTACATCACTGGGCACCTAAAGATGAGAATCCCCACGTGAAAAGGCAAATGAGTTTTCAACAAAAATTTAGTGTTAACGTTTGGGCTGGTGTGATAGGAAGACATCTCATCGGGCCACACTATTTACCGGCTCGACTAAGTGGGCCTGCTTATTTGCATTTTTTGCAGAATGCTCTGCCGGAGCTACTAGCCGATGTTCCGGCCTTCGATGAAGACTTGCCGATTGTGTTCCAGCATGCCGGTTGCCCGGCACATTTCCTGAGAGATCACCTCGACAACTCTTTTCCAAATTCATGGATAGGCAGAGCCGGCCCCATCCCTTGGCCCGCAAGATCTCCAGACCTAACACCTTTAGATGTCTGGGGTAGAGCCAAAGAATTGGTTTATTTCACAGAGGTACCTACAAGAGAGGTGTTGATTGAACGCATAAACGCGGCATTTGTGGTAATGAAAGAAGAAATGTTGCTAGCCACTACAACGGTCGAAATCAGAAAAAGGTGTCGGGCGTGCATTCGGAGTAGAGGAGAACAATTCGAACAGAATTTACGTTAAAGAATCGTGTTATTTTACTTTGTAAATAAACAATCATACAAAAACTGTATTTTAGTAAAATCTGTCCTTACTTTGCTATTTTATCTAAAACACTATTTGTAGTATTTTTTTATTTATTGACTAACGTAAATAGCATACTTTTAGAACCGCGATAAACCGAAGAACGTTTTGAAATAAAATTAAGTTCGCAATAACTGCAACTTTTTTTAATTTCTTTTAGAAGTAGAGATGTTTTCATACTTTCATATTTTTTTTTAATAAAAGGCCCTCGTGTTAATTTTGTGGTGTTATCTGTAACAATAAATACGTTTTTTTCAAACACACACTCATGTAGACTTACTACAATAAATAAAATGCATGTAAAAGCCCACGCAAAAAAGTTATGGGGCTTTGAAGGGTACATCATGGGTAATTTAGAAAAACCTAATGAAAAAATCATACCTCTGGAACCGTAATACTAAGGACCCAGGTTCCAAGACTGAAAAGGTAGCAAATGATCCTACCAATGCCCCAAAAAAATTTGACGGTCCATGTGCCGAACACCCTGTAGAGCGGACTGGTTTCATTACTTCCAAAGTAATGAGACAAACTTCGATAAATTTGCCACCTTACAATGTTGAAATAACCGTAAACACACTTCTCGACTAGGCCAAAATGTGAAAATTTTTGTTTTTGTACTAGTTCTTCCAAAAGAGAAGAAAAAATTCTTTGGCAACTCGATAAATGTATTTGAAATAAAACTCCTAAAATGATAACTTTAATTTTCATCACAAAAAATTGTTATCTATTTTCAACATTGAGTTCACAATTTCCATGGCCGTTTCTTAGCTAAAATTGGAACAAGAAAATTGTATCTATCAAAGACAGTACCAGCAATACAGTTCAACTCTTCATCACATTTTTAGTTGTAATACCATAGAAGCCCATACATTCGATAGGATCATTGATGCCAACAAATTTCTCGTTTTTACCAACAAATAATTTGGTCTTATCAGCAATAATACATTGAATTGCCACGACATATTTTCCCTCCTCAGTATTGCCCATGGAATTACTCTCAAATAAAAATATATCATCATCAGAATAATGGATCGGTTTGACATGAAAATTCCTTCTTGCCTCTTTCCACTTGCATTGAATGATTATCATCTCCTCTCTCAATTGAAGATTGAACAATAAATTCTTCCTTGGACACATCCTTTCTTATTGAACGTGCTATTTTTCTTTGTAATCTCTCCACTCAGATAATGGAATTATCCACTTTTTTATACATCTGAAACAAGTGAAATGAGATCAGATATAGATAACTGAAACTGAACTAACCTTTGGAAAAATCGTTGGGTTATAAGAAGGACAATCACAAGTATATTACTCATGGCATTTCCTACGAAATGAGCACTACATATTTTGTGGAATTCTTTCGGTTGCCATTGCTTGGAAGTACCATCAATACTAAAGTTTTGAATGAATGAAATTATGATAACATCTCCAATCAAACAGACATCCTTACCAAACTCTTCTTACTTTATTAATCCATATCTGCTTCCGTTGTCTCTCAAACCATTTATTAGGAAATGAATTAAATTTAATGGAATCGTCTGTGTTAGAATAAGCATTGTGGCAATTTACTACACAATACCGAGTAATATGAATTTCGTAAAGAAGATTGTACTCCTAGGCCTTCAGCATTCTTTTTCAATATTGGGGATTATAAATCAACAACTCTTAAGTACTTTGCCATCGCAAAAAAACAGAAATTATGCCCCAAAATCAAGATGTAAAACACAGGGAAATGACAGCGAATTCGTATTCTTTCTCAACGAAAATGTCGAATTCCGCCACTGAGGTCGCCACATACAAATATGCAAACTGCCTATACTAAATATGTTTCACAGATGTCATAGCAAATAAAAAAAAATGAAGGCTCGTTCATAACAAATGTTCCCTCTCGAGGCATTTGTATCTGGACGCTCACTTCATACTGGTATACCTGGTATTTGAACTCCTTCACTCATAATGAAAGTTTCATTGAATACTGACCGTCTTCCCAATTTTATTCTTAGGTTTTCCAGAATATCCGTACATATACTTTGAGGTGGTATCTAGGGAATCATGGGATAGATACAGATGCGAAGGCCTGACTTATCTTTGTCTTCCTATAGCCAAACCTGGTTCATATAAATATTCCCTATCTTGTTTCCGTCTGTCAAATGGAATCAGAGGTGAACTGAAACGATTTTTCATTGGAGATTGCACGAATTACAATGACATCACGTGGATCGGGATTCCCAAGTCAATTGAAGTAAGTTCAAGATTTTTTATGATGATTACTGATTTGAGTATTTTGTGATGGATTATGTTAATGTTTTACGTCTTTTGCCGATCAATGAAAAATGAAATGAAAATCAAATTCAATTATTCATAAAATATGTAACAAAAATTTACGCATTTATGAGGGAGACTGATATCTTTACAATTTGGAAATTTTATCATTAAAGCTTATAATTACGAATTAGTTATGTAATCAACTAGTTTATTAATGACAGCGAGTAACGGTTGAGACCATTAATCGCTAGATTAATAAACTAGTTGATTAAAGGATTTTTCCGTCGACCTCATTCTGAATTAAAAATAAATTTTTTATTAAAATAGATTTTATTTCTCCCAATATATAATTTGACAATGAAAATCTCGATGCTCACTTTGACATATTTATATTTATGGTTCCAATTGAACAATTCGTAAAATTCATATACGGAATTTTCGAGATGTGACATTCTGAATAGTCCACATTTACATCGTTACTGACGATTTGCGATAAGGAATGTGTGGAACTGGTGGGAGCTGATGTATTAAATACTGGCGAACGATTATCGCATAAAATTTTTTCAGCAGTTTCTAATCTATTTTCCATCGAGTTTTCGATCTACCCTTCTGCAACAGATGTTGATTTCCATCCTCCAAACCGTTTGATGGCTGCAAAATCTGCTCCACTGTTTGAAAGGATAGATGTATAAGAACGCCGAAAACAGTGACCTGTATACTGATTGGGTTGTTCTAATTTGAGAAATTTTGCAATTTACGATGGTAATTTTGAAAACGTATCGATTCCTACTGGTGAATTGGTCTCAAGGATATACAGGGTGGCCATGTGAAAACGAAACAGACGAGATTACAGACGAAATAAGTTTTTTCGATATAAATGCTCGGACAGGTCGATTTCTGTTTCGAAGGGGACAACTTTGGATGTAGGTTACGGACGCATAGCGCTTCAACCCTTGCTGCTACAACCCTCACCCCCAATTTTTGAATAGGGAAGATGGGGTGAGTGATACCTCAATTCAAAGGTATTTTTATACTGATTTCAGCACAGTATGTAATTGTTTTTTCATTTTATGCATTAGTTAATTCACTTATCAGAACGATATTCCTAATAACAACTTCATTCTTTCTATCAAATCAGTCTCTTCTAACAGCGCTCTATCTCCCCCACTGAGAAACATGACAAGTCCCTCTCAAGGAAACCTACTTGTATTAGATCTATCACTTCCTTATAATATTTCCAGTATTGCAATCATATTAAAAATAATTTCAATATATTTCTCATTATTGAATCATTTCAAAAAATCACCAAATTCCAAACTTTTGTTGGATCTATCATTTTCTTATAATATTTCCAGTATTGCAATCATATTAAGAATAATTTCAATATATTTCTCATTATTAAATCATTTAAAAAAAAAATTAATTTCCGATATACAACCCAAAAAAAAAAAAAAACCTATGCCAACTCTTCTGGCACAGACCCTCCACTCTACACTCAAAAACCTTCTCAATAACTATGCCAATCCAATCCACATTTATGGCTACAACTATCTAGCCCTGAAATATTTGGCAAACAATGACTCACTTATCAAAAAGATATTCTTAATAAAAACAACTTCATTCTTCTTATCAGTCAATCCAAACAGCGTTTCATCTCCCCCACTGAGAAACAGGGCAAGTCCCTCTCAAGGAAGCCTAAAAAAATTTTTGCCAACCTTCTGGCTATCTATTCTCTAATTTGCTTCCCTCCTATAAAGAGTGAACTATGACCCTATCGGCCCCCGAAAGTGGTCGCGGACACTGGGTAGACCCGAGGAGTAACGTTAGCTCTCTTTGTGGAGTAGTCCCTAACAATATTACCCACTCTCTTCCTTATTCCAAGGGCTCTGGTCAGATGGGATCAACTAGGTAGTTCGTCTGCTCCCTTTCAGAATGGAATTTTCCAGTTGATTCCCATCGGACTAAGCCATCAAACAAAGAATCTCGAATGACTTAGGGCTTAGCGAGTGAATCCCTAGGACTATATGGCCCCTGGCATTGACCCTCCGCTGGGTTGACCCAGATAGTATTTACATCCACATGTCGAATCTCTCACTATACTCCTTGGCCCCCTGAACCCAAAGTTTAGGGTAGTCCCAAGGAAGTATAGGGAGTTTCACCTCATCGATTCCCTTACCCCAACTGAGGCTGTTAGTTTAATCCTGAGGAAGGGCGGGAAGGGATTGAATACTTATGGTTTCTATCCCCTTCTCAGAGCCTCAGGGCTTGGCATAAATCCAAGAAACGCAGCTTCGGTCTCCCTTCAGAACTTTCTGACAGACTCCGCTTTCCCTAAGGTCATTCGTGCATTCGGGGCCACTAAAAAAGTCCCAACTGGGGTGTTCGTATGTCTCCCGGTTGGGATGGCTCAAGAGCCTCCAGAGGATCTATACCTGCTAGAGATCGAGTTCAGTAACCAGATTGCAGGTGAATACTGAACAGGGAAAGTTGATGGTGGCTGAAATGTTCAAATAAGGGCAGATCTGCGGTCCATGCTTTCTAAAAATCTGACAATCATGGCTTGACCCACATCCCAAATTTCCAAGTGGGTGAAGTACTCAAGTGAAATCCGTCACGTTAGAGATTCCTTCTAAAGGAAAGTCCGGTGTCTTAATCCAAGGCCTCACAGGGGAGTCGGTGTCCTTGGGACTCACTGTGTCGGTCAGGAAGAGAAGGGGTTTTAGTAGTGTGAGAGTCCCACACAAATCCGTTAGCACCGCGAGCCCCCTAACGGAGATGGTCATAATGCTTTCCCCAAACCTCTGGGCAAAAAAAATTCATGGAATTCGCTTTCTTCTTGCCATGTACGGAGCTCCAAAAAATTACCTGCATGGATAAGTTCCGTTACGTGTCTTTTGTCAAAAATACTCGTAACAAAAAGTAAGTGCAATTGGCTTCTCTTCCTCCAACCTCGGCTTCTGCATAACATCTTCTTCGGTTATATTATCAAGTTCAAGTGTGGCTTGGTAATCAATTAGACCCAAAAGACTGGGGTTGGATGTTGATTGATAATGCATTAGAACTTGTCCAAACTTTACTTCCACCTGCACCGGAAAAACTCCTCAACACCATTTTTTGCAATTGTAAAAAAGGATGTAATGCCAAATGTGGCTGCAAAAAAGTTGGGTTGTTTTGTTCCTTAGCCTGTACAAGTTGTCAAGGCCAGCTTTGTTCTAATGCTGAATCTCCATTAGAAGAGGACTCATTTCATATAAACGACGAGACATCCGATCCATCGCTTTTGGACGAGTTTATTTTCACTCAGCTCGAAGAGGAAGACGAAGAAACAGATGTAATAAATGATTATAATTCGGACCAATAATTTTATCACATTCTTTACAATTAACGACAATTTTTTTTATTATTTATTAGTACAGATCGGTTCGTGGAATAGGCCTACCGGGGACACCACGTTAAAAAAATCTCGTCAAGTACACTACCTCACAGGTAACGTGGAAACGTGTGTATTTTATGGAGCATACGACTTTCATCGCTCATATCTCGGAAACGGCGACTCTCACGAAAAAAAGTATATAGACAATTTTTGTAGATAATTGCACGATCTACAATTTATGTCTGAGCTATTTTTATGATAAAACTCACCGTTTGGCTGAAAAAAGCGAAAAACCCATTTTCGCTACGTTTGACCTTGAATAACTTTTTTAGAAACAATGGGATTTTTGGGGACTTCTCACCCTTTGTTTCTAATGGTATCCTGACCATCTCTACCAATTTTCAGCTCTATGCGAATTTTCGTAACCTCACCTGTTATTTGGTGTAACTTGACCGGACTATATGTGAATGCGCTCGAGCTCCGATGATATTCGCTAGTTCTCAAATATTAAAAATTATGTATGGCGCGAAATTTAGACGTTACACCTTTGACATCAAGAAAATACTGTCTGGAGCATTTGCTATAGACTCTTTTACATGATCTTTCTCCAGAACTTTCGATTTCTTAGGAATATAAACCACTTTTTGTCCCTTAATGAACATCACCAGTTTGTGATATCTACTTATATCGATATTCCTTTTTTACGTTCAATATTGCTTTCAACATTGAATACTTTGGTCATAAACTTGTTAAGTGTCCCTTTTCTGCAACACTCTTAAAGTATGCCAACAAAACTGTTTCAGAATATTTCTGTACCCCGGAGGGATACAACACTATGTCCATTTTTTCCATATTGACTTTATTACAGAGTTAAAATCAGCTTTTCTCATATTTCTTAGAGGAATAGAGCATTATGTCCAAAACCTGTAAGAACCGGATATAGTATGTTTAAAAACAACACCAAGTCCACTTTCATTTAGAGGGATAGAACACCATGTGGACTCACCTTACAACCTTTTTATTCTTCTGATTCGTCAGTCCATTGTGTTATGTGGGACGAATCCAAATGAGCTCGTGGCCGAAATGAGATCGGATCTGCATTACTGAAATGGGCAAATGCCGTCATTCTTGGCAGTGACATTGAAGAAATCATTCTGTGGTTGGATAATTGTTACGGCCAGAATAAGAATATTAGCCTAATTATGTGTTTCTTTTGGATACTCAATAAGTATCCTCAAGTAAAAATCATCACTCAAAAGTTTCTACTAAAGGGCCACACGCATATGGAGGCGGATACTGTCTATGCACTGATAGAGCGGAAGAGAAAAAAAACAACATGACAATTCCAACGCCCTGGGGTTTGCAGCAGTTAGACCTCAATGAAATATACTGAGCATAATATGAAACTATTGGCATTATTACCATATGTTCCTACAGTTTGCCATGACTTTTATAAAAACTTAAAGCATACTAGTAATACCACTAGTGAGTACCCTGAAGGAGACTTACCTGATGATGACTGAGTTTTTGCATCTAAAATACCATTTTAGTTGAATACATAGATGTATTATTAATTGTAAAGAGAATTATAAATAAAATAGTTAAATACATTGTGTAAGTCAAATAGTATCCACATTAGGTCTTATAGTAGGTACATAACTTTATTAGAGGGATACAACACCATGCCCATTAAAAGTGAAAGAAAAACCGTAAAGAAGGTTTTCTTTATTTTATAACAACTGCATGATGTAAATAACAATAAATTGAATGGTCTGGTAAAATATTGTTTCAACATCTCAATAAATAGCTGTGCCAATAACACTTTTTGTTGAAGAAAAGTTTAAAACTCCTCTCGTGTAAAGTTATGAAAATGGACATAGTGTTGTATTCCTCCGAGGTACAGATTTGAAAACGTTCTTCTCCTCGCACCATGACATGAAATCTACGTAGGTTTTGTCATACAAATGTCGACTTTTTCAGGTAGCAGGGTCAAAGTTGCTGCTTTAGCCATTTCTGCAACGTCCGGGGGAGTTAAGGGGATATTGACTTAGTTACTCAGTGTAATTAAAGTAACTGGCGATATTAGATTAAGATTAGAATTGAAAGCAGCTATATGTACTCGTTATTTGACAGATCGATTATGTATGGATTTGATTCATTATTTTTTTTTCTCCGTGGAATAACAATGGAACCAGAGATAAACACTCGAGTTATCTATGATTTAAGAGTGAGAGTCACAGGCCTCATACATAAAAATGAAATATCAGTCGAGTTGTGACGTCATTCATATTAGGTACTTCTGAATACTCTATATTCGGTTGCCCATGACAATCATGCATTAAAATAGAAAGAAATCGTGCGTTAAAATGAGTCATTAATGCATGATTTTGTTAAACAGAGCTTATATTGGGAGGTCACAAAATCTCATTCCTTTTTTTCAGGGTTCCGTCTTCAATAAATATGGAGTTCGAACCATCGGCACTGGTGCTCTCAACATAAGGATGAATATTATCCATCAAAGCCAAGCATTTTTGACCAAATACAACCAGACCAAAATAATAAGGAGCAAGGAAAAGTTAATATTTGAAAAATTGAACGCCTCGTCTCTTGTAAAAAGCGTCGAGCAAGTGCTTGAAGCATTCAAGAAAGCGAGAAAGAACATGATACTAGCGAGAGAGATGTAAAATGAATAATAAAAATTAGTTGAATGACATTGAGTTTCTGTCTGTAATAACTTCCGCCTGATGGCGCCACCTGCAATAACACACTGATGTAAGTCGATAAATCATCGAATAACACAGATATACATGCATAGATAGAATGAACATTGATCGCGGATTGTGGTATCTTAACGTGGCCAATAGAACAAAAATAGAAATGATTCATATTCCAACGATTCTTTCCCACACAACGTAGAAGACCGGAAAATTTTCATTTTTATCGAGCGGCACGGTCGCGGAGCTAGGCATAGAAAATTTATTCGAAACGTTCTATTTATGTTTTTGTTTTGATATCGCGTAAAAGAATGGGGATACAGTCATGAGATTAATGACATTACGCTTATGAATAGGGGAACGATTCAGAGAATCGGCAACGTTGCATGGAAACAGGACTAGCGGGGAGATCGATAGAACGTGAACTTGGGACATGTTAAGATCGGATCGAGAGGTTATGTAGAAAGACACAGAATATGCATTTTTCCTAACTAGTTTGCTATCTTCTGAAGGAGATAAGCTTAACATTTCATATACAGTACAATCGCGATACTGTGAACACGCACTCGTTCGAACGGCTCAAGAGTGAACAAAATTTTTTTATGTTGAATGATTGTTTGGGCTATTACCATCATCTATTGTGGATGTAATAATTTCCGACGTTTCGATAGACATCTTCTATCTTTATCAAGGAGAAAAGTAAGAAACTTTTTGAAAATTATCAATTTTCAAAAAGTCAATATTGACTGGTTGACTGATTGGGTGGTTTGCTATCTTTAAAAGACTAATATTTTTAGTAGCGTAGTATCCAGAAATTGCCAGGAAGATGGTTTAAATGTGTCGAAACAATGGCCAATACTTTGAATGAAATGTTCTTTACTTTCCCATTAATAATTAGTGTTTTATTTTCACAAAAACGCTAATTTCATACCGGTATACCTGATATATGAAGTAGAAGTAAAGATCATTGAATGTATCAAATGAATATGTGTTAAGTGACCATTACGAAAAACCTCATTGAAAACCTCAAGTCTAAAACAGAAACAGATATGTCAGAACTGAAAATCTCCAATTATTTATTCTCGAATTCCTAGGAAATTAGTACGTGGAACCCGGACAACACTCAAATACGAATATTACATCAGATAGTATAGAACAGTTTTAAGTAGAACATTATTGTGACTGAAATTAAACTGTAAGAAAACAAGAAATTTGTTCGTTGATTCTTTTATAATGTCTCACTCCATTGTTTTTCTATATTTCTACTGTTCCAGAGTCAGTGAAAAGATTTAAGAACAATCTCGAAAGCTTCTGATCTCGCTCAGTGCTATTCTACATTTTTGGCCTATCATTTTGCCCAAATGTCTGTTATTTTGGAATATCGAGCCAAAAATGGTTTCAATCGCTTGGCTTCGACTCCCCGATGAAGAATCCATGGAGAAAGTTGAGTCTGTCCGGCCATATCCTCTCTAGCATCCAAAAGGAATCACTAGAGTTTTCAGACTTCTTCACAAGCTGGAACGCTATGGCATACGTAATGAGCAACTAAAACTATTTGAGACTTACTTGAGAAGTAGGAAGCAGAGGGTTTGTTTAACTCAAAACAATACGACCTATGTATCGACCGAAAAAATCATTGAAATGGGAATTCCTCAAGGTAGTATACTGGGACCCATCCTCTTTGCTATTTATATAAACGACTTACCATCGGCATTTGAGGATACATCTATGCAACTTTTCATCTATGCAGACGATACAACGATACTTGTGAGGGTACCACATGCTCAGCCTCTTGCTGAGATCGTTATAAGGGCGCTGTCAAGACTGGAGGACTGGTGTCTTGAAAATCAACTTATGCTGAATCCCACAAAGACAGAATATATAGTGTTTTCTACTGATAGATCTAGACAGGAATTCCCAAAGGAAATACATCACAAGAATGAGGTTCTTCACATGCTCCCTTTCGCCAAAACCCTTGGAATACACCTTGATCAACATCTGAAATGGCATGAACATGTGGAACAGCTGGGACATAAATTGAACTCCGTGGTATACTCTTTGATGGTGCTGAGACATCAGGTGGAGCATGATGTTCTAAGGATGGTGTATTTTTCCAGTTTTCAATCGCTCCTGGACTACGGTGTCATTTTTGGGAAACAGCACACACATGATGAAAATATTTGTAATACAGAAACGAGCCATAAGAATTTTGCAGAGGTTGAAATTTAGAGAGACCTGTAGAGAGTTTTCAAGCTGAATGGTATTCTTACCTTAACAGGAATATATGTGTATAGAACATTGTTATTTTTTTATAAATTTCATAATGTATCTAATAATTTTAACAATACAAGGCGGTCTTTTATCCACGCCATAGACTTACTCTGACTGAAAAGCAACCATACTACACAGGCTTGAAGCTTTTCAACTATCTTCCGATAAATATAAAAAATGAGAAAAACTCATTAGTTTAAAAAAAAAAAATCTTTGCATTGATTCTTGATATTGAACCATATACATTGGAAGAATATTACTTGTCTTGTAAGCATCTAAGATCATAGATAAAATGTGTGCAGATATTGTATTATGATAATAATTTTGTTATTAATAGTTGTTATTTTTAGTGACTTGTTTTCTATCTTCTCTTACTGTAAAGTGGGTGATGAGAAAATAAATAAATATTCTATTCTATTCTATTCTATCTCGGTCAAGTTTGTTATTGGGCCAAATCCGTCGGATGGTTCAGTAGTTATGACCATCTGAATTTTTGTTTCCTCAATAACTACTAGAATATCCATCCGATCAAGTTGATACTTGAAATATTGTTGAGGGAGGCTGCAACAAAACGGCTCGCAAAATTTCGCAGAAATCGTCACGCTAGAAAATTTTTAAAAAATTCCCCAAAAAAATTTTTCAGTACTCACTATCTCATAAGATATTTTTCGGATTTTGTGAATATATTGAGGTGAACGATATCTTACTTATCTCCAAATTTCATTGTCGTAGCTTTTTTCCATCTAAAGATATGATCATTTTTTTCATTTACTCAAGAGAAAAGAGAAATGACATGAAGTCCCGGTGATTTTCTCTGAACGATGGCCATCACAGATCGATATTCGATTGAAAAATGCCGGGCTCATTAATCAGTGTCAGTTGGCGTAATATTGATCAAAATTTTTCATAACGGAAGATCATAGAGATAGAATTCAACCTGGGTTGCTGAAATAATATACGTTGTCAAAAAGAAAAGCACTTTCGTAAGTTTTTAGGGGAAGGGAATTATAGCTTCGAACAAAACTTGGGCAAAATTATGAGTAGTTATTTTTAATTTGAGATATAGGTTTGTTCATTCATTAGGCGTTCATATTTGCATCACATTGTCCCATAGTACGAGAAAAGATTCATCTGATCAGAGTACTTATAGATTTGTTATGGTTTGAATATTTACTCGCAAGTAGCTCAACAAGAGCGCCAAAGCAATCTGACCTCACGCCAGTTCTTTCTAAATTTTAAAAGTACATATCAAAACCTATAAATACTATTAAGTTTAGACCAGAAAAATTAACAACTTATTGACATATTTGTATATCTATTCTTTGAACCGAGAATAACAAATAATTCTCATCTAAACGCAATGAGGTCGAAGCTTAACATGTCCCTGTGTTGATTCCATGAGCAACGTTGCCAAACGTTGTAATATTTCTAACATCACAAAATGAGCATCTACTGAAATCAAGTTTGCAAAGTAGACCGTAATAAACTTATTTCAACGTCAACATATTATGGTGTTCCGGTGTGGTTTTAGATTTTCATCATTCTTTTTTATTTTTCGACAATCGATATCAGAATCGAGATTGAGAGCAGCAAATTTTTCTCGCTTCATTGATTGAGTTTGCCAATGCCCAAGAGTTTCTCCTCAATAATAATGGTGTAGTGTCTGCAAGATTTAGGATTCAGGTAAAGTTAGGGACTCAAAACACTCGGTTTACCTGCTGTGGGGTTCCATTGTCCATGGGATTCGTCTTTAGCCTTTCCCTTTTTTTCTTGGAATGCTTGGCTTATTCTTACTAAATGCATATGAAGTCCTTTGAGAATTGTTTGTTCAGTACCTACAGGAACTGATCTAATATACAGGGGGAGTTCGAATATTATTTTCACATCCCGAGTTATAAAGTAAATGGCATTCACGAAGAAGTTTTATCAAATATTTGTAGAAACTGATCATAATTTTGAGCAAAAAAATCTGATAGTTGAAGTTTGAGACAATGATCTTTCTCTAATGGCGCACATAATATATTCTAGCATCCTTAGATAGCTAATTCGATGAAAATTCTATCAAAATGCTATATCTCCGGTGAAAACTCAACGATTCTCGAGTTATTGAGATCTATATGAAAGAAATAATGAAGACGGAGCTCATATGTTTTTGAATATTTTGAGAATTGATTCTGAATCTTCTTTTCTGAATTTGGTAGATCTAAGTTCGTGTCGTAGTAAGTAGCTCACCTGTTTTATTATGAAACCTACCTTTGAATTTCATAAAATGAAAGTAATAATAAAATAGTTCAAGTACGCAAAAAGTTATGCTGTAGAATTCAAAACGAAATAAATATTTTATTTATTTCTCGTTTGTATACGTCAGTTTCCAAAAACACAATATTAATCAAGAAAGTTTATTTCATCAAGCCACTAACTTATAAAACTGACAGTTAACTTGCAAAATTTTTACAAGTTAGTAGTATTATTTACATTAGAAAATTTTGTTTTATCGTCATATATGTTGAAAATCATGGTACAATAGTTATTTCCAATAACACAAATTTTTGATGAGGAAAGAGTTGATACTGATGATGATGAACCATCTGTTGACTCAGAAACTGCTGAGCTTGAGCACTGCAGAACTTTTGTACTCTCCTTGCTACCAAATAATTTGCTAGACATTTCGATTTTTTTGTTGACCGAATCATCGACATAACTCATTGCAATTTCGCTGCTCTTCCACCCTCCTGCACGCTTCAGTGCTAAAATATCTCCACCCGAATCCGCAACTATAGTGGCTCCAGTTCTGCGAAAAGAGTGGCCGGTGTATATAACTCTGGGTCTTTTAGACCTAAATATTTAGCAATTTGCTTTGGGACACCACCAATAGTGTGCTGGCCAGCATTAAGGGAAATGCACTTTCCATGTCGGTATATCAAAAAAAATCTTAGGCTTTCTGTTCCAGGAGACCGAAGATTTACATATTTTCTGTACATCATGCAGGGCTTGAAGCTGTTTTGAAATATTGGAGTCACGGAAGTGAGCTACATAATTGCAATTCATTAAGAATATTACAATAAATCAACAAATTTATTCAGCTAATGTTGATTTTCGTTACAATCCCCTGAATTTATACGAATTTACCAAGATGTCAGATGGGCGGGGCCTAAGGTTCAATT
Organism: Micraspis discolor; assembly: GCA_030674115.1. NCBI lineage: Eukaryota > Metazoa > Arthropoda > Insecta > Coleoptera > Coccinellidae > Micraspis > Micraspis discolor. Next base: position 194,412 of record JARTUT010000465.1, read on the forward strand.
GTCATGGATTTGTTTGAGTCACTGTCACGTACAGTGAATAACAAGAGAGTAGCGAAATTAGAGATTCTCGTCTTTGATTGATCCTCGTGATTTCGGTATATTTTATCTTGATTGGATACGTATTTCATTGGTCAGAATCATTAAATACCTGGATTTCTTCGTTTTAATATTGAGTCCACGTGTTTTCGGTATATTTCATCTAAGAATTGGCATTTTGAATTTTCGAATTTCTTGTTAGGGCAATTCCGATAAAGGATAAGACATTGTCTTCCTCATGACCGTTTTGAAATATTGGAGTTACGAATGTGAGCCACATAATTGCAATTCATTAAGAATATTACAATAAATTAACAAATTTATTCAACTAATATTGATTTTCGTAACAATCCTCTAAATTTATACGAATTTAACAAGATGTCAGATGGGCGGAGCTTAAGGTTCAATTGTCATAGATTTGTTTGAGTCACTGTCACGTACGGTGAATATCAAGAGAGTAGCGAAATTAGAGATTCTCGTCTTTGATTGGTCCTCGCGATTTCGGTATATTTTATCTTGAATGGATACGTTTTTCATTAGTCAGAATCATTAAATACCTGGATTTCTTTGTTATAGTATTGAGATCAGGATAAGAAAATTCGTCCGACGAAGGAAACCACCTCAAACCGAGAATTTTGACTATCGGATCTATATCAAAATTCAAAGAATGGTGATATTGATGATCCAGAGGTATGGTTGAGAGTAATTGAGAACTGTTACTACTCCATTTTCGGAGCTCAAAACCACCGCAATTCAATAGGGAAATCAGTTCCTCTTGTAACGTTTTTGCCTCTTCCAAATCATCACAACCTGTAACGACATCATCGACATAAATGTCTTTGAGCAAAATTTTGGATGCCTTTGGAAAACGAGCTCCCTCATCCTCGGCTAACTGTGTCAAAGTTCGAAGGGCAAGAAAAGGTGCTGGTGCGACTCCGTACGTAACGGTATTCAGCTGATATATTTTTATGGGTTCCGATGGAGAAAACCGCCACAATATTCTTTGAAAGTTTCGATGTGAATTTTGAACCAATATTTGACGATACATTTGTTTGAGATCAGCTGTGAAAACGAACCGATGAACACGAAAGTTCATCAAAATCACAATAATATCCTTTTGTAATTTAGGACCTATCAATAGCGCATCATTTAAAGATAAATGACCAGGTACATGAGCTGACGCATCGAAAACAACCCTCAACTTTGTGGATGGACTGTTTGGTTTGATTATACAATGGTGAGGGATATAGAAAGTATTTTCATAATCCGAACTCGTAGAATTCAATGACATATGATCTTTTTCTAAATATTCCTTCATGAAAATAGAGTAGTCCTTGTATATCTTCTGGTTTTTAATAAGTTTACGTTCAAGGGATAAAAAACGACGTAGTGCGAGAGAATATGTGTCACCGAATGAAAGTGTTGACTGATCAGGTTTAAATGGTAACGCCACAGTGTACCGTCCAGAAGCATTTCTAAAATAGTTCTGAGTGTATAAGTTCTCACAAAATTGATCTTCTGGTGATACAATGACATTCTCTGAAACTTCTTCAAGTTCCCAGAATCTTTTCAACGAGGAGTTCAAACCTGATTCAGATAATGACAAATGAAAATTGTTAACTGATATGTTAGGTGATTAAATCTTTCCCTTGAAAACCCATCCAAATACTGTCTCAAGTGCTGTTGGTTCCAAACCGTTACCCTCGATACGACCCGGTCGAATTATTAAAGAGAATATATCCGCTCCCAGAAAAAGGAATAGAAAAGTTCGGATCTGCTAACTTCTTGTTATAGACACAATTCCAAAACGAATGATTTACGAAAGAACTCTGCATTTCCGAACAAATCTTCGGAATCACGACGGCATCGAATGTAAAAGATGGATTTATTTGACCTGATGGACGAATAGTACATTCAGTGCTGCAATTAGCAGAAGATGAGCTTTCACAAATTCCATTTATCGAAAATGAAGCATCACAAATTTTCAAGCCTAATCTATTCACACACGATTGAGTTATAATATTTATTTGAGAGCCTCCATCTAACAGAACTCGGACCTTCTGATATCTACCCCAAGCATCACGAATTTCGACCTCAGCGGTTGCTAAGAGAACGGTAGAATTTGAAGAAACATTCGTTAAAACCTGAGCTGAGCCTGAATCCGATAACTTTGCAACATTGAAATGAAACGTCTCTGTTGAAGAATCATTATCCGCATTATTGCGCATGTGTAACAGGGTATGATGCTTTCCGTGGCAAATACGACAATTTGACTTTGAAGAACAATTGTTAATCTTATGTCCAGCATGGAGGCAATTGATACACCAATTTTTGTCCTTCACAGTCTTGAACCGATCTTGAACAGTTTGTTCTAAAAATGATGGACATTTGTAAATATTATGAGCTAACTTGCAATAATTACAGGTTATACGTTTCTTGAATGTTTCAGTTTCCGTTTGAACGAGAAGAGTCGAATTTCTTTTATTCATTGAGAAGAACTAGATTTTAAAACTTGAAATTCGAAACTGAATGAGTTTTCGACGGAAGAGAAAGAGCTACTGCCTCCAAGGCTATACACTGATTTGTCAGGAAATTTCGTAAATTGACAAACGACGGAATATCTGTTGAACATTCTTGTAATTCAAAACGTTTGATCGATGCTGAATCTAATTTCTGAATGAGAATGTGAAATAAAACAAAGTCCCACTGGTAAGCGAGTAAACCTAAATTCCCTAATACCGATAAGTTCTCCGCAAAAACCTCTAGAATTCGCCTAAGGCCTTTAGCTGAATCACCCTGTAGCTTTGGAACATTACAGATTTCCTTCCAACATGTATTAGCGAGAAGTCTTTTATTCTGATATCTTTCCGCCAATGTCTGAAAAGCGCTTTCATAATTTTCAGCAGTCAATGGAAACCCTTTAACTAAACTTAAAGCATGAGAAGAAAGTGAACCTAGGAGGTATTGAAACTTTTCTATCTGACTCAAGTTAGAATTCTCATGTACCAAACTTTGGAACATATCGAAAAAAGTAGGCCACTCTTTATAATTCCCATTGAAAATGGGCAATACTATCTTTGGAAGTTTAACATTTGGCGAACTGATAGAGCAACTATTTTGGTTTTTTACTTCAGGAAATAAATTAACATAAGTCGTTCTGATGGTGTAATAATTATCCATAAAGGCTGTCCAAATAACCTTCTCAGTGTTCAATTCCGGTTCTTCGGAAGATACAATCATAGAGACAATTGAAGTGTGTAAATTTTGAAATTCCACGAAAATATCCTCAAGTTTTTCAAATCTTAATTTGAATCTTACGTGAAGACTTTCATCAGTGACAGCGAATTGTGCCACATTCAGAATTTCCTCGAAATCATCAATAACAATCTGACGACGAGCTTTGAGTTGTTTCAATTTTGTCGTCATTATTATTATTCAAGGTATACTGCAGAAAACAATATGAATTTTGTTTTGAGTAATTTTGAAAAAGAATAAATAGACTAAGCTATTGAAATGAACTAAGTTAATTAATAAAGTTTATAATTAAGATTGAATCTATTGAATTGAAAATCGAGTTGAAAATAATGAAATGATGAAAATAAACAAAAACAAGAATGTCTATCTTTGTTTATGTTTTGAATAAAGGTTATGAACATAGATCCGAAAAACAAATGAAGAGTTGTCTATGTTCTCAGGTAATGAAAGCTAAATTTTATAACATGCGCAGAAATTTATTCGCGATTAAAGAATTTATGAATGTGTTCGATATCTTGTCAAGTTTTTGAGGTTAGGTGAATATTGACCGATTGAAATCAATGCAAATGAAAAAATTCCAAAATGCTTGATCGCAATAATTTTGAAAACGCGGTTCGAAAATATGCGGCTCAAGAAGGACCAAAATGGCACGACAAGGGCCTTTGAAAAGTAAAAGAAAACGAAAGAAAATTATTAATGAAATTCTGAAATAATATGAAAAAATGACTCGAAAGAAAATGCGAATGCTGGAGTATCGACTTCTGCCTACCTGGTTTCACAGTACGGCTGAATGAACTTGTCCCGGCACTCACGGGCGAGAATAGTCACTTTTTCACTAGAGTTCGAATTTGTAGATTTAACGAGAAAGTTATTTATTTCCAAGAAAAGTGTTTTGTACTTCCTCGGATGAACGCCGTTTCAGTACTCTTTTTTCGACATAGGTCATATGCTCCAACATATGTTACGCGTTAATCGGATAATGAAATGAACATATACAGAGTGTATTACCATTGAACCGAACAAGCAATTCGGAAGAGAAATGAATGAAACCAACAAATTTAACTAAAATAATAAGTTGCAGTAACAGTCAGAATCATTAAATTCCTGGATATCTTTGTTATAGTATTGAGTCCACGTGTTTTCGGTATATTTCATCTAAGAATTGGAATTTTGAACTTTCGAATTTCTTGTTAGGGCAGTTCCGATAAAGGATAAGACATTTTCTTCCTCATGACCGTTTTGAAATATTGGAGTCACGAAAGTGAGCCACATAATTGCAATTCATTAAGAATATTACAATAAATCAACAAATTTATTCAGCTAATGTTGATTTTCGTAACAATCCCCTAAATTTGTACGAATTTACCAAGATGTCAGACGGGCGGGGCTTAAGGTTCAATTGTCATGGATTTATAAAACTCAAACACTTTATTCATCGTGGAGATCAAATATATGTAGGAAAGGTATATCGGGTGAATCCACTGTCACGAGCCCGCCCGGTTCCAGAGAGTGTACCAAATACCTCCCGGACTAGCTCTCAGAGCTGAGACTATTTACTAGGGCGCCACTCTCTTTTTATGATGTTAAATAAAGGGAGGTATCACCACAGATCTCAGGGGAAAAAAGAGAGAAAACGTACACGAAAACCCACTCTCTAGAAGCCAGAACAAGCTCGATCACACAAAATGAGAGTAGTGACTGGTAGGAAAAAAAAAAGAATCAATTGTTTAACAATTTAATCTCACCAAAAATGTGGTGATAACACTACAACTAATCAATGTCCTACCACAAAATATCTCTATCAGACTTACTAGTCAAATATCTTAATATGCGTTTAACCGAATTATATTACTAAACTTATCACCCAAAGGTGAACCTCAAAGTTAGATTAATACTGGCCAGCATGAATAAAACACCTATGTAACGGTCTATATCTAGGTGACTGAACAACAGGTCAACTGTTTATCGCTATATCAATGTCTCGACCTAAGTCGTTTATATTCTCAGATAACTTAAATGCTACGGACTAACCTTACATAACAGTCTAAGATGTACAGTGACTGTGAACAAAAAGGATATTATGGGTTCTCAACCAACATTCACTCTTCAACCCTCGTAGAAAGGAAATTGGGTCAATACGTACTTCAGGCTCTTCGTAATACAATAATTCACATTACTTCCACAAGGCAAATGGCAACCAGGGTGTCTATTGTTCGATCTTCCAAGTAGAATGTGTTCAGATAGCTAGTACAGATGGTTTGTACAGAACGTAGATCCTACGTAGACTCACTTATTTCAGACAACCTCAAAACCGCCTCAGACAGCTCGCAGACAGTTTGCAGATAGTTCACAGAGTTCACAGACAGTTCGAGATCCGCAGCACAACAAATATAAGTACTCTCAACATAAAACGGAGCTAATCTTCTCCATCGAATATCTTCCCCTTTATAATCCGCATTAAGCGTTAACCTTTTCCATAAACCAAATAGAAACAGGTCTCTATTAGGGCTTAAACCATAAATCTTGTTCAATCCGCAATCAATACGATAAAAATCCAAGAGTTTAATGGTTTGATACTCGCCAGAAAAACGGAGAAAAGCAAAGTGACACGCTCCAGCTGATTTGCGTCAACCCGACATATACGACCACAGACGCAATCACAGAGCGGAGAGCATTCAGTAACGCTACCATCAACAGTAGTGCCACGGGTCGGAAAATGTACTATCTGAATGGCGGCGTTGCCAATAGTTGGTCGGAACTAACGGAACGGAAATTTTAAACCGTGACAACTCCCCTTCCTTCCACAGGAGGTGAGCATAGGTCACCGACGACTCCTATAAGAACCATATTGCGCACTCGCCAAACAAAACTCAACGCCAAGATGGCAAAACAATCAAAAGTGAAAGATATCTAGTCACTGAGGGCGACTAGATACCGGCTTAATCCAGCTGGGTATAACGGAAAAACTACAAGAAGAAGAAGAAAGCAATCGATTCAACCAAAAACAAAACAATAAGCCAAAATGGTCGAAATGTCAAATTTTGAAACAAAAGAAAACTTAACCGGAATCCGAATCGAAGACCACGGTTAAGGTGCTGAACAAGGAGGACTTGCTTTATCGAAGGTCGCAACCTCCACGACCCCCATCACATCCTAGAGAGGTGATGTCCGAATCAGGAAACTCAAAATCAGGATAATAATTTACTCAAATATAGGCAACGTCAAAGCCGGAAATTTCAATGGTCCTCGTGGGTAAAGTGCGCTGCGACAATACACGACCACTGGTGTCACTAACTCGTCAGGAGTTTCTCGAAAAAAACACAATAAAAGGAAAATCTCAATCAAGACACGCGCCTTCCAGGCAAACGCAAAGAAAAGTCACAATCGGGTATTTCACGTCATCAACTCGGAATCAAAAACGCCAAAAGTCGCCACATCGGCACAAAAAAATCCAATCGCCGACACGGCAAAAAAAAAACCACAACACTTCTGCTCCAAGGCAGCCAACAGTGTAAGCCAATACGAAATCAAATCATCCCCACCATAATCGGGATCCCAAACTCACAAAGCGAAGGCAAGGCACAACAAAAAAACAAAACGAAACGGACACGTCAGATGTTAGACGGTCATAATCCCGAGCATATGACGGTCCCAAAAATATATCCCCACCGTCACCGGGGCTAAAACGTACAGAAAAGGCAAGGTACGAACGACATTTACTTACTGAAACGGACTCGTCAGATGTTAGACGGTCATATTCCCGAGCGTATGACGGTCCCAAAAATATCCCCACCGTCACCGGGGCTAAAACGTAGAAGAAACAAAGGCAATCTCAAGCCGGAACGCACTCATAAAGCACTAAGCCACCCGACAACTCAGAACCACCAAAACTAGGTACTCTCCTCCAAACAGGTATCAGGATATCGTCTGAGATCTTTAACATGCCAGACACCTCTATCACTTCCATCCCTCCATTGCAGTTGATAAGCATTATGGCCAACTCTCCGACGCACAGTGCAGGGTCCGACAAATCTGGGCGCCAACTTGGAGGCAAAGCCCTTAGAGGCATCAGATAAAAGTTTATTGCGGGTCAGGACAAGATCTCCCTCTCGGAAAGTGACAGGACGGCGGCGCAAATTATAACGTTGACGATTACGCTCCTGAGCGCAGGCCAAGCGCTTCTGAATGTCGGCAAACAACAGCCGGTAGCCAACCTTTTAGCGTCCACAACCTCCGAAGGACGTCTAGGGTCCAACTCTACCACAGTGTTATAGGCATCTCCAGATGGGCGATATTCTCTGCCAAAATTAGCGAAGTATGGGCTACAACCAATAACCTCATGACGACCAGTACGAACGGCGCAAGTAACAGCAGAAGGTGTTTACTCCAAGTTTTATGGTTATCCTTGACATAACAGGAGAGCATGGTCTTAACTATACCATTGCTGCGCTCGGTAGGATCACAGTGCGGACTATAAACTGGAGTGAATATGATGTTGACTTTATATTTCTGACACAGCGACGTGAAAGAGGTACTGCGCATCTGGGTGCCATTATCGCAAATGAGCAAACGAGGAACTCCGTAAACAAGAAAAATATGCTGCTCCAGCAGATGACAAAGGAAACAGCAGTAGCATTGCGCAAAGGAAAGGTCAAAACATACTTGGAGAAATAATCAGTAACTACTAAGATGTACTTATATCCGTTGGACGATGGCAAAGGGACCCACGAAATCCAAACTTATCATCTCCCAAGGTTCGGTAACAACCGGTCGGGTTCCCATAGTTCCAGCAGGAGCTTGAAGGTCAGGTTTATGCTCCAGACACACCGAGCAACGACTCACATATCGGGCTACATCGGCACGCATCTTAGGCCAAAAATAGCGTTGTCTCAAGCGCCAATAAGTCTTAAAGACACCAGGATGTCCGGCGGAAATATCATCATGATGTTGACGAAGTAGGCTCTTCCTGAACTCCCTAGGTACCACCAATTTCCAACAATCCCCCGCATCTCTAAACCAGGATAAGGGGCGGAAACGTATTTCCAAAGTAAGCCATGCTCCTCCCTCCAGGTAGGGTATTTGTCCGGAAATGTGTTCAAGTCTTCTCTCATCTTGAGATACCAAGGATCCCTAGACTTATGGAACAGCTGGCGATCATCAGAGTCCAGCACCTCGTCCTGAACACTGGGACGGACCTGGACAACATATCAGGCACGACATTCAGTTTACCCTTGCGATGGACAATTTCAAGGTGAAGGGCATTAGGCGCAAACTCCAACGAGCCAATCGACCCTGTGGGTCCTTTGGGTTATGCAGCCACAGCAAAGAGTGGTGATCGGTAATTACCTTGAAGAAGGTACCCTCCAGGTAATGGCGTAGTTTTCAACAGCCCAAATCACGGCAAGGCACTCACGCTCCGTGGTCGAATAGTTGCGCTCTTGTCGAGTTAACGAACGGGAAAGATAGCACAAGACTCTCTCACCATCATCAAATTGTTGGGTGAGAACGGCTCCGAGTCCGTAGGCGGAGGCATCAACTTGCACAATGAACTGGCGATCAAAGTCAGGGCAAGTGAGTACAGGGGCAGACGCTAGCTTCTCTTTTATTTCACTGAAAGCTAATTCACACTGGGGTGTCAATTCCAGCGGACATTTTCTTAGTCAAATTCGAGAGGGTTCGCTCAAATCGGCCAAATTAGGAATGAACCGGCGATACCATGCGGCGGTTCCCAAAAAGAACGGATGGCGGCAACATTAGTGGGAGTAGGAATACTCAAAATAGCCTCGACCTTTTCAGGATCCGGGCGAAGACCATGTCTGTCGACAACATACCCCAAATATTTCAGCTGAGGGCGACAAAAAAACATTTTCACGCTTCACGACAAAACCAGCCGCTATAAGCCTATCCAACACCTTACCCAAAATTTCTAAGTGTGTGGCGAAATCTCCACTAACGATGACAATATCGTCCAAGTACACAAAGACGTACGGCTGAAGATCAGGACCAAGAACACCGTCCATAATACGTTGGAAAGTAGCGGGAGAATTAGTTAGTCCGTAAGGCAAGCGTCGAAACTGATATAAGCCGCGACCAGGGACGGTGAAAGCCGTATATTCCCTCGAGTTAGAAGCCACCTGAACGTGGTGATAGGCCGTTTTATATCCAAAGTGCTCAACACACGAGCATCGCGCAATTTGTCTAGTATTCAGAGATATATGGAATAGGATAAGCGTCCCTCTTGGTGACGGCATTAAGGCGCCTATAGTCGACGCAAAAACGATAAGTACCGTCCTTCTTAGGGACGAGACAGACTGGTGAAGACCACGAGCTACCAGAAGGTTCAATTATTCCCTTTCTCAACATATCATCAATTTCCGCGTCTATGATCTTTTGTTTGTGTGGGGAAACTGGATACCAACGTTGTTTGACAGGTCGGGTATCAGGAAGCAATTCAATCTGGTGCTCAGCAGCAGACGCACATCAAGGTCATCGCCCATGCGAGCAAATTTTTCTTCAACATTCTATCCAGCTGCATCCTCTCAGCAGGTGAAAGGAATTCCTTAACGCCATTCGAAGCCTCGAGTTCATCCAAAGCTTCTACAGGGAAGCAAAGTGCCAGACATCATCTCTTATATTAGGCACTATATCCATTTTCTCCAAAAATCTATCCCAAGTATCAAGGAATGCCGCAAAGATGGAACCACCATTAGGTTCAACCAAATCAGCTTGTTCTTCAACTTAACAGGAGCCGAAATATAACCAGGACTCTCGCATATATCCCCATTAGCCACAGTACACGATTTAAGCGATGGAGTCAGTTTCAATCAATCTCCAAAAGTCTCTCATATCCCTTACTACCCACAAGCGAAACACTCGCACCGGAATCTAACAAACCCACAAATTTAAGCCCCAAAATATGTACAGTAAGGTAAGGTCGCTTGTCTCCATCAGCATGGGACAAAATGTAATCAAGAACAGCTGCTCTTCCTATGACCGCACTATGATCAGACGAGGACGACCCGCGGTCATCTAGTTTCCTCGTCAGGAGTTTTCCGAAGGCGGAGGAGAAGCAAAGCGTACAGATCGAGAATTTACCTGAGGAGAGCAATCAGGGCATGTCCGAACAGTAAAACCGGTTTTCCGCAGCGATTACAAAGTAATTGTCTTGGTGACGGACAATTGACACGTCTATGACCAGACTTCTGACAGTTCCAACACACGACAGCGGTCGACGTCGTCGGCGGTTCACGAGGACTCACCTCAGAAGAGAACTAGACCGAGAGCTAGAAGAAGCACAAAGAAGCGAGCGACACACGCTAGTTCGGAGTCAACATAACTCTGACGTTTCCTAGATGGAGGCACATAGCTATCAGCACGATACTTTTTAACCTCGAGGCGCAGGGCACATCCTCCAGTTCCTGTAGGCTATCAACAACAGGCAACTGCGTCGCAAAAAGGCGCCAAATTTCTGGTTATTATTCCTAACTTTATCTGTTCATCAACTTCCCCATATCTCCTAAACATAGAGTTCATGCATGTCAAATAATCCACAATTGATTCTGAGGATCTTGCGTTCGGTTCAAGATATCGGTGAACAAACGAGAACGATAATCTGGAGGTTCGTAATGCCTAAGAAGCAGGGAGGACAAGCTCTTCCAGTCCTTAAATTTATCACGATTAGATCGATACCACATTAACGCTCTACCGGAAAAAGATCAACAGCTGAATCGAAAATTTGACTCTCTGTCACTCCACGAGCCCTTCCCAACTCTACAACACGTTCCAGAAACTATGCACCGTAATATCCTTCGGATCACCCGTGAAAGTTAAATTCCACTTCTGTAAATTCAAAGAACGAGGAGGTTCCCAAAATTCGCATGAGTGCTAGTACGAGCAAATGGTGGATGCGCGGAAGCAACCGAGGCTTCATCATCAGAACAGTCACCCTCAGAGGAGGAGCAACAAAAAACAGAGGCAGGATCATAAGCCGGAGGCTGAGCGCAAACATCAACTAAAGTACTCTTACATTTTTAAGCATATCAGCAACATTCAATGGCAAAGATTCTTTCGAACTACCAGACTCTAAACGTTCCAACCGAGAAACGACATGACACAACCTAGTAAATATCGCCTCAAGGCATGGGTCAGGTCCCTAAACAACGTTAACAATTCATCATACTTGCTCATACAAATATTAAATTCTGATACAGTATCCAACTCAACTATAGGATACTCAAAGACCTATTACCCTTCTCTACTTTCAACAAAGGACGCAAACAGGCACGCAAATCCCGAACTGTCTGTGTATCCGAACATTTAAAACCTCTTACACGCAATTCATATTGTAATTCATCTTTCTTAAGCCTATTAAGATTATTTTCAGAACCATACTTGCCAAATACCTTTACAATAAAATCAAAATATGATCAAAATCTGAAAATCAAAGTAAACCGCACAAAAAAATTCAAATGAACCTTAAAAATAACAATCTATTTTCATCCAGTCACCACCTCAGTTGAACTTGTATAAATAAAAACAATCTCAAAACAAGTTCCCTCAGAAACCACTTCAGGCCCCACGTTGGGCGCCACTTTATGTCACGAGCCCGCCCGGTTCCAGAGAGTGTACCAAATACCTCCCGGACTAGCTCTCAGAGCTGAGACTATTTACTAGGGCGCCACTCTCTTTTTATGATGTTAAATAAAGGAGGTATCACCACAGATCTCAGGGGGGAAAACAAAAAGAGAAAACGTACACGAAAACCCACTCTCTAGAAGCCAGAACAAGCTCGATCACACAAAATGAGAGTAGTGACTGGTAGGAAGAAAAAAAAGAATCAATTGTTTAACAATTTAATCTCACCAAAAATGTGGTGATAACACTACAACTAATCAATGTCCTACCACAAAATATCTCTATCAGACTTACTAGTCAAATATCTTAATATGCGTTTAACCGAATTATATTACTAAACTTATCACCCAAAGGTGAACCTCAAAGTTAGATTAATACTGGCCAGCATGAATAAAACACCTATGTAACGGTCTATATCTAGGTGACTGAACAACAGGTCAACTGTTTATCGCTATATCAATGTCTCGACCTAAGTCGTTTATATTCTCAGATAACTTAAATGCTACGGACTAACCTTACATAACAGTCTAAGATGTACAGTGACTGTGAACAAAAAGGATATTATGGGTTCTCAACCAACATTCACTCTTCAACCCTCGTAGAAAGGAAATTGGGTCAATACGTACTTCAGGCTCTTCGTAATACAATAATTCACATTACTTCCACAAGGCAAATGGCAACCAGGGTGTCTATTGTTCGATCTTCCAAGTAGAATGTGTTCAGATAGCTAGTACAGATGGTTTGTACAGAACGTAGATCCTACGTAGACTCACTTATTTCAGACAACCTCAAAACCGCCTCAGACAGCTCGCAGACAGTTTGCAGATAGTTCACAGAGTTCACAGACAGTTCGAGATCCGCAGCACAACAAATATAAGTACTCTCAACATAAAACGGAGCTAATCTTCTCCATCGAATATCTTCCCCTTTATAATCCGCATTAAGCGTTAACCTTTTCCATAAACCAAATAGAAACAGGTCTCTATTAGGGCTTAAACCATAAATCTTGTTCCAATCCGCAATCAATACGATAAAAATCCAAGAGTTTAATGGTTTGATACTCGCCAGAAAAAACGGAGAAAAGCAAAGTGACACGCTCCAGCTGATTTGCGTCAACCCGACATATACGACCACAGACGCAATCACAGAGCGGAGAGCATTCAGTAACGCTACCATCAACAGTAGTGCCACGGGTCGGAAAATGTACTATCTAGATAGCGGCGTTGCCAATAGTTGGTCGGAACTAACGGAACGGAAATTTTAAACCGTGACAAGGGCAAAAATGAGGTTGACTTCAATCGACCTTCTTCGATTCTGGATCATTCACGTATGAAGATGTTGGAGGGTGCATGTACCGGTCTTTCTCGAATTGAAATTAAGTTGAATAGAGAGTTTGTCGTGGCAAACAGTTTTTTAACTTTGGATAATTCTTGTTTTTGATCAGACAAGGTTTATTCAATTTTGAATGTCGTATTTAATAGTTTTATATGCAGGAGATTACAAAAGTTTCGAGTATTCTTTTTTTTTTTAGACAGCCATCTTTGGTTCTCTTCGTATTCTTCAGAGAGATATCTGATGAATCAACTTACCTTCTTAATTGTTTCAGTATTCGTGCTATACTTTGTTGTTCAGTGATGAGCTTTTTTTACGTTTCTCAGTTTCTTTATTTCCATGATGAATTTTTATCGAATCTGAACCATTGTGTTTCTTTTTTTTTTTGAACACATGGATATATTTTCTTCTCTTAAGTTTTCATCGTTTTGCGAGTCAATACATTCAAGGATCGCTGGAAACGGTGAGACATTATTGACTCAAGTACTTATAAAATTGATTTTCACATCCAATTTTGCCGGAGCTGAAGTTTTACCGAAAACCTGAACCAAACCAACCGGAGCAGAAAATTTACCAAAGAGCTTGATGAAACCTACCGAAGTAGAAACTTTACCGAAGAAATGAACCGAATCTACCGCATTTGACATACCTTGCCGAGGCTGAACAAATATGCCTAAGTTGAATTTTACGACGTATGTTTCCCTGAGGACTGTAGAACTGAGAGAAGAAACAGTTTTTGTTGGAAAGTTTGTCTACAGGGTGGAAGACTTAAGACCTATTTTTGACACAAAACTCATCCCTAACACCCAAGATGTTTGTCAAGTCCTGTTATCGCATGAATTGGGACTTAAGACAGAGAAGATAAGTTCCAGCAACAAGTGTAGACGTAACCTGTTGATTTTAATAGTCACAAATTAATTATTTCCACTTGCAACATTTAATTTGGATAATTTTACCTTTGTAAATACTGTAAATATCTAGTATTTGTAAAAGAGTGAAATAAATTTCAATTGTTTGAGTATTGACTATTATTGACTGGGGTGAAAGCATCTATTTAAACTCTCTGAACGTTTTGTGCTCTGGTTAGCCAGAGCAATTTTGAATTGATTGAATCAAATTAAATATATAAATGTAATTTTTAACGTTACAAATGATATTGTAGTACTTCCTATTTCACAGGCTGCGATATCATTTCATTGAAAAATATTTTTCATATTTATCGAAATATCCATAAAAAACGTGAGTGATCTTAGCCACAACTACAAAACCGATAAAGGTCGCACACACGATCCGACTTATATATGTCAGGGTGCGAATATATAATAAATCTATTCGAAATGTTACTTGAATTAGGGTTAATCACTGTGGAACTAATGTGGAATATGCTTTCAATATACCGGAGAGCTTATCGAATGAATTAAAGTGAGGAAACTTGGAAATTCATCTATCTCGAGATACAAGGGGCGAAGAAAATCGATATATTCGAAATTTTCACTGAATGTCGGTGTTATAACGAGCTCAAATTATATTTTCATCAATGAGATAACCTTATAGAACAAGTAAGAAAAAATGGACATCCGTCAGTGACGTGCTACAGGGGTCGAAAGTACTGATATGAGTATTCAAAAAGTTCGAAATTTTCGATGAAATCGGTTTTGTCAGGCAAAAAACGCTATTGCATTATGTTTCTATCGTTCGAACAAGCAAACAGACGGAATTAGAAAAAATGGACATCCGTCAGTGACGTGCTACAGGAGTCGAAAATACTGTTATTTATATATATAATTATACGAAACAGATGGAAATGAGTAAATAGAAACTTTTTCAAAATGGACTCTTGAGTAAGAAAAATAAATTAGCAAAACAAAATATGAAGTTAATATTTTGACCCTGAAGAGCCTGTATATAAAAATTTTAAGAATCACTCTCCCACTGATATTTTACCTAAAAAACGCGGGAGATGCAGATCAGTACAGTAAAGAAAAAGTTGTTCAATTTGAAGTTTTCAGTAAGAGAAAACAGTTTCACACAACAAAGAATGGAATTGATTGGCCGTAATAAGCCGGTATATCAAATTTTCAAGAACCTCTCAACCGCTGATATCTCACTAACAAAAGGCAGGAGATGAACTGAGAAATGAAGAAGTTGTTAGAAATTAAGTTTTGAGTAAGAAAAAACAATTTAACTCAACAAAAAATGAAGTTGTTATTTTAATGTTGCAATTCTGTATATAAACTTTTGAGGATTAACAACACCGGTGATATCTAACGAATTATTCGTAACGGATGAAATTGAATAGAGAGAAACTTGTTCAAAATGGACTCTTGAGTAAAATAAATAAAATTAGGAAAACTAAATATAAATTTAATATTTTGACCGCAATGAGCCGGTATATCAAATACTTAAGAATCACTCATCCACTGATATCTTACTTACTAAACGCGGGAGATGAAAATGAGTAGGAAACAGTTGTCCAAAATAAAGTTTTCAGTAAGACAAAACCGATTTTATCGAAAATTTTGAACTTTTTGAATATTCATAACAGAACTTTCGACCCCTGTAGCACGTCACTGACGGATGTCCATTTTTTCTTATTCCGTCTGTTTGGCTTGTTTGAACGATAGAAACATAATCCAATCGCGTTTTTTGCCAGACAAAACCGATTTCATCGAAAATTTCGAACTTTTTGAATACTCATAACAGAACTTTCGACCCCTGTAGCACGTCACTGACGGATGTCCACTTTTTCTAATTTCGTCTGTTAGCTTGTTTCTACGATAGAAACATATCCCAATAGCGTTTTTTGCCTGACAAAACCGATTTCATCGAAAATTTCGAACTTTTGAATACTCATAAAGGAAATTCCGACCCCTGTAGCCCGTCACTGACGGAAGTCCATTTTTCTAATTCCGTCTGTTAGCTTGTTTCTACGATAGAAACATATCCCAATAGCGTTTTTGCCTGACAAAACCGATTTCATCGAAAATTTCGAACTTTTTGAATACTCATAACAGAACTTTCGACCCCTGTAGCACGTCACTGACGGATGTCCATTTTTTCTAATTCCGTCTGTTTGCTTGTTTGAACGATAGAAACATAATCCAATTGCGTTTTTTGCCTGACAAAACCGATTTCATCGAAAATTTCGAACTTTTTGAATACTCATAACAGTACTTTCGACCCCTGTAGCACGTCACTGACGGATGTCCATTTTTTCTTATTCCGTCTGTTAGCTTGTTTGAATGATAAAAACATTATTCAATAGCGTTTTTGCCTGACAAAACCGATTTCATCGAAAATTTTGAACTTTTGAATACTCATAACAGAACTTTCGACCCCTGTAGCACGTCACTGACGGATGTCCATTTTTTCTAATTCCGTCTGTTACCTTGTTTCTACGATAGAAACATATTCCAATTGCGTTTTTTGCCTGACAAAACCGATTTCATCGAAAATTTCGAACTTTTTGAATACTCATAACAGAACTTTCGACCCCTGTAGCACGTCACTGACGGATGTCCATTTTTTCTAATTCCGTCTGTTAGCTTGTTTCTACGATAGGAACATATTCCAATTGCGTTTTTTGCCTGACAAAACCGATTTCATCGAAAATTTCGAACTTTTTAATACTCATAACAGAACTTTCGACCCTTGTAGCACGTCACTGACGGATGTCCATTTTTTCTAAATTCGTCTGTGAGCTTGTTTTAACGATAAAAATATAATCCAATTGCGTTTTTTGCCTGACAAAACCGATTTCATTGAAAATTCCGAACTATTTGAATACTCATTACAGAATTTCGACTCCTGTAGCACGTCACTGAGGGATGTCCATTTTTTCTTATTCCGTCTGTGAGCTTGTTTCTACGATATAGAGATATTCCAATATCGGTTTTTTGCCTGACAAAACCGATTTCATCGAAAATTTCGAACTTTTGAATATTCATAATAGAACTTTCGACCCCAGTAGCTCGTCACTGACGGATGTCCATTTTTTCTAATTTCGTCTGTGTGCTTGTTTTAACGATGAAAACATAATCCATTTGCGTTTTTTGCCTGACAAATCCGCTTTCATTGAAAATTCCGAACTTTTTGAATACTCATAACAGAACTTTCGACCCTGTAGCACGTCACTGACGGATGTCTATTTTTTCTTACTTGTTCTATAAGGAGGTTATCTCATTGATGAAAATATAATTTGAGCTCGTTATAACACCGACATTCAGTGAAAATTTCGAATATATCGATTTTCTTCGCCCCTTTTATCTCGAGATAGATGAATTTCCAAGTTTCCTCACTTTAATTCATTCGATAAGCTCTCCGGTATATTGAAAGCATATTCCACATTAGTTCCACAGTGATTAACCCTAATTCAAGTAACATCTCGAATAGATTTATTATATATTCGCACCCTGACATATATAAGTCGGATCGTGTGTGCGACCTTTATCGGTTTTGTGGTTGTGGCTAAGATCACTCCCGTCCATAAAAATATTTAAATTTTCGTCATTCTCGTTAACTTTTACAGATGCCGCTTTGAAAAAGACGAAAAACAAAAAGAAAACACCTAATAACAAGGAAAATTATGAGAAACTCTGAAATTCCTTTTAAAACATATCTGTAACTTGCGCAAAAATTACAATAATTAGTTAAATAGTAATAATGATCCTAAAACAACCCTTTACTTTACCCAATGATCAGTTAATTGAGCTTGGCTCTGTGATAAAAAATCCATGGTCCAATTTGAGTATGCCTGTCATACGGAATAACATTCGATTGAGATGAGAAATGATTGAAACTGATCTTCAGAAATCCAGAAAATGTTTCAGATATTTTCTTTCCCATGACCAAATCCACAAAAATATGTCAAAAACTCATATAATCCAGGAAATGTAATTTCAAAATTAACCAATTACAATGATCTCCCAGTAATTATACCGAATGTCGCCACCAGATGTCTCATTTCGTACTAACATTTTTCATCAACAATCATTATATGATGCAATATACGGGATGGTTCGGTTGAGATAGAAGACCCTGTACTGTCGTAGGTACATACAGGGTGTTATGGATTTGGCTTTTAATGCTTTTTTCCCTGAAACGGTTGCTCTTAGCGACAACTGAAAAATAAAATCGTCAAAAGAAATATTTGAAAATTCATGTATGAATGAATGAATCATACGCTTTAAATGTGTTTTTCTCGGAATCCGTTGGTCCTAGCGACTTAAATAAAGTGAACTTCTTTTACTACGCCAAGGAAATCGATTTTTGTATCCGAAATGACGTACAGGGTATCACAAAAAAGTTGAAACGGTTTAAAGGGGACTAAATGATTGCCAGTGGCGTCCTCTAGAAAATACAACCAAATCGACCACAAATTTGAATTTATCACCTCAAAAAACCCCTATGTACCAACTTTCATACAATTATTTGGAATCAGTCGAAAGATATTAAAGAAAACGCGAATTATTCTTTCACCTTCAACACCCTGTATCTCGGAAACGAAGCATTTCCGGACCCATGTTCATAAAAGCTTTTTTGCTTAAAATGATGTGATCTATCGTCCATTTCAGTTTGTTGGAAACAAATCAGAATACCAGTATTATGTGATTTCTGTACAAAAATTAAGCTGCATCGGATTGTTATTTGCAATTACAGCACCCCAGGAAGCATATCTTGTTCGTAAACCAAAAGCACGTTATCTTTCGTGAAAGAAGAAACAAAGACACACCCTCCAACAACATTTATTTCATTTCACTTACAAACAATGTTAACATAAATCAGATATAGCATTTTCTGGCGGTGTCAATGACTTACACCTGCTGTTAAACGTCCGACTTTGAGTAAATATGTTTATGTTATCGCAAAATGCAGTGTTCAACTCGAACCAGATCATTATAATTAAAATGGGTGTACACAATCCATAAATTTCGATCTGTACGAGTTCAAGGACTCTTTTTAACAGCCTGACTGGCTATGTTTACTCCACTGTCCAAGTCGTTTTTCCTGCAAGTTACGTACGCTTTAATTGACAATGATATTGATTGAATGGATCGGCCATTTTGCATGACTGAATCGATCGAACGGTTTGCTGAAATGAGAGCATTTTGCGGTCTACGACAGTTTCACTTTAGAAAGTTATTTTAGGAGTTGCGAAGTACTTTTTATGCTAAAATTCACTATACACGAGATTGTTTCGTGAAATTCAACACTATAAACATAGATTTTTGTTGTTCTACCATAATTTCTTTCTACTACAAGATTATAAACCATCCCTTTCTAGTGAGAAATTCCAAAAAACCTCAGAATTATTGGATGTTATCATCATACATTTGTAATTTTCTTCTTAAAATTTCAAAATCATGAAAACCATCATTTCTATGAAAACTTCCTAGCATGAGGTTGTCACATTCCTTTCTTCACTCAAACCCAGAAAAAATGATCCATGATTTTCCAAACACTGATATTTTTGAAGTTTCTCCTCCTTAACAGACTTTCTTGAGTATTGACCAGTGAACAGGTCTATGAGGTCTCTTGATATCATACTGTTAAAAATATGAAAATCTTTTCCGAAATCTTCAACAACAATGAATGATGTCACTACGAATATCATTCATTTAATAAGAAGGCCATTTTTGGTTGTTCAAGTGTAAGCATCCGAACTAGAAACAAAACAGGTTGAACTATTTCATACCACAGACTATTATAACCTTTTGTTATGTCCATAGAGATACACAATGCTATGAACAAATTGAGATTTTCCTACCTCAATGATGATAATGATAAACTACAATAATGATTCAATTCAAATAGGAAATAATGAAGATTATTTATAAGATTGAAGAAATTGCAATCAATAAAATAGATTGTGTAGAATTATATATTTATCCCTATCGATTGTTCTATTGGCACTACTGGAACATGGAAGAAGAAATTAACAATTGAAATTCAAAATTTGAATTTGTATTTGAGAATTTCAATTATGTTTTCAAATATAGAAAGGGTGGATGTGTTGAGAGCTTATTTTATATGCGGAGATAATGCCAAATGATTCATAAATTATGTCAAATTTTAATACCTTACCATAGAATATTAATTTATTACCGAACCTCAGGAGAGAAAAAATTAATAATTGCAAAATTTTTTAAAATGAAAGATAATATCTCTAATCATTATTGATATTCAGTTAGAATTGTTCTCAGAATAACTAAAGTGAATTATTACCACATTAAAATGTTGTTCTAACGTGTCTGTGGTGGGTAGTTCCAAATAAAATTGTGTTCTCTAAACTCCCAAAACAAATCTATTTTAAAGTGATGTTACTTTGCTTGATGATTATTTTCTGTACTGAATCCCAATAACAATTTACTTGGATAGATTAAAAGTATTCCCAGATTTAGGTGTGCTATTATACTTGCTTGAAGAAATTGAGTTTTATCACCTAAATTTGCTTCTGAAAAACCAACTACGTGTTCTTTAATACAAAAATTTTTGTTACATCATCAATATGAATCTATTCTGTTTAGACTGTAATTAATTACTGAACATGCGTAAATTTTTGGTTTTTATAATCAGAATATTTGTTTTAATCATGTAAACAAAAACATAAATATTGAATATTGGTTATTCATAGATTATGTCAAATTTTAATACCTTACCATAGAATATTAATTTATTACCGAAACCCTGGAGAGAAAAAATTAATAATTGCAAAGTTTTTTGAATGAAAGATAATATCTGTAACCATTATTGATCCTCAGTCATAATTTTTTCTCAGAATAACTAGAGTGAATTATTATCACATTAAAATATTATTATAAGGTATCTGTGGTGGGTAGTTCCCAATAAAATAGTGTTGTTTGATTCTGTTTGAACCTGTGAACAATTATTTGTACCTTTCTTTAAAAAAAAAGGTGGAAAATATTGTAAGGATAATTTCGATGGTTTGAAATTATTCAATTCAGTAAGAAATGATTATGGTCAGAAAATGCATTCTAATCTTTCTTCTTTATGAGCCTATGGCTTCCAGTTTCAATATTGATTGAATTTTAATTAACCATGCATCATAACAAACATTCAGAAATATTAAAACTAAGTCAAATTCTATTATCTCCTAAGTTTGTGAACCAAGTTGAATCGGTGTATGAAATAAAGATGTGAAAAAACTTCTATTATAAAGGTACAAAACTAATTTAGGAGTCTGGGTTCGAAGTTTTCAAAACTCATATGAGCTTAATTTGAAGCATTCCTATGTTAGAATAGTTAAAATTTGATGAACGCTGAAAGTTTGAAGCTATAAAGAACCAGCTCTTCATAAAGTCAAGTCTTCAATTTAACAGAAAATACAATACATATTTCCACGGTCATCATGAAAATATACCGAAGTACCTATATGAGTGATGGAAATCTTTTTCTCTATTCATTATGGAATATTACTCTGGATTAAATATTAAACAAGGTGCTAGACATCATCAATAAGGAATACAGTAAATGGCAATTTAGATTTTGTGGTGAAAGTAAGACAAACATTGTTCAGTGGTTAGAATAGAGTAGAATAGAATAGAATAGTTTCCATATCATCGACAAATATTCACATCAAAGAAAAGAAAACAGGTCAATAACAACTTACAAAATATCAAAAGAAAATATATCAAAAATACAATACCATTAAATTAAAGCAACTGGACCTGTGTCATAGATCGACAATTCCTCAATAGGGCTCAATTCTCAAAATAATCTTATATATTTCTCGCTTAAAGATTTTTCCATCAAATAAAGTCTGCACATGTCTTGGTAGCATGTTGACAATTTTTATGGCCATATACGTACAACTTTTTTCGAATAAACTCAAATTATGCACTGGATAAAAGTAACGAAATGTTTGCCTTGTATTATTCCGATTTTAATGCTGGGTGAAGTAAGACTTGTGCTTATGTAAAAATAAAAGGATTTTGTATAAATACAATCCGTAAACAGTTAAAATGTTATTCTGTCTAAACACTCCTCTACAGTACTGTCTCCATCCCAATTTGAAAATAACTCTTATTGCCCACTTTTGAATGATAAAAACACGTTGTATAGACGAAGATCCTCCCCAGAAAACTAATCCATAACTCACAAGTGATTGAAAATTAGAATAATACACCGACTTGAGAATTTCCTGATCCACATTATCCCTCAATATCCTTAACATAAAAACTACAGAACTTAACTTTCCTATAACATAGTCAATATGCACTTTCCACTTCATGAAACAATCTATATACAATCCCAGAAATTTTACTGTTCCAGAAAATTTCTTAATCTGATCACCATAACTAAAATCAGAACATTGCAGGGATGACCTTTCTGTGGTGAAAAGCATGACTTCGGTTTTGTCAGTATTCAATATCAACGCGTTTTCGATACACCATTCATTCACCTTCTTTATAAGCATGCACAAGTCAGACTGCAGGCTGCTCATTTGATCAGAAATGATAATTAAATTCTTATCATCAGCATAGTCCAATGGTACTACCCTTGTATTATTCATGATAGGGACTGGATCATTGATGTAAATAATGAAAAGATGGAGGCTTAAAATGCTGCCCTGTATTATACCTAGTTTGATTATTCTCTCATCAGACATATATTGCACATCATTTATCAATAAGAACTCTCTGCTTCCTGTCTTGAAGGTAACTTTCGAAAAGATCAAGTTGACAACCTCTAATACCAAGCTTTTCAAGCTTCATCAGTAATAGTTCATGTACTACACAGTCAAACGCCTTGGACAGATCCAAGAAAAGTCCTATGGGGATATCGCCCTGGTCTAATGCATTCAGAACTGTCTGTGTAAGCTTGTAGATTGCCGTTTCCGTATTTCGACCTGGTAAGAAGCCGTGTTGACTGGGGTTTAAAAGTTGGAATTTGCTGAGATAGTCTAACAGTCGACAGGCAAGTATCTTTTCGAAAATTTTGGAAAAGCATGTAAGCAGACTGATTGGCCTATAGTTATCGAAGTTCTCAGGATCTTTTTATATGGGTCACCCGGTATATGATTGATTCGCAGTGGGTGCTTTTATCATAAAAAACAAACCGAAGGAATATCGTTTGAACTCTATCGTTTCCAGTTCAGTGCATTCCACGAAGAAAGAACCCGACCAAACACGAAAAAACGCGAAAAACATGAAAGAACCTGAAGTAACACGAAAGAACGAAAAAATCCAAAGGAACCCAAAAAACCTCAAAGGAGCACAAAATAACCGAAAGCGCGCAAAAATACCGAAACAACTTGTAAATTGCACACCCTGTATATCAATCGATCGCGAATTCATTGTTAATGGCACACCCTGTATGACATTTAATTGAATTTAGCTCCTTTACGCGGAAAAAGAACGAAAACTCTGAGAATGTCAGCGCTACTCAGATTTGACAGCCTGTATATGAATCGAAAATATTTTATCGAATTAAGAACCAAAACACACCGAAGGAACACAAAAAACTCGAGTTTGCAACAAAAACCAAAATGACTTGTCAATTGCACACCCTGTATATCACATGGTCGTAAATTCATAAAATAGATCCCATACGCGAAAACACATGAAAAAAATGCATATGGGACACCCACTCTATAATTGATTCGCAGTGGGTGCTTTTTCCATGAGAAATTCAGACGGAAAATCTCTCGAAGAAAGACTCTGGTGAAAGTCAGTGCATTCAATATGCACAGCCTGTATATCAATTTTTCGTATGCAGAGCCTGTATAGCAATCCATCGCAATCTGTGCATTTCTCGGAGAGGGCAATGAATTCGTGGGAAAATCGAGTCTAAATTGCCGATTTTGAAACGCTTATTTGAGGTACTTTCTTTCGATTCGTGAACCGTGAGTGGTATCTAGAGATTTGGAATCTCCTGTAGATTCTTATTCGAGCGCTTGGAAGGCGCGAAGAATCCTCCACCGCCGATATCGAGCGAAAAATTGATGCCGGATTTTCAAATTTGGAGCTCGCGTTCGGCCATCATCGGAATCGTATCTGAAACTGTGACACTTCACCTCAAATTATCGTGGAAATTGCCGAATTTGGAATGAAGAATTCGCGGCCTTATCTCGCCACTTGGATGAAAATTGGTACCCAGAGATGAGAAATTTCACGTAGATTCGTTTTCTACCGATCGCGGGCGATTTATATCGTTTTCGACCGGCACGGAGGAAAACGTAGGTGCGGTTTTGACGTTTCAGAGAAGTCGGGAGTCTAAAATTGCCGTTTTATAGGGATAATTTTCGTATAGATTTCTGGGGGCTCCGCGGCCCGTACCGGTACCACATTATGAGAAATGTCTTTACTCGAAAAAGTGACCGATCTCGGCCCACGAGACAGCCCCGTTCGTTCGTGAGATCTTCCCCTTGGGGATACTTTTTGACGATTTCGACGAAAAACGCCGATTTCGCGATTTTCGTTTGAAAATTTCGGCGCTTTAAGAGCGCCGGGGGGTTCGCGGTCGCTTCTCCCAGAGGAGGATACGCCTTTTCGATTTTTTGCCTCTCCGAGCGGCCCTGCAGGGCAGCTCGGAAAGCTTTGCTTTTCGGGTCCCTGACGGGACCCCTCTCATAATTTTCACTGCAATAACTTGGATTCCTCGATATCAAAAATAAAAAAATACTTATGGAATCCTTGTGTCTTAATGTGTCTTAATGACCAATCATGGAAATATTCATTTGGTTCTTTTCTTTTTTCCTGTTAAATTATTGACAATTTTCCAAACTGTTTTTGACTTATTGGAGGAATTTACTATTATCTCGTTAAAGAATTTGTGATTGCTTCATCATAAAGGCGTTTGATTTTTTTGTGTATATATTCGAAAACTCTGGTTTTACACTAGAAACAGTATGAACTCTATCAAGCAATGATTTTATGATTATATGACATTATTTCTATATTTTCACGAAAGTTGAACTTGTCTTTATTTTGTGCAGGGGGAAGCTCGTCTCAAAATGGTATATGAAAATTTTAGAAAATTAATTCCACATCTTGTTGGCATCCAAATTTGAAGTAGTCGTGATGTTATTCCACATTTCCTGAGACAGATATTCATTGAAAATTACCGTTGTCTCGTTATTGACTTTTCTACATCTAACCTTTTCATGCTGCTGTAGTTGCAATAAGACAGGCAAAGTAAACTTTTGTGAGAAGTCGTCAGACAAATGAGATTTCAATACTCGAGACTCGCCCCCTTCAATATTGGTTAATATGTTATCTAGCAGAGTGTTCAGTAACTCTAGTTGGTTCCATTATAGTTGCAATTGCACCATAGCTTTCCACCAAATTCATAAAATCTTCTTTTAGTTTGGAATCCGTCATCAGATCAACATTGAAGTCACCAGCCAGTATGAAATGTACGTTTTCAACAAGGCATTCACCTAAAATAGATTCAATACCATCAAGAAAAATTTCAACACTAGCTTGTGGTGGTGTGTTAGGTCTATATATACAAAATACAAGAAATTTAGAGTTGAAAGTGGATACAAGTGAACTCAATTATACGATCTACAATAAAGATTTCGAAATCTGGACGTACTTTACATGAAATATTATCCTTACAAAAAATAGCACACCCTCCATGTTCGTTAGTATTTCTACAATGACTAGAAATTAGTTTATAACCTTGGAATTTGTATAATTTCAGTTGTTGTTGACTTTTCCAATGCTCAGTTATTGCAATGATGTCAGGATCCTGCTCTTCCACAAGTTGTTGTGAAGCTGAAAATGATGTGCCTAAAGGCTGTACATTTTGATGTATCGAAGTGACTGTTTCTTTATACCTCTTATTAGAATTTGAAGAGGATCTGCACTGGTTGTATTTCATCCCGATGACCCCTGTATCTTCCGATTGAAAACATTCTTGAAATTAAATTCCCTTATAAGTGCACCTTCTGGCCAGACATCTCCATTTAGTAAGCTACTGTGAATATTTTCAGGTACACCAACACTGAAAGCGGAATTGAGACCCTTAGTGTTTAATTTCTTCACATCTATAAATTTCGTATCAACTATTTGTGAGAGATAATCTTTCACTTCTTCTGCTGTAACGGACTGCCCCTCTATTCTCCCAACATAGAGCCATGTGCGTCTTATTGCCCCTTTTATCTTTGAATCATTTTCCGTTTTCTTCGTACCCTGTGATAAAATTGTTGTTGTTCTCCTTTTACGAGGTGTTTTCTTGATCACTGTCTCCCAAGGTGTTTCATCATTAAAATCAGAATTTGCCACTTTATTTCTCTTCTCATTCATCCTATCGAGAGCTTTTGCGTACGAAATATCTTGTTTCTTATTTGTGATTGTTGTTGTTTGTTCATTTGAGGCTAGGATGTGACGCTGACGGCCGGTTTCTGAAACGATGATCATCATAGAAATCAACTAATCAGCTGTTAAATCTATGGTCAATTGCCATTTGAGTTGCTGAAATCATAGTCAACTAGGTTAATTTGACCACGCTGTCAGTTGACACAGTGGTCAAATATTTCAGGTAAATTGTATGTCAATCGTCATTTTGAGTTTCGAAACGCAAATTAAGGCTAAATCAGTGGTCAAACTAGTGTCAAAGAACTTGTCAACTAATCGGTGTTGTTTGGCGAATTAACTTGAAAGAAATCTTGTTTATGAATGAAATCTATGTATTTTCCAAGGAAATCTTAATTTTATCGGTATGTATGAAAATAATTTGATAGTCTTTAATATATAATTTTTTATGAAAAGGAATTTATTTTTTCCAATTTTATGATGTAATATGTTTTCGTTAAGAATTTAGTTTCCTCTGAAAAAACAAGCATTTTTGCAACAATTGGTGAATCTATTTTTTATTGTAGATAATAATTATGGATATCAGCTTGGATATAAGCATGTCTAGTAATTCTAGCGAAGATGAGAACTCAAGGCCACTAACTCTTAGGAGAAGAATGAACTCTTTTGATTTCTACAATGATGTGGAATTCAAAAATAGGTATAGACTGTCCAAGGATATTATAACATTACTTCTGAATATGATAGAGGATAAAATAAAGCCCTTAACATCAATGAACAAATCAGTTACTGCCTTGGAACAAGTACTTCTAACAATAAGCTATTTTGCAACAGGAGCATTCCAAATAACAGTAGCTGACCATATAAGGGTCCATAAAACTACAGCATGTAGAATAATTAAAAAGTATCTAGAGTCATTGCTGAACTTCGACCCCAGTTCATATCTATGCTAAGAACAGAGGATGAACGGAATAGAATCAAATCAGAATTTTATTCTATAAGTTCATTTCGAACGTGATTGAATGTGCAGACTGCACACATATAAAAATACAGTCACCTGGAGGTCCACAAGGTGAGCTTTTCAGAAATAGAAAGGGATACTTTTCTCTTAATGTTCAGGTGATTTGTGATCCCGCAGGGATTATTTATTGGAGGACAGTGGCTACCCTTGTCGCTCATATTTATTGAGTCCATTTCTGAGGCCATCAACTCCCTGGTGAGCAAGCGTACAACAGAGCACAGATCAAAACGAGGAATACTGTTGAAAGAACATTTGGTGTCTTGAAGAGACGTTTTCCTTGTTTGTCTATGGAATTAGGCTGAAAAGGAGACAACCATGAATATCATAGTGGCATGTTGTGTTCTGCACAATTTGGCATTAGTTCTTAATGAAGACGTAGCAGACTTTGATATCGGAGAGAACTTCCCAGATGATCCCCAAATACTTCTACAAATGATGAAAATATATCAGTCAGATCTTTGTTAGTATCAACACATTTCAATGTTCAATAATAATTGTGGAAGAAGACTCGGATCAAAGGTCATACAATCCGTCACAAAAATCCTATGAAGTAAAAAGTAGTGCGTTGAGGAACAGTTGTTACAATAGCTCAAATAAATTTATATTCTAATTTACTCTTATTTATAGACTAAAAACATTCTATAAATCCAATTACACCAAATTTCATTTCATTGTTTTTACTTCTGTGTACTGTGATAAAATAATAAAATTGGATGATGTATGAACAAGGTTGTTTGCTCAATTATTTTGAATACTTCAAATTAAAACGATATTTTTCATTTTATTGACCTATTGATGATAAATTTTTCAGTTGAAAAACAGCATCTGTATTTTAATACACCAGATACGACTTAATACACAGGTACAGTTAAGCCGCTAAACGATTCATAAATGCAATCTATCGTAAGAAACAGTTAAAGCAAGTTCAACCAGGTATTTTTTATGGTCACTTGAGGAAAATTATAAGGGTGGTAAAATTTAACCATCAGTTATCGGATAATTTTTAAAATCTTAACCACAAAACACTGATATCTTAACCTCTTTAATCACAGAATATTAGTTTTTATCGAGAATCTGTGGTTGGACAGTCTGGCAACAGGGTCGCCTCATGTCAACTGAAAATGATCATAGATTAGTTAAATATGCACTGAACATCCTTTCGGAAACTCAAATTGATTTGACATCTCTGTCAAGATGATCGTTGTGTTAGTTGACATGAGATTTGATCATCCTTTCAGAAACTGGCCGTGATTGTTGTAAACTGACCGGTTGTCTGCTTCTGATACCGCAAGAAGATTGACCTTGAAGTCTCTCGTACTGTTTACTTTTGTTGACGATTGAAATTTCACTGTGATAGGGCATTTTCTCTCAAGAAATAAAATTTTTTCTCGCAAAAGGGCATTATTTTCTTCAAGTAAATAATTTTTACCTTTCATCTCTTCAATTAAAATTTGCAATAACTCGGTTTTAGTCCTGAGAAGTTTCAAGTCATTTATATCCTCGATCCTCTCAATTTCTGAATGATCCTCCTCGGTACTGTCGTATGAGATGACGGCAATTCTGAGGTCCCTTGAAAGCTTTCATTAAGCATGAAGGATGGAATTTCACCTTGCATTTGATACAATTAAAATATTCCACAACTTTTTTGTTACAGTATCCGCAAATAATACTTGATATCGCATTAGTGTTCACATTTTTATCGGAGCTCTCCGACTCATCGACTTCACTCTATAGTGTTTATTGGTGTAATGCATAGAACTTTTGGATTAAATTTCATCTAAGTGTTTAGTGGTGGAAATATTTTATAAAGAAAGACCCAACCTTTTGTAGAAATATTTTATGAAAAAATCTGATTATTGAATCATTTCAGCACAGAGTTAGATTTGGGAAAATCAGAAAATTTGGGCATAATTATATCGATTTAATACCCTTCAACTCCAAATATCTCAGAAATGGTGCATTAGGAAAAAAGATGATGAATGATTTTATCTGCAAAAATGAATAATGATTCTAAGAATTACAAGATTCGGACCTTTAGTTCAAGTGATATTAGATTTTCATGCAATTTAATCAATCTGTACAGTAGTAGTGAGAAACCCACAAGAAATGGAATAAATCTATTGATGCCAAAATATGTATGACTTATCAAAAGCCTTCGACAGGAGATCATTTCAATTGATATGTCGTTTGATTATTACAGGTGAAAATGTTATTTTTCTATGAAATTTCAACACCCTATATCTTTTGAACGGGGCCAAATTTGGATAAATGTTATAGAAAGAAAATATTTCTTTTAGCGTCAAGAATCTATGGTTAAAATTTACGCAGTGGTCAAAGACTCACCCTGTATAAACAAAAAACAATTTAAATAATTTTCAAATTGAGACGAAACCTTCAATAAGAAATTTTTCACAAATGCAGAAAAAGGAAATTGTCATATATATCTGACAAAGACTTAGGTACCGTAGTTGCGATATTTACAAATTGGCAGTTTTGAAGTCCTATTATAAATCTACCACGCACACTTGGCCTCCACGAAGCAGCTGATCAGGATTGTATTTCGAATTTTTTTTTTTCAAATATCTTTTAAATTGGATGGATGTTCAGGGAGTTATTAAGGAAATTGATTTTAAATGCTCATAAGGCCCAATAAGGAATTTGACTGAGATATTTGGACACTTGAGTACTTTCTATACCTTTGAAATGATCAACAGACCGCCAAATCTGATTCTCAATGACGAATATAGTTAGGTTTCATGACACGTAGCTTGTTGAAACCATATAATCTCCACACCAAAAATCCATATGTCCAAAATGATTTCACTCTTTTTATTTAGTTAGAAATATATTATGAAGAATCTCCAATTAGTCCATTGAAATGTTACATTTTTTAGGCTTTACCTTGCGTTTTTTAGAGGACGCAATTTTATTTTTGATGTGTAGGGGGTCAGTGTAAAGCTAAAACCAAGTTTGTGAAGGACGGGTCGCCACCCTTGTCCCACGGCCGCCATCTTGAAAATATATCCACTTACCGAGAATGGGGGTTGAAATGGTATTTACGATATATCTCTTAAACTATTTATTTTATAAAAAATTTATCAACATTTTTGTTGAATCTCCAAATTAAATTCTCTACAACTTTGCTCCAGTAACTTTTTGTCGTAGAACTATAAAAAAAAAAAGTTATAAGCGAGAATCTAAAAAAAGTTATAAGGAAATTTGAGAAAAAATTTATATTTTTCGATGTAACTTTTTTCATCATTTACTGAAAAAATGATGTCTGACCATTTTGTACATCGTTTTTGAGGAACAACTTTTATTCGCATCATTTTTCATTAAGTCAATAGCTAAGGTTTTACAGCGCTCCGAAGTGAGTACTATTTTTCAGTACTCTTAACTATACCTATATTATACGTGTGTACCTATAACATGTCATCAGTTATTGTTTTTTTTTTTTTTTTTACTTTATTATTATAACTTTTTTAATTACAAATTTTGCAATATTATTAATAATTAATTATTGACTCTTTTCCCTACCACCCACGAGGTAGAGTCTAGAGGCGCGTTTTTTTACGTGGTATCCCCAATAGGCATAATCCACGGTGATTTTCTAAATTAGAACTACTCCGTCCTCAGTCGTTTCGATGGACCAGGCTGCGGCTCAGCATCTGATCGGCTTTCTGAATTAAATACCAGTGGAAGAACTGGAGAAGGAAGGGGTGTTAATGTTGGCGGTTTATCATCAAAGTCATTTTCATTTATTAAATCTGAGAGTTCCATTACGTTGCTGCAAGTCCTTCCAGAACAATGGAAGCACACTGCAGAACATTTCATTCCTGCTTTTCGGCATCCACACATCGCTCCACAGTTTCCTTTGCATTTGCAAAAGATCAATTTTAGAAGCTCAGGGGGTGCTGGAGGTTTAGAGTTCTGCACTGGCATCAATAATTTTCCACATTTTTTCCAGCCCCAGTCTTCAGGATCATTATAATTACCAAGCCACGACTGGACCTGATGGTAGACTCGGAAAGTATGAAAGCGAGCTGTGTCTTGTGTTGGAGGAAGTGAGGATAAGTTAAATGTACTTTTTGTCACTGCCTTGGCGAATTGTTTGTATCTTAGGCTGTCAAGAGAATTATCATCTTTATTACCACCGTATAAAGAGATAAAAAAAACGTTCACCAATTACAGTGAGCAAAGCAGGGTCAACTCTCTTGTTGAGAAACAAAGCCGTTCCACTTGCAAACTCAAAATGTTTCTCTAGGGTTTTCACAAATTTCATTTTACCGATGTTGTATGGAGCTGAAGTTGTGTCACATCCGGAAAAAGCATGAAGAAACAGCAAGTTATTTGCAATGACATCTCCGTACATAAAACCTGAGTACTGAAAAATAGTACTCACTTCGGAGCGCTGTAAAACCTTAGCTATTGACTTAATGAAAAAAATGATGCGAATAAAAGTTGTTCCTCAAAAACGATGTACAAAAATGGTCAGACATCATTTTTTCGTAAAATGATAAAAAAAAAGTTACATCGAAAAATATAAATTTTTTCAAATTTCGGAGATTTTCGCTTATAACTTTTTATTTATAGTTCTACGACAAAAAGTTACTGGAGCAAAGTTGTAGAGAATTTAATTTGCAACAAAAAATGTTAATAAATTTTTTTTATAAAATAAATAGTTTAAGAGATATATCGTAAATACCATTTCAACCCCTATTTTCAAGATGGCGGCCGTGGGACAAGGGTGGCGACCCCACAAACTTGGTTTACACTGACCCCCTCTATACATCAAAAAAATAAAATTGCGTCCTCTAAAAAACGCAACCTAAAATGTAACTTTTCAATGGACTAAATATAGATTTATCGGAAAGTCATAATTATTTCAAAACACTTTTCGCGGAGTTCCTTCCCCCTCTCCCTATGAGTTATGCCTTGATAAGGGAGAAACATTGTTTACCGCCTGTCGTTTTTCCGACAGGTTGCATCCCACTATCGATTTTCCAGTTTTCACGTGAATGGGAACAGGCCGGCTCGGTAGTCACGTGACCTGTTCTAACAGCCCTGCAAGAAAATTCCAATTCATTTGTTGGTCGGGTCCTTGCCCACGAACAATTGTAGTAATTGAAGGTGCGATTGTCGGTTCAATCACCTATCGGGGCAGTCTCGATCACCAAAGGAGTGGATTGTAATAATTTTTTTTTATAATCCCAATATTTTATTCAATATGTACTCATTGTTGAGTAACCATAATAGTTATTTGTGGAACAAGTTGGGAAAATGATTATTTTTCGCAACGAGCGTATAAGGGTGAAACTAGTGTACCCCCTTCCGATAGCAACACGAACTCAATGTTCTTGTACTTCAGTACAATTCTTACCACGTATACAATTTTGAGATTCCCTCTTATGAGACTGGTACTGTTGGATGATAAATCCAGCCGAAAACAAAGCACTAGGGCCTAGTATTTAGTGATTTTTAGTATATTGATAATAATAAATATAAAGAAAAACAAAATACATATTTATGAAAATTAAAATCACTTTCGATTTTATTTTTTGGTAACAATTTTATTTTTTTGTTATTAAATTTAATTCTTGGTACTATTTGTACCAAATGAAATGATGAAACTATTCTGAATAATAAAGTAAGCAATCGGTTTGACTCTCACTGATTGCTGTCTGTAAGTATCAGAAAGTACTTAAGTAGTAATAAAGAGTGATTCATTTAGAGGTACTTTTTTTAAATAAAAAAAATTAATAAAAACAATTTTATTTTATAATCTTTATCAACAAATGAAAGAACCATTCTTTACAATTATTTTAAAAATAATTTCTTTCAAATGCCGACCTCGACTACGGTTGGATAACAAGATCCATTCGATAGTTCCAATTTCCGATGACGCATGTGAGTATTTCGGGTGATATTTCTTCAATGATTCTAATATTATTGGCCTCCAATACCTTAATTGTAGCCGGCTTGTCCTTGTAGAATTTGGACTTCACATAGTCCCAAGGGAAAAAATCAAGAGGTGTGATGTCACATGATCTAGCCGGCCAATTCACTGGTCCGAAACGTGAAATGATCTGCTCGCCGAAATTCTCTCGCAGTAAAGCCATGGTTTCACGGGCTGTATGGCAAGTGGAACCATCTTGTTGGGCCACATTTCGTCAAGACCACGGGCTTCAATTTCGGGCAACAAATAGTCTGTGTTAATGGTGCGATGACGGTTACCATTCATAGTGGCATTCCGGCCATACTCTGGTTTGAAGAAATATGGACCGATTATTCCACTGGCCCATAAACCACAACGAACAGTCGTTTTTTCTGAAGTTAACGGCAATTCTTGAGATCCTTCGGGTTGTTCATCACCCAGAATCGGGCATTTTGTTTGTTCAAGAACCCATTAAGCCAAAAATCGGCCTCATCTTGTCAAGAGCCCAACGACTAAAACTTAAACGATTCGGTATGTCATTCGGCTTCAGTTCTTGAACTAATTGAATTTTGTAAACTTTCAAAGAAAGATCCAAAATTGACTACGCCAAATGAACTATTTTTCTTGATTAAAACAACCTAGTTTATTATAGAGAACAGCTAAAACATTCGCCTGAAACTTTTTACATTTCAGCGAAATGAAAGAAACAACTGATTCAACATAAACATACAATTACAAGAAATTGTTTATGCACTTGTCTCAATATCCATAATTGATTGATACAAATACATTATTAAGCCATATTTGTAAAAAAATGATGAGTCCAAATGTGTGCGCCAGGGACGAAACGCATAAGTAGGGATATAAATTCCTTCGATTCTACATTGGTGACTTAAATGACGTGATGGAAACGGTTGTCTTTACGACGTGTCTTGGAAAAGCAGACGGTTGACGCTTGAGGTATATCTCTCGCTCCCTCTCTGCAACTACCAACGAAGCTCTAGACGCCTTTCCCATTCCGTACAATATTCATGGTCTGCCGCGGTATTGCGGTATTTATTAATATGATGGGAAAGAGAAATTATTGTTCTGTGAAGAAAAATAATGATTACATACAAATGAAATTTTTTTTTGTTTAATCAAATTATTCCTTTGCTAGTGTCAAAAACCCTTCAATTTAGCTCAAATCAATCAGTTTCTTAACCCAAGAAACTTTCACTTGACATAAGAGATATTATCATTTTTATCGACTGAAGTCTCGACCCATTCAACTACAAATCGAGGTTCAGTGAAATGTAATATTTATTTACATGAAACCAAAATTTTTATTCTACGAAAAGTATCATTAGTTACATAATAATTAATATTATTGTTGGATCAAATTTTTTTACCACCTGAGTCAAAAACTCTGAGCTTTGTTGAAACTAATCAGTTTCTTAACTCAAGAAACTTTTATTTAGGATAAACGCCATTCTCAACCGTAGAGGGCGGTTGGGTCAAGTTTTATGTTTTTATGTTTATACTGGCTTACCTAGGTATACTTTATGCATTTGGCTGTATTCAAACGTACGGAGTACTTGAGACAAATTAATATGGTTTGAGATGAGGAACTATTTTTTACAGTGTGTGGAAGGGAATTCCCATTTAAACTAAACTGGACTACAGAGGGGTATTTGTCCAATGTGAAAACGTAAAAAACTTTTTAACGCAGCTGAATATGGAAAAACGGTATGGGAAAAAAGTGTTACTTTTGATCTCAAGAACCTATGGTTAAAATTAATGCAGAGGTCAAAGACTCACTCTGTATATCTAGGTCATATCAGCTCGATATCTCAAAATTATAGACATTTGGTAAAAACGATAGTACGCTGTTTTACTAATTTAATGAAGTAGAACAGGCGTGCAAATATACGACTAATGCTGGGTTTCATAAAAGTTGATCGTTTAATCAAATGTTGATTGAGCGATTCTATGCCTGAAATTAAGTGAATTCAGCATTTCTTTGGTTAATCTGACATAATCGATGAAGTATTCTGTGAATCCTTTGGTGAATGATTTCTTTAATGATCGTGAGGATTAATTTTGGGCATTTACTTATTAATAATTCTATCTAGTTTATATCAAACGACAAGTTACGTCAAACGTCAAAATTCGATGACCGACGGCCTGGGACGTTTGACGTGGTATTTTTGGGACACCTGTATGTTTTGTTCAATGCTAATCTTGTTAATTGACTTTATGAATACATGAAACTTTCACAAATGGATTATGTCAACGCCTTTGTTTATTCTCAGCATAGATCGCGGTTTTGAACGAATTGGCATATTGTTCTTGTGCAACTGTCAACTGAAGGAAAACTGTATGTTTGACTGGTGTTTATTGAAGAAATATATTTTTTGATTTTTCTGTATCGCAATTGTTTTTATAAACAGCGCGCAGAAGCTCCTGATTTTGCTGCGAGCAATTATTCACACTTTGAAAAATTACATCTTCGAAATGTGTTAACTGTTCAAGTTAACATACAAATGCCAAAGCAGTTGATTCTCTAACGGTTATGATCCAAACCCAAATAAAAACTATGAGTGCGACGAAACTAAGAGTACATGAAGAAAAAAAATTCAACTTTTTTTGTTGCCACTTCGAAACTACAGAGCCGATTGGTCCAAATAACGAATTGGGCGAGGTATTCAAAACGTCAAACCCTTTCAGTTCCACTTCATCGGTTTCGTCCTCACGACAGATGATATTCATACCTTTTTTGCCCAAAACTTCGAAACTTAAAAATATTTTCAGATTCCAAATAGATCTAATTCTTCATGAACGTATAATACGGACTTGAATTTGAAACACTCTGTATATTGTGTAGTAATAATGTGTATCTTCCGCGACACCATATATGAAGTTTATTATTACGAGGTTGGATTACCATGTTGGACATAATATAGTATATTATTACTATTATCATTTAGCAACAGAGGAAACTAAGTAAAAAATTTCTATACCATCGTTTGGTGCCATCCTTTAAATGACGTCTGAATTGTCAAAATATCAGAATGAGCACTTTAATTCAGTTTCAAACCTAAGTGTTGTAACAATTTTATCAAGAAAAAGATTTTATACTATCCTTATATTCTATGGTTACGTAATTGTTAGGTTAGAGAACGTTCCGGAAGCAGTTAGTCGATTTGAGTTACTTTTTGAGTCGAGTAATGAAAAGTTGTGCGTTGAGAAGTTGAGTAAAACCATTAAAAAAATTACAAGACTTTTATTGTGTTTCAGTTTTCAGTGTGAAATATTGAATATTAAAAATATAACATAAGTTTTCCATAAAAATATATAAGGTCGATTTTTTGTTACTTATAGCAAAATAGCTAAAGGCTTTACTGGGGGGAAAGTTAAATATTCTTTTTGTTAATTTCAAGAGAGGGGAATTTGTGCTTCGAAAAAAATTGTAGGTCATCTGTGAGTGCTTATTTTCAATTAAATATACAGGGTGAGTCTTCGACCACTGCGTTAATTTTAACCATAGATTCTTAACGTCAAAAGAAAAATTTTCTTTCTATAACATTTTGGCAAATTTGGCCCCTTTCAAAAGATATAGGGTATTGAAATTTCATACAAAAATTGCATTTTCACCTGTAATATTCAAACTACAATATCAATTGAAATGATCTCCTGTAGAAGGTTTTTGATTACAGTCATGCCTAGTTTGGCATCATTAGATTTATTCCATTTCTTGCCACTACTACTGTACCGATTGGTTAAATTGCATGAAAAGCAAATATGACTTGAACTTGTACTTCCTAGATTCATTACTATTCTTTGCAGATAAAATCATTCATCCTCTTTTTTCCTAAATTGCACCATTTTTGAGATATTTGAAGTTGAAAAGAATTAAATCGATATAATTTTGTCCAAATTTTCTGATTTTTCCCATATCCAACTGAATTTCTTCTAGGAAAACATATTAGATTCAATAGTGGATGCCGTGGAAGGTGTTTTTCATTCAAACTAAACTGGACTACAGAGGGATATTTGCCCAATGTGAAAACTTAAAATGATTATAACTTTTCAACGCAGCTGCATATGGAAAAACGGTATGTGATTAAGTGTTTCTTTTAATCTCAAGAACCTATTGCCTAAAATAAACGCAGTGGTCAAAGATTCACCTCGATTAGGTTTGATCATTAATTGTGGGGGCTGTATAAGTATCACACTGTTCCCAGAGTCCGGGAAAAGACTTTAGAACAAGCTCGTAGAGCTCCTGACTTCACGTCACTTTTTTACATTTATTATACAATCATTTATATGATATATATACAGGGTCTTTCACGAGGAACCTCACCCATATTTATACGGGAAACTACTGAACGTATTTTCATGAAATTCAGCACTTATAAGTATTTCACGATGCTGATGAAATCTAAAATATTTTCAAGGCATGAGCACCTCCGGTTTTTCCGGAAATGACGACAACTTCCGTTTTTCAAATTACAACACCATTTTTTTATTGCAGAAATAGATTCCTTAGAAAATTTCAAGTTATTTTGATTTAACATTTTTCAGTTTTGGTTGGAAAATTCTCTCTGAGCGGGAAAATTCGAAAAAAAAATCGAAAATACAGCTCCGTTCAAACAAGAATAACTTCGAGGTTTTGGATGGAAAATTTTCATTTTTGGGATTTTTCAAGATGTAAGATTGATATATCCACTTTAAAAATCGAAATCGCGATTCATGATACAGGGGGTGAAAAAATCGCTTTCAAAGTTAGGAATGACAAAATCGTGAAAAATCATTTTTTTCAAATTAGAACCCCATTTTTTTATGGCAGATATTGAATCTACGTTGAAAAATAATGTGAGTGTATGCATCACACCCTTGCCCTAAAGTGGATATTTTCTGAGTTATTCACAAAAAACTGTTTTTCGTCTTGAATTTTCAGCTATTTCTTTTCCCTTCACGCCAAAAAGATGAAATTTTCAGGAACTGTTATTCGAACCATGCTGTAGATTTTTCACCCCTTCTTGAAACCGACTTCAAGTTACTATTAGGAGAACCATGGCAAACTCTCGCAGTTATAACTAGAGAAGTTGCTGAAAGTTTTGACCGTTAATTTCTAGACATTTATTTATACGTCTCAGGAATGCTTCGTGTGTTGCTCTTCTTATTTCATCGGGAGGAAGAGATTTGCGAAAGTGTTTAAAAACCAAATTGAGTTTCAAAGCTATGAATCTAAAAATCTAAACAAACCTGAACGCATTTCTGACTCGTTCTATGCAGTCCTCTTTATCAATCAGGGGAGTTGAGTAGGCAATATTTTTTATCCTACCCCAAACATAATAGTCTAAAGGAGTTAAATCGGGAGAACGTGGTGGCCAAAGATGTGGACCATTGTTCGCCAACCATCGATCTTCAAATAGCCTGTATAGGATATTTGACACAATGAGTGAATTGTGTGGAGGCGCGCCGCCATCTTGTTGATACCCTAAGTCATTATGGTTCTCTACTAGAGGCTCAATTACTTGAGTCAATATGTCAGAATATCTATCTCCTAAGAGAGAACATTCTTTAAATAATGCAAATATGTGTAGTGTTCTATCTTACCAGTTAAAGTCCCATCATAAATGTGAACATCGAGAATTGCATTATTTTTGATGGCGTATTAAACATTGAACTCCAGGTCTCTTGAAAGTTCCATTGTCTGATGTGGTGATTGTTCTCTTCATCCGAATAATGACTGTTATGCCTATTGAAAGAACCATTCTTTGTGAATTTAGATTCATCTGTCCAAATTATACAGTCAAAAAAATTTTCATTCCCTTGAAATCGAATCATCATAGCTTCGCAAAACTCTGTTCTCCTGACGAAATCAGTTTTCTTCAAATACTGTACCCTATTGAATTTATATGGGTGCATTTTATGTTTTTTTAATATTCTCCAAACACTCGATTGAGATAATCCCAGAGCAATCTCGGCATCTTTGAGAGAATTTTGAGGATTCACACGAAAATATGCAAGAACTGTAATTTCGTTGTTCTCATCTTCTACTACACTTTTTTCTCTTTGTATAATTTTCTTAACGAAAGATCCGACATTTCGTTTGTCGTCATGGTTCTGTTAATGGTATCTCTCGTTGGTCTAGGTCGGTCAGGAAACCTCTCAATGAACAGTCGAATCGTTCTATCTACAACTTTATTACATTCTCCATGAAGTAGAATGAGATTTAAATAACCTTCGTTGGTAAAATTAGGCATAGTGATCGATTTTATAACTTAATACGAATTATCACCAAATTAATAGTAAACACAAAATGCTACTGAATAAAGAGGAATTTGGCAGATGTAATTAATGATATATATCATTAAAAAAAAAAGACTGTAAAACATGGTAAGTTTTTGCATATGGTTCATAAGGAATTATTTATTTATCACTGGTGAGAAAAGCGATGGCCGATTAGTTGAAATAAAGAGGTTTCCGATACAAATTCGAATCCATTTGCCATCTATTTAGAAACAACCTGTAACTTTTTTCTCTTGCATATTAAGGTAGTAAAATCTAAAACATGGTTTAAGTAACGGTTCCTGGAAAGTTCATCTTTTTGGCGTGAAGGGAAAAGAAATAGCTGAAAATTCAAGACCAAAAAAAGTTTTTTGTGAATAACTCAGAAAATATCTACTTTAGAGCAAGGGTGTGATGCATACACTCACATTATTTTTTAACGTAGATTCAATATCTGCCATAAAAAAATGGGGTTCTAATTTGAAAAAATTGATTTTTCACGATTTTTTCATCCCTAAGTTTGAAAGCGATTTTTTCACCCCCTGTATCATGAGTCGCGATTTCGATTTTTAAAGTGTATACATCAATCTTGCATCTTGAAAAATCCCAAAAATGAAAATTTTCCATCCAAAAACCTCGAAGTTATTCTTGTTTCAGTGGAGCTCTATTTTCGATTTTTTTTCGAATTTTCCCGCTCAGAGAGAATTTTCCAACCAAAACTGAAAAATGTTACATAAAAATAACTTGAAATTTTCTAAGGAATTTATTTCTGCAATAAAAAAATGTTGTTCTAATTTGAAAAACGGAAGTTGACGTCGTTTCCGGAAAAACCGGAGGTGCTCATGCCTTGAAAATATTTTAGATTGCATCAGCATCGTGAAATACTTATACCTAAGTGATGAATTTCCTGAAAATACGTTCAGTAGTTTCCCGTATAAATATGGGTGAGGTTCCTCGTGAAAGACCCTGTATATTCTATATTATTTATGCTAAGACAATGGATAGAAAAATGCAAAGATTTCGAGAGTATAGTGAATTAGTTAGTCATCTAGTTAAAAGGAGAATAAAGCAATTTTTGTAAAGAGAATACAGACAGCGAATTGTGTTTTTCTTTCAGAAGATCATTCGGATATTCCGTTGATTGAAACATTTTCATTTATTATATTCAAAAATTTTCAGGTCATGTAACTCACATTGTTATTTATGACAGTTTCCATAGACCAAATTACCCGTCGCTTATACTTGATTTCAAAATTCTTCTTTATTTTATTAGGCAATATATCCTAAATATGTTTCCAAACATAATAATGTTACCTTTATTTCTTTTCCAGGTCTATTCTCAGTCTTTCTGTCTCATTGAGTTCCATCTTTTCAAAAACAGGTAGTTTTGACACCTTTTTGTAACAATAAATTGGGTACAAACTAGGTTCTCT
Organism: Micraspis discolor; assembly: GCA_030674115.1. Taxonomy (NCBI): domain Eukaryota; kingdom Metazoa; phylum Arthropoda; class Insecta; order Coleoptera; family Coccinellidae; genus Micraspis; species Micraspis discolor. Next base: position 235,617 of record JARTUT010000465.1, read on the forward strand.
TTCCAGGCCTACTTTAATATCAATAGTTCATAAACGGTTTACATTAATCTTATTCCATTACTTCCTCAATGATATCTACATATTTCCCGAGTTTTTTTAAAATATAGGTAACTTTAAGTTATCTATTAGATATGATTAAGATATCGAACAATTATGCGATCCGACGCTCGTTGAAAACTATTGTTTTTTGTCTCTGAATAGTCAATAATCAATCATTTATGATTATTCAGATATTTACTGATTATTGTGCGAATATCATTCAACCACATAGGTATTTTCATTTCATTGACTTTATATTATTGTAGTAATTACACAAATATGCTCTGAATGATTAGAATCTGTAAAAAGAATGTAGATAGACCTTGACATTTACAAAGGTCTACACAAATTCTGCAATTCTATGGCTCATCGCATAAACAGAAACGATAAGGAAGGATTGAGGAACTGAAGGAATGAATAAAATGATAAAAGAAACGTCGTAGAATGATTTTTCGTAATACCAGTACCTTCCAGGTTTCTCAAAATTGTTGAATATTCGGTTTTAATGGAGAAACGATGAGTCTTCAATTTTGTTGAACCAGGATCCACGATAATAACCTTTTTCCTTCAAAAATGGATTTTCAGTAAAAATCATACATTGAGAATGTATATTTTAATGATATCCGTAGATGGAGTCCCAGTAATTATAGAGGAAAAAGACTGGAATCCCAAATGAATGAAAAATACATACATATTTATATTTTTACCGTTTCTCAAACGAGTTTAGTCTTTATTTTCTTGAGAATCAGCAAACATCTACTATCCTTTTCCAATGCACTGGCAGAATATAACGTCTAAACTACAACATATGTGGATTGATGCGCGTTAATTATAGCAAGATGAAAGACTGAAAATGAATATAGATTTTACATCAGTCGGTATGACACCAAAAAGATACTAAACTTAGGAAAAAATAGGGTCTGTGTTTATTTACAAAGTACAGGGAGGCTAAAGCTATCGAACACCGAAAGAGAGGTCCGATAGCGATTAGAGAGAGAGAAGACTATTACGTGGCACAGAAGCGAGCGAGTAGAACTTTTTCATCTCCGTTGTACCAAGCTTCCTCCCCTTCCAACTAAAAATGGACTGTTCCAGACCTGTTTTCGTTCTGCTTCTACAACCGAGTTAACCAAGATGTCGGCAATGCTATAGCCAACTACGATATTATAGAAATTCTACTTTGACTGTGAAAAATCCCCAACAAAAACATAGAATTTATGGTTTAGAACGGGAAATTTGACAGAATATGGAATATGGTGAATTTGTGTTTGTGTGGTTGCCGTACGACGTGTGTGAAATAAAAGTTGCTAAATAACCACGTTCCACGACTAAAAACTCGTTCAATACGCGAAAAATCTGTGATATTTGTAAATTTAAAGTGTGCTAGTTTTAGTTATTCGACGTTGCACGATTTTGGCCCCGGATTTAATCATCCCCAAAATGTTTTTCGTATCTCCCTGAGAACGGTTCCCTTTGTGTTTTCGTGCTGTTTTTGGTATCGTGAATCGAAGTAAATGTGCAAAGTTCTAGAAATGATAGACGAATGATTGGAAAAGTGCGTAAATGTCTATGCTATGGAAATACATTCAATGAGAATTGAACATGCAGTTCAAAATAATGCTATGTCATACGCTCAAAGACAGCAGCAAAATCACAGGTGAGTTTGTCAAAATAACAACACAATTTTTTTTTTGTCTAGAAAGATTTGAGTCACATGGTTAGTAGAATTTTGTGGTATGGAAAACGATTTTCATTGTATTTATGACGCTGTGCGTTCAATACTCGTTGTTTCGATATAAACATGTAAAAATACGGTGAAATTGGAGGATCTGGATAGGTGGAGAGCTAGTTATTACAAAATTAAATCAATGGGAAATTCCAACTATTAAAAACTGAATTACTTATTCCCAAATTGGTTTACCCATTGGGTTATCATGGAAGTGAAGATTTCAACAACCACAAATGTAAGACATTTTCATAGGCTTTCAGTCCCTTGGTCAAATTTTCAATTAAATATATTGAACCAATATTTCAATTGCTGGAAATAACGGTATTTTCATTTGATACCTGGGATTGTTCACCTCGTAAATCGCTATCGTATGGTAATGTTTGATATTTATAAGTGCTCGAGTTCAAAATCTATGATGATACCATCGATATTTTCGATAACCTCATTTTTAAATCTGGAATTATGCAAAACGTGTCGATTTTTTCGAAAGCGTCAAGATAAGACAAAAACAAGTGATTTAGTCTGGGAATTGTCGTAAACAATTTGTTCCATTTATAGCTCGTGATTTTCCTGAGGATTCTATAGAATAAAGAATATAATAACAGCGTTGTTGAAAATTTTCATGTTTAGTATGAGGTTAGAACTGTATTTAGCATATTCGAGCTTTTATTGAAAGAAAAATAATTAACTAGTTTTGAGTTTGTGAATATTCCATCTACATTAGATTGTGAAATTATTGTGATTGCCTCATATTTTTTCGCGCCCGCTATCATGTTTAAATGTATCTAATTTTTGAAAATCTCAGTTGAGTTTTTAGCCACAGTCTACCCAATGTTTAGGCGATTCAAAATTTCTTCAAAAACTGCAGCAAAAATCTACTTGATTAAGTTTGAAACAAAAGTACTTTCAAGTTTGCGTAAAAATCGTGGTTATAATGTCTCAAAGAATTCCCCAAGTTTTTGAAAAAATGAAAATAAAAAATCATTTAACACTAGTTCCATCACAAGCGCCAAATAGCTCCTGATATCACGTCATAGCTTTTCTACATTTTATTTAATTTGATTTTGCAGAAATTATAGAACAAATTGGAATTCTGGCATTTTATATTATGGAATCTTAACATGCAGATTTATCATTCCTAAATAAAATATACAGAAACGCCAATCAACTATAATGAACAGATGCGCATAATAAGAATAAGAATATATAATTTTTTTTCTCTATTTCAGTGTCGTAAGGAGTTCATTACAGTACTAAAAACAGTACTGTGATGAACTCATTGCAGCATTGTTTTTAGTTATATTTTTCGTTTTGTGATTGACAACACTGACATCATCCTATCCTTTCGAATGTCAAGACGCGTCCATTGCATGTCAATTGTCAATATTAAACCATGTAGAGATTTGAACTCACTATGCAAATTCTATAAAGTGTCAATTTTCGTATCAGTCACACCAACTGCGAAAATAAAATACAAAAGGCACTAGGAGGTATAATCTGCATTTTTCATTGAATTCCAATAAATTTCTCACAATTCTTGACTGAAATAGAGAAAATGTCGTCTGATACTCGTTGCGGAAGGCAATTTCAGCACCCATGCGTTCAAAAACTCGCTCCGAAGGAGCGAGTTTTCGCATTCGTGTTGGAATAGGTGCCCATTCTGAAACTTCTTTTAGAATACAGGGTGAGTCTTTGACCACTGCGTTAATTTTAACCATAGGTTCTTGAGATCAAAAGAAACACTTTTTCCATTACGGTTTTTCTATATTCAGCTGCGTTGAAAAGTTATAAGCATTTTAAGTTTTCACATTGGGCAAATACCCCTCTGTAGTCCAGTTTAGTTTGAATGAAAAATACTTTCCACAGCATCCACTATTGAATCTGAATTGTTTAAAAACATTATTTTCCCTCTAAGAAATGATTCACTCACTCATGTTTCATCCGATGAGGTCCATATCCAGAAGGAAGATACAAAATACTAATTTTCTGGTAAAAAAATTCAACACCATAAACATATTTTTGCTGTTTACTATAATTTCTTTCTACTTCAAGATTATAAACCATCCCTTCCCAGTGAGAAATATCAAAAACCTCAGAATTATTGGATGTTATCATCATACATTTGTAATTTTCTTCTTAAGATTTCCAAATCATGAAAACCATCATTTCTATGAAAACTTCCAAGGCAAGAGGTTGTCACATTGCTTTTTTTCACCCAAAGCCAGAAAATATCATCTATGATTTTCCAAACACTGATATTATTTAAGTTTCCTCTCCTTGACAGAGACCAGTGAACAGGTCTATGAGACTGTTAAAAATATGGCAATCTTTTTCGAAATCTTCAACAACAATGAATAATGTCACTACGAATAATTATTTTACAGTGATGTTACATTGCTTGATGATTATTTTCTATACTGAATCCCAATAACAAATTACTTGAATAGATTACAAGTCAGTGTTCTCAGATTTAGGTGTGCAATTATATTTGCTTGAAGGAATTAGGTTTGATCACCTACATTTGATTCTGAAAAACCAACTACGTGTTTTTTCGTTAGTAAGAATCTATTCTGTTTAGACTATAATTAATTACTGAACAAATTTTTGGTTTTTATAATCAGAATATCTTTTTAATTATGTAAACAAAAACAGAAATATTGAATAATGGTTATTCATAGATTATGTCAAATTTTAATACCTTACCATAGAATATTAAAATGCAAAGTCCATCAATGCGTTGTCGCGCCAAACGATATTGAAGTTTCAACAGTAGACTCTTTTTGTTATTATAAGATTCAAATGATATAATTGTCAATGAGAATTGATCTTTTTCGGGCTATTCAGGAACGGCAGAACGTTGTCGACATTTCTACCAAAAAATTAAAAAGTTCAACAAAATTGAAAAAAAAAAGTCCATCAAAAATAAAAAAATGCGTTGTCGCACCATCTGACGCTATTGAGGTTGTTGATTTTGATATTTAGAATACTCTGTTATCAATGGAATTGATTGTCGGGCTTCAGGAACGGCAGAACCGGACTTTGAAAATTTCTACCAAAGAAAATTCAAAGTTCAACAAAATTAAAAAAAAAATATTGGTGTTGATGGTTTTGTTGTCGCAATGGAATTGATTGTCGGGCCCACGGCAGGACCGGACTCACCAAAGATTCAAAGTTCAACAAAATTGTTGTCGCACCATCTCTGATATGCTGATTTTGATATTTAGAATACTCTGTTATCAATGGAATTGATTGTCGGGCCGCAGGAACGGCAGGACCGCACTTTGAAAATTTCTACCAAAGAAAATTCAAAGTTCAACAAAATTAAAAAGCGTTGTCGCACCATCTCACGATATTGGTGCTGATGGTTTTGATATTTAGAATACTCTGTTATCAATGGAATTGATTGTCGGGCCTCAGGAACGTCAGGACCGGACTTTGAAAATTTCTACCAAAGAAAATTCAAAGTTCAACAAAATTAAAAAAAAAGCGTTGTCGCACCATCTCACGATATTGGTGCTGATGGTTTTGATATTTAGAATACTCTGTTATCAATGGAATTGATTGTCGGGCCTCTGGAACGTCAGGACCGGACTTTGAAAATTTCTACCAAAAATAATTCAAAGTTCAACAAAAATTAAAAAATGCGTTGTCGCACCATCTGACGCTATTGAGGTTGTTAATTTTGATATTTAGAATACTCTGTTATCAATGGAATTGATTGTCGGGCCGCAGGAACGGCAGGACCGCACTTTGAAAATTTCTACCAAAAATAATTCAAAGTTCAACAAAAATTGAAAAATGCGTTGTCGCACCATCTGACGCTATTGAGGTTGTTAATTTTGATATTTAGAATACTCTGTTATCAATGGAATTGATTGTAGGGCCGCAGGAACGGCAGAACCGCACTTTGAAAATTTCTACCAAAGAAAATTCAAAGTTCAACAAAATTAAAAAAAAAGCGTTGTCGCACCATCTCACGATATTGGTGCTGATGGTTTTGATATTTAGAATACTCTGTTATCAATGGAATTGATTGTCGGGCCTCAGGAACGTCAGGACCGGACTTTGAAAATTTCTACCAAAGAAAATTCAAAGTTCAACAAAATTGAAAAAAAAGCGTTGTCGCACCATCTCACGATATTGGTGCTGATGGTTTTGATATTTAGAATACTCTGTTATCAATGGAATTGATTGTCGGGCCTCAGGAACGGCAGGACCGGACTTTGAAAATTTCTACCAAAGAAAATTCAAAGTTCAACAAAATTAAAAAAGCGTTGTCGCACCATCTCACGCTATTGGTGCTGATGGTATTGATATTTAGAATACTCTGTTATCAATGGAATTGATTGTCGGGCCGCAGGAACGGCAGGACCGCACTTTGAAAATTTCTACCAAAAAAAATTAAAAGTTCAACAAAAATTGAAAAATGCGTTGTCGCACCATCTGACGCTATTGAGGTTGTTGATTTTGATATTTAGAATACTCTGTTATCAATGGAATTGATTGTCGGGCCGCAGGAACGGCAGAACCGCACTTTGAAAATTTCTACCAAAGAAAATTCAAAGTTCAACAAAATTAAAAAAAAAGCGTTGTCGCACCATCTCACGATATTGGTGCTGATGGTTTTGATATTTAGAATACTCTGTTATCAATGGAATTGATTGTCGGGCCTCAGGAACGGCAGGACCGGACTTTGAAAATTTCTACCAAAGAAAATTCAAAGTTCAACAAAATTAAAAAAAAAGCGTTGTCGCACCATCTCACGATATTGGTGCTGATGGTTTTGATATTTAGAATACTCTGTTATCAATGGAATTGATTGTCGGGCCGCAGGAACGGCAGGACCGCACTTTGAAAATTTCTACCAAAGAAAATTCAAAGTTCAACAAAATTAAAAAAAAAGCGTTGTCGCACCATCTCACGATATTGGTGCTGATGGTTTTGATATTTAGAATACTCTGTTATCAATGGAATTGATTGTCGGGCCTCAGGAACGTCAGGACCGGACTTTGAAAATTTCTACCAAAGAAAATTCAAAGTTCAACAAAATTAAAAAAAAAGCGTTGTCGCACCATCTCACGATATTGGTGCTGATGGTTTTGATATTTAGAATACTCTGTTATCAATGGAATTGATTGTCGGGCCTCTGGAACGTCAGGACCGGACTTTGAAAATTTCTACCAAAAATAATTCAAAGTTCAACAAAAATTGAAAAATGCGTTGTCGCACCATCTGACGCTATTGAGGTTGTTAATTTTGATATTTAGAATACTCTGTTATCAATGGAATTGATTGTCGGGCCGCAGGAACGGCAGGACCGCACTTTGAAAATTTCACCAAAAAATAATTCAAAGTTCAACAAAAATTAAAAATGCGTTGTCGCACCATCTGACGCTATTGAGGTTGTTAATTTTGATATTTAGAATACTCTGTTATCAATGGAATTGATTGTCGGGCCGCAGGAACGGCAAAACCGCACTTTGAAAATTTCCACCAAAGAAAATTCAAAGTTCAACAAAATTAGAAAAAAAGCGTTGTCGCACCATCTTACGATATTGGTGCTGATGGTTTTGATATTTAGAATACTCTGTTATCAATGGAATTGATTGTCGGGCCTCAGGAACGTCAGGACCGGACTTTGAAAATTTCTACCAAAGAAAATTCAAAGTTCAACAAAATTAAAAAAAAAGCGTTGTCGCACCATCTCACGATATTGGTGCTGATGGTTTTGATATTTAGAATACTCTGTTATCAATGGAATTGATTGTCGGGCCTCAGGAACGGCAGGACCGGACTTTGAAAATTTCTACCAAAGAAAATTCAAAGTTCAACAAAATTAAAAAAAAAGCGTTGTCGCACCATCTCACGATATTGGTGCTGATGGTTTTGATATTTAGAATACTCTGTTATCAATGGAATTGATTGTCGGGCCTCTGGAACGTCAGGACCGGACTTTGAAAATTTCTACAAAAATAATTCAAAGTTCAACAAAATTAAAAAAGCGTTGTCGCACCATCTCACGATATTGGTGCTGATGGTATTGATATTTAGAATACTCTGTTATCAATGGAATTGATTGTCGGGCCGCAGGAACGGCAGGACCGCACTTTGAAAATTTCTACCAAAATAATTCAAAGTACAACAAAAATTAAAAATGCGTTGTCGCACCATCTGACGCTATTGAGGTTGTTAATTTTGATATTTAGAATACTCTGTTATCAATGAAATTGATTGTCGGGCCGCAGGAACGGCAGGACAGCACTTTGAAAATTTCTACCAAAGAAAATTCAAAGTTCAACAAAATTAAAAAAAGCGTTGTCGCACCATCTCACGATATTGGTGCTGATGGTTTTGATATTTAGAATATTCTGTTATCAATGGAATTGATTGTTGGGCCTCAGGAACGTCAGGACCGGACTTTGAAAGTTTCTACCAAAGAAAATTCAAAGTTCAACAAAATTAAAAAAAGCGTTGTCGCACCATCTCACGATATTGGTGCTGATGGTTTTGATATTTAGAATACTCTGTTATCAATGGAATTGATTGTCGGGCCTCTGGAACGTCAGGACCGGACTTTGAAAATTTCTACCAAAAATAATTCAAAGTTCAACAAAAATTAAAAAATGCGTTGTCGCACCATCTGACGCTATTGAGGTTGTTAATTTTGATATTTAGAATACTCTGTTATCAATGGAATTGATTGTCGGGCCGCAGGAACGGCAGGACCGCACTTTGAAAATTTCTACCAAAGAAAATTAAAAGTTCAACAAAAATTGAAAAATGCGTTGTCGCACCATCTGACGCTATTGAGGTTGTTGATTCTGATATTTAGAATACTCTGTTATCAATGGAATTGATTGTCGGGCCTCAGGAACCGCAGGACCGACTTTGAAAATTTCTACCAAAAATAATTCAAAGTCCGATAAAAATCAAAAAAAGCGTTGTCGCACCATCTGACGCTATTGAGGTTGTTAATTTTGATATTTAGAATACACTGTTATCAATGGAATTGATTGTCGGGCCGTAGGAACGGCAGAACCGCACTTTGAAAATTTCTACCAAAGAAAATTCAAATTTCAACAAAATTAAAAAGCGTTGTCGCACCATCTCACGATATTGGTGCTGATGGTTTTGATATTTAGAATACTCTGTTATCAATGGAATTGATTGTCGGGCCTCAGGAACGTCAGGACCGGACTTTGAAAATTTCTACCAAAGAAAATTCAAAGTTCAACAAAATTAAAAAAAAAGCGTTGTCGCACCATCTCACGATATTGGTGCTGATGGTTTTGATATTTAGAATACTCTGTTATCAATGGAATTGATTGTCGGGCCTCAGGAACGGCAGGACCGGACTTTGAAAATTTCTACCAAAGAAAATTCAAAGTTCAACAAAATTAAAAAAGCGTTGTCGCACCATCTCACGATATTGGTGCTGATGATTTTGATATTTAGAATACTCTGTTATCAATGGAATTGATTGTCGGGCCTCAGGAACGTCAGGACCGGACTTTGAAAATTTCTACCAAAAATAATTCAAAGTTCAACAAAAATTAAAAATGCCTTGTCGCACCATCTGACGCTATTGAGGTTGTTAATTTTGATATTCAGAATACTCTGTTATCAATGGAATTGATTGTCGGGCCGCAGGAACGGCAGGACCGCACTTTGAAAATTTCTACCAAAAATAATTCAAAGTTCAACAAAAATTAAAAATGCGTTGTCGCACCATCTGACGCTATTGAGGTTGTTAATTTTGATATTTAGAATACTCTATTATCAATAGAATTGATTGTCGGGCCGCAGGAACGGCAGGACCGCACTTTGAAAATTTCTACCAAAAATAATTCAAAGTTCAATAAAAATTAAAAATGCGTTGTCGCACCATCTGACGCTATTGAGGTTGTTAATTCTGACATTTAGAATACTCTGTTATCAATGGAATTGATTTTGGGCCGCAGGAACGGCAGGACCGCACTTTGAAAATTTCTACCAAAGAAAATTCAAAGTTCAACAAAATTTAAAAAGCGTTGTCGCACCATCTCACGATATTGGTGCTGATGGTTTTGATATTTAGAATACTCTGTTATCAATGGAATTGATTGTCGGGCCGCAGGAACGGCAGACCGCACTTTGAAAATTTCTACCAAAAATAATTCAAAGTACAACAAAAATTAAAAATGCGTTGTCGCACCATCTGACGCTATTGAGGTTGTTAATTTTGATATTTAGAATACTCTGTTATCAATGGAATTGATTGTCGGGCCGCAGGAACGGCAGGACCGCACTTTGAAAATTTCTACCAAAGAAAATTCAAAGTTCAACAAAATTAAAAAAAAAGCGTTGTCGCACCATCTCACGATATTGGTGCTGATGGTTTTGATATTTAGAATACTCTGTTATCAATGGAATTGATTGTCGGGCCTCAGGAACGTCAGGACCGGACTTTGAAAATTTCTACCAAAAAAAATTCAAAGTTCAACAAAAATTGAAAAATGCGTTGTCGCACCATCTGACGCTATTGAGGTTGTTGATTTTGATATTTAGAATACTCTGTTATCAATGGAATTGATTGTCGGGCCTCAGGAACAGCAGGACCGGACTTTGAAAATTTCTACCAAAAATAATTCAAAGTCCGATAAAAATCAAAAAAAGCGTTGTCGCACCATCTGACGCTATTGAGGTTGTTAATTTTGATATTTAGAATACTCTGTTATCAATGGAATTGATTGTCGGGCCGCAGGAACGGCAGGACCGCACTTTGAAAATTTCTACCAAAGAAAATTCAAAGTTCAACAAAATTAAAAAAAAAGCGTTGTCGCACCATCTCACGATATTGGTGCTGATGGTTTTGATATTTAGAATACTCTGTTATCAATGGAATTGATTGTCGGGCCTCAGGAACGTCAGGACCGGACTTTGAAAATTTCTACCAAAGAAAATTCAAAGTTCAACAAAATTAAAAAAAAAGCGTTGTCGCACCATCTCACGATATTGGTGCTGATGGTTTTGATATTTAGAATACTCTGTTATCAATGGAATTGATTGTCGGGCCTCAGGAACGGCAGGACCGGACTTTGAAAATTTCTACCAAAGAAAATTCAAAGTTCAACAAAATTAAAAAAAGCGTTGTCGCACCATCTCACGATATTGGTGCTGATGGTTTTGATATTTAGAATACTCTGTTATCAATGGAATTGATTGTCGGGCCTCAGGAACGTCAGGACCGGACTTTGAAAATTTCTACCAAAAATAATTCAAAGTTCAACAAAAATTAAAAATGCCTTGTCGCACCATCTGACGCTATTGAGGTTGTTAATTTTGATATTCAGAATACTCTGTTATCAATGGAATTGATTGTCGGGCCGCAGGAACGGCAGGACCGCACTTTGAAAATTTCTACCAAAAAATAATTCAAAGTTCAACAAAAATTAAAAAATGCGTTGTCGCACCATCTGACGCTATTGAGGTTGTTAATTTTGATATTTAGAATACTCTATTATCAATAGAATTGATTGTCGGGCCGCAGGAACGGCAGGACCGCACTTTGAAAATTTCTACCAAAAATAATTCAAAGTTCAACAAAAATTAAAAATGCGTTGTCGCACCATCTGACGCTATTGAGGTTGTTAATTTGACATTTAGAATACTCTGTTATCAATGGAATTGATTTTCGGGCCTCAGGAACGGCAGGACCGCACTTTGAAAATTTCTACCAAAGAAAATTCAAAGTTCAACAAAATTTAAAAAGCGTTGTCGCACCATCTCACGATATTGGTGCTGATGGTTTTGATATTTAGAATACTCTGTTATCAATGGAATTGATTGTCGGGCCGCAGGAACGGCAGGACCGCACTTTGAAAATTTCTACCAAAAATAATTCAAAGTACAAATAAAATTAAAAATGCGTTGTCGCACCATCTGACGCTATTGAGGTTGTTAATTTTGATATTTAGAATACTCTGTTATCAATGAAATTGATTGTCGGGCCGCAGGAACGGCAGGACAGCACTTTGAAAATTTCTACCAAAGAAAATTCAAAGTTCAACAAAATTCAAAAAAAAAGCGTTGTCGCACCATCTCACGATATTGGTGCTGATGGTTTTGATATTTAGAATATTCTGTTATCAATGGAATTGATTGTCGGGCCTCAGGAACGTCAGGACCGGACTTTGAAAGTTTCTACCAAAGAAAATTCAAAGTTCAACAAAAATTGAAAAATGCGTTGTCGCACCATCTGACGCTATTGAGGTTGTTGATTCTGATATTTAGAATACTCTGTTATCAATGGAATTGATTGTCGGGCCTCAGGAACAGCAGGACCGGACTTTGAAAATTTCTACCAAAAATAATTCAAAGTCCGATAAAAATCAAAAAAAGCGTTGTCGCACCATCTGACGCTATTGAGGTTGTTAATTTTGATATTTAGAATACACTGTTATCAATGGAATTGATTGTCGGGCCGTAGGAACGGCAGAACCGCACTTTGAAAATTTCTACCAAAGAAAATTCAAAGTTCAACAAAATTAAAAAAAAAGCGTTGTCGCACCATCTCACGATATTGGTGCTGATGGTTTTGATATTTAGAATACTCTGTTATCAATGGAATTGATTGTCGGGCCTCAGAAACGGCAGGACCGGACTTTGAAAATTTCTACCAAAAAAAATTCAAAGTTCAACAAAATTAAGAAAAAAGCGTTGTCGCACCATCTCACGATATTGGTGCTGTTGGTTTTGATATTTAGAATACTCTGTTATCAATGGAATTGATTGTCGGGCCTCAGGAACGGCAGGACCGGACTTTGAAAATTTCTACCAAAAAAAATTCAAAGTTCAACAAAATTAAAAAAAAGCGTTGTCGCACCATCTCACGATATTGGTGCTGATGGTTTTGATATTTAGAATACTCTGTTATCAATGGAATTGATTGTCGGGCCTCAGGAACGTCAGGACCGGACTTTGAAAATTTCTACCAAAAATAATTCAAAGTTCAACAAAAATTAAAAAATGCGTTGTCGCACCATCTGACGCTATTGAGGTTGTTAATTTTGATATTTAGAATACTCTGTTATCAATGGAATTGATTGTCGGGCCGCAGGAACGGCAGGACCGCACTTTGAAAATTTCTACCAAAAATAATTCAAAGTTCAACAAAAATTAAAAAATGCGTTGTCGCACCATCTGACGCTATTGAGGTTGTTAATTTTGATATTTAGAATACTCTGTTATCAATGGAATTGATTGTCGGGCCGCAGGAACGGCAGGACCGCACTTTGAAAATTTCTACCAAAAATAATTCAAAGTTCAACAAAAATTAAAAAAAAGCGTTGTCGCACCATCTGACGCTATTGAGGTTGTTAATTCTGACATTTAGAATACTCTGTTATCAATGGAATTGATTTTTGGGCCGCAGGAACGGCAGGACCGCACTTTGAAAATTTCTACCAAAGAAAATTCAAAGTTCAACAAAATTTAAAAAGCGTTGTCGCACCATCTCACGATATTGGTGCTGATGGTTTTGATATTTAGAATACTCTGTTATCAATGGAATTGATTGTCGGGCTGCAGGAACGGCAGGACCGCACTTTGAAAATTTCTACCAAAAATAATTCAAAGTCCGATAAAAATTAAAAAATGCGTTGTCGCACCATCTGACGCTATTGAGGTTGTTAATTTTGATATTTAGAATACTCTGTTATCAATGGAATTGATTGTCGGGCCGCAGGAACGGCAGGACCGCACTTTGAAAATTTCTACCAAAGAAAATTCAAAGTTCAACAAAATTAAAAAAAAAAGCGTTGTCGCACCATCTCACGATATTGGTGCTGTTGGTTTTGATATTAAGAATATTCTGTTATCAATGGAATTGATTGTCGGGCCTCAGGAACGTCAGGACCGGACTTTGAAAATTTCTACCAAAAAAAATTCAAAGTTCAACAAAATTTAAAAAAAAGCGTTGTCGCACCATCTCACGATATTGGTGCTGATGGTTTTGATATTTAGAATACTCTGTTATCAATGGAATTGATTGTCGGGCCTCAGGAACGTCAGGACCGGACTTTGAAAATTTCTACCAAAAATAATTCAAAGTTCAACAAAAATTAAAAAATGCGTTGTCGCACCATCTGACGCTATTGAGGTTGTTAATTTTGATATTTAGAATACTCTGTTATCAATGGAATTGATTGTCGGGCCTCAGGAACGGCAGGACCGGACTTTGAAAATTTCTACCAAAAATAATTCAAAGTCCGATAAAAATCAAAAAAGCGTTGTCGCACCATCTGACGCTATTGAGGTTGTTAATTTTGATATTTAGAATACTCTGTTATCAATGGAATTGATTGTCGGGCCTCAGGAACGGCAGGACCGGACTTTGAAAATTTCTACCAAAAAATAATTCAAAGTCCGATAAAAATCAAAAAAAGCGTTGTCGCACCATCTGACGCTATTGAGGTTGTTAATTTTGATATTTAGGATACTCTGTTATCAATGGAATTGATTGTCGGGCCGCAGGAACGGCAGGACCGCACTTTGAAAATTTCTACCAAAAAAATTCAAAGTTCAACAGAATTAAAAAAAGCGTTGTCGCACAATCTCACGATATTGGTACTATTGGTTTTGATATTTAGAATACTCTGTTACCAATGGAATTGATTGTCGGGCCTCAGGAACGGCAGGACCGGACTTTGAAAATTTCTACCAAAAAAATTCAAAGTCACCAATACCGTGAGATGGTGCGACAACGCTTTTCTTTATATTTATTGAACTTTGAATTATTTTTGTTAGAAATTTTCAAAGTCCGGTCCTGCCGTTCCTGAAGCCCGACAATCGATTCCATTAATAACAGTGTATTCTAAATATCAAAATTAACAACCCCAATAGCGTCAGATGGTGCGACAACGCTTTTTTTGATTTTTATCGGACTTTGAATTTTTTGTAGAAATTTTCAAAGTGCGGTCCTGCCGTTCCTGCGGCCCGACAATCAATTCCATTGATAACAGAGTATTCTAAATATCAAAATTAACAACCTCAATAGCGTCAGATGGTGCGACAACGCTTTTTTTTAAATTTTGTTGAACTTTGAATTATTTTTGGTAGAAATTTTCAAAGTCCGGTCCTGCCGTTCCTGAGGCCCGACAATCAATTCCATTGATAACAGAGTATTCTAAATATCAAAATTAACAACTTCAATAGCGTCAGATGGTGCGACAACGCTTTTTTTGATATTTATTGAACTTTGAATAATTTTTGGTAGAAATTTTCAAAGTCCGGTCCTGCCGTTCCTGAGGCCCGACAATCAATTCCATTGATAACAGAGTATTCTAAATATCAAAATTAACAACCTCAATAGCGTCAGATGGTGCGACAACGCTTTTTTTGATTTTTATCGGACTTTGAATTTTTTTTGGTAGAAATTTTCAAAGTGCGGTCCTGCCGTTCCTGAGGCCCGACAATCAATTCCATTGATAACAGAGTATTCTAAATATCAAAATTAACAACCTCAATAGCGTCAGATGGTGCGACAACGCATTTTTTAATTTTTGTTGAACTTTGAATTATTTTTGGTAGAAATTTTCAAAGTCCGGTCCTGACGTTCCTGAGGCCCGACAATCAATTCCATTGATAACAGAGTATTCTAAATATCAAAATCAACAACCTCAATAGCGTCAGATGGTGCGACAACGCTTTTTTTGATATTTATTGAACTTTGAATAATTTTTGGTAGAAATTTTCAAAGTCCGGTCCTGCCGTTCCTGAGGCCCGACAATCAATTCCATTGATAACAGAGTATCCTAAATATCAAAATTAACAACCTCAATAGCGTCAGATGGTGCGACAACGCTTTTTTTTGATTTTTATCGGACTTTGAATTTGTTTTGGTAGAAATTTTCAAAGTGCGGTCCTGCCGTTCCTGCGGCCCGACAATCAATTCCATTGATAACAGAGTATTCTAAATATCAAAATTAACAACCTCAATAGCGTCAGATGGTGCGACAACGCATTTTTTAATTTTTGTTGAACTTTGAATTATTTTTGGTAGAAATTTTCAAAGTCCGGTCCTGCCGTTCCTGAAGCCCGACAATCAATTCCATTGATAACAGAGTATTCTAAATATCAAAATTAACAACCTCAATAGCGTCAGATGGTGCGACAACGCATTTTTTAATTTTTGTTGAACTTTGAATTATTTTTGGTAGAAATTTTCAAAGTCCGGTCCTGCCGTTCCTGAAGCCCGACAATCAGTTCCATTGATAACAGAGTATTCTAAATATCAAAACCAACAGCACCAATATCGTGAGATGGTGCGACAACGCTTTTCTTGATATTTATTGAACTTTGAATAATTTTTGGTAGAAATTTTCAAAGTCCGGTCCTGCCGTTCCTGAGGCCCGACAATCAATTCCATTGATAACAGAGTATTCTAAATATCAAAACCATCAGCACCAATATCGTGAGATGGTGCGACAACGCTTTTTTTAATTTTGTTGAACTTTGAATTTTTTTGGTAGAAATTTTCAAAGTGCGGTCCTGCCGTTCCTGCGGCCCGACAATCAATTCCATTGATAACAGAGTATTCTAAATATCAAAATTAACAACCTCAATAGCGTCAGATGGTGCGACAACGCATTTTTTAATTTTTGTTGAACTTTGAATTATTTTTGGTAGAAATTTTCAAAGTCCGGTCCTGACGTTCCTGAGGCCCGACAATCAATTCCATTGATAACAGAGTATTCTAAATATCAAAATCAACAACTTCAATAGCGTCAGATGGTGCGACAACGCTTTTTTTTATATTTATTGAACTTTGAATTATTTTTGGTAGAAATTTTCAAAGTCCGGTCCTGCCGTTCCTGAGGCCCGACAATCAATTCCATTGATAACAGAGTATTCAAAATATTAAAACCAACAGCACCAATATCGTGAGATGGTGCGACAACGCTTTTCTTGATATTTATTGAACTTTGAATAATTTTTGGTAGAAATTTTCAAAGTCCGGTCCTGCGGTTCCTGAGGCCCGACAATCAATTCCATTGATAACAGAGTATTCTGAATATCAAAATTAACAACCTCAATAGCGTCAGATGGTGCGACAACGCTTTTTTTGATTTTTATCGGACTTTGAATTTTTTGGTAGAAATTTTCAAAGTCCGGTTCTGCCGTTCCTGAAGCCCGAAAATCAATTTCATTGACAATAGAATATTCTGAATATCAAAATTATTAACTTCAATATCGTGAGATGGCGCGACAAAGCATTTTTTATTTTTGATGGACTTTGCATTTTTCCAATCCTCTGTACCCTCCCTGAAGCGTGACACTGTATTTAATCGATTCTAATGATTATTCAAGTCATAAATATCACTTTAATTTCATTAAACATATGCGACAACGTCTTCTCAGGAATTCGTCTTACTCTATCGAATAGCCCATTCCAAAGATTCAAATTCTATTTGTAGCACCTCAAGCGAATGGCAATGGATCACGCCGAACATTTTATATCATATATTTCCTTTATTATCTTATAATAACAACTCAAAGAGTCTACTGTTGAAACTCAGAAGCGAATAATTCCTTAGAGCAAATTTTCAGCCGGGATCAATAGTTACGGCATGTGCAAGGCACCGTCCGCTAAGCGATAAAAGTGATGCTGGAGAAATCGTTGCTGGATTCACGCTCATGAATATTAATTTATTACCGAACCCCAGGAGAGAAAAAAATTAATAATTGCAAAGTTTTTTTTTAAATGAAAGCTAATATCTGTAATCATTATCGATCTTCAGTTATAATTTTTCTCAGAATAACTAGAGTGAATTATTGCTACATTGAAATGTTATAATAACGTCTCTATGGTGGGTTGTTCCCAATAAAATAGTGTTCTGTGGTTCCTTGTTGTTTTGATAGTGTTTGAAACTGTCAATAGTTATTTAAAAAATGTGGAAAATATAATAAAATAATAATAATAATAATAGTTTGAAATTATTCAATTCAGTATGAAATGATTATGGTCAGAAAATACATTTCTATTCTATTCTTTCTTGTTTATGAACCTGTAGCTTCCAGTTTCAATATTGATTGAATTTTAATTAACCATGCATCATAACAAACGTTCAGAAATACTAAAACTAAGTCAAATTCTATTATCTCCTAAGTTCGTGTGGGTACCAGGTTGAATCGGTGTATGAAATAAATATGTGAAAAAACTATAAACCTACAAAATAAATCAAGGAGACTGGATTCGAAGATTTTAAAACTCATATTATCTTAATTTGAAGCATTCCTATGTTAGAATAGATATAATTTGATGGACCCTGAAAGTCTGAAGCTATAAAGAACCAGCCCTTCATAAAGACAAGTCTTCAATTCAACAGGTCCTGACAGAAAATACATTACCTATTTCAACGGTCATGAGAATATACCGAAGTACCTATGTTAGTGAAGGAAATCTTTTTCTCTATTTCTTATGGAATATTACTCTGGATTAAATATTAAACAAGGTGCTAGACATCATTAATAATGAATACAGCAAATGGCAATTCAGATTTTGTAGTGAATGTAAGACAAAAATTGTTCAGTGGTTAATTTCATCTATTAGTTTTTAGTGGTGGAACCATAGACTGGAGATATTTCCCCAACCTTTTGTAGAAATATTTAATATAGACATAAAATATGGCAACATTAAACAAATCTTGTTATTGAATCATTTCAGCACAGAGTTGGATTTGGGAAAATCAGAAAATTTGGACAAAATTATATCGATTTAATTCTTTTCAACTTCAAATATCTCAAGAATGGTCCAATTTAGGAGGAAAGATGAAGAATGATTTTATCTGCAAAAAAGACTAATGATTCCAGGAAGTACAAGATACGGACCTTTAGTTCAACGATATTTGTTTTTCATGCAATTTAACCAATCTGTAGAGTAGTAGTGAGAAACCCACAAGAAATGGAATGAATCTAACGATGCCAAAATATGCATGACTGTTATCAAAAACCTTCTACAGGAGATCATTTCAATTGATATTGTCGTTTGAATATTACAGATGAAAATGCAATTTTTTTATGAAATTTCAACACCCTATATCTTTTGAACGGGGCCAAATTTGGAAAAATGTTATAGGAAGAAAGTGTTTCTTTTGACGTGAAGAATCTATGGTTAAAATTAACGTAGTGGTCAAAGACTCACCCTGTATACTATCATAAGGGTAAATATACCCTATTTGAAACGAATTGCTCAATAACAAATTTCATTAAAAAAAAATTCTTCTGCTAGATTATGCTTCCGCAATAAAAAGTTCTTGACTTATTTTAAACAGTGAAAACAGTGGAAAATTCATTTTATTTAGTCGATTTGTATGAATATAATTCTCAATACTTGTTTTGAAATTTCTAAATATTTACCTCACGCTGTTTTTCAATGTGTGTTTTTCAATTTTCAATTCTATGAGAAATACGTATTCAAAGTTGCACCTGTAGTTTAATTAATTCATTATTCTTGGAATATGAATATACTATCTGAAAAATAATCCGGAAGTTTGAAATAAAACGCATAAATATTAAATTCCTTCAATATTTATCGAATTTCCCTCAAAATATGCTCCATTAGAACCGATACACATGTGCCAACGTTCTTATTTGTTTCTCATTTGTAAACGTCAGTTTCAAAAACACAATATTAATCAAGAAAGTATTTTATCAAGTCACTAACTTTTAAAACTGACAGTAAACTTGCAAAATTTTTACAAGTTTGTAGTAATATTTACATTAGAAAATTTTGTTTTATCGTCATATATTTTGAAAATCATTGTTTTTCCAGTAACACAGATTTTTGATGATGAACCATCTGTTGACTCAGAAACTGCTGAACTCGAGGACTGCAGAACATTTGTACTTTCCTTACTACCAAATAATTTGCTAGACATTTCGATTTTTTTGTTGACCGAATCATCGACATAACTCATTGCAATTTCGCTGCTCTTCCACCCTCCTGTACGCTTTAGTGCTTAAATATCTCCTCCCGAATCCGCAACCATAGTGGCTCCAGTTCTGCGAAAAGAGTGGCCGGTGTATAACTCTGGGTCTTTTAAACTTAAATATTTCGCTATTTGCTTTCGGATACAACATTTTTATGGCCTCTAAGTCAAATCTGGTGTCCCGGAGCGTTAATTTCGGTCTGGAGAATGAAAAATGTGCAGGGAGCTAGATCAGGCGAATTAGGTGGCTGGTCGATGGTTTTTATCGAGTGTTTGGTCATAAAATCCTTTTAATAATCGTGACTCGATGAGATGGTGCGCCAAGCGGTGACGCGTTCACCAAAATCAAACGAGCGGTTTAGATCACAAGGTACATATCTCTCTGGCATGACTATTTTCAAGCACAATTTCCTAGATTTTTTCGACGTTATCGTTGCTTGAACAGGTCGACGGTTCCTAGGCAAATTTTCGACGATCTCCCGCAAGAGTATTGGCATTGTACCAGTCGAAATTTCGTCGATGAAAAACACAAAGCCCTTTCTAGGATTCGCAAGAGTTTTAAATAAACTTAAATAAACTCTCTGCCTTATATTTTTTCCATAAAGCATTACATTACCACAGCGATCGTAAACTAACTAGTTGACAGACCGTGCTCATAGTAATAACCAACATACATATACTTAAGATTTTATTCTATTCAAGTTAGAATTTTTGTCAGATAACAGTATGATTCCTCTGTGATATGTACTCCTTTTTCTTATATCCGAAGGTTTTTACGGAAACCTGTTTAGTTCCTGAATTCAGTTTCCCATAACTTGCGTAGCTAATAGTTGTTCCATTTATATGCGTTTAGACGACTGGAAGTCTTCATTGTTTTTATGCTCGCTACACTGGAACAATAGCTCCCTCTGTTAAAATCAGAATTAATTAATTGGAACGACGCAGATCCTCGGGGATATTTCACGAGATTGTCGTATCTAACAGGCTGTAATTCCGGGATGCACATACCTTTGAATATTCAGTTGCTGTCATGTGTCAGAATAATGATTAAGTTTTCGCTTTGTCATTTCTGAACAATTTGAGTTTCGTTTTACTCAAATGCTTGCTATTTTTGAATATCGACTTGAAAATGGCCTTATGATGAATCCGGTTTTATCTTTGTAGATGTCAGGACGATCTTGTGTGTGTTTGCCAGTGGTTAGGGATAACTAACGAATAAAAATTAATTGCTCAGTAGGTACTATTTATTCAATATAATTTTCAATAAATTTTAGGGAAATACAAAACAGAAAATCACTAACTTGAATTCAGAAGCCTATTTGTTTTAACCTAATTCAAATATCTTACAACTCGATCCGATGGATATTCTAGGAGTTATGAAGGAAATAATGAAAAATGAAGAAAATTTCAAATGCTCTAATAACCTCTGAACCATGAGACGGATTTGGCCCAATAACGAACCTGACCGAGGTGTTTGGATAGATACCCTAGCTAACTTATCTCTTTCGGAACATACAGGGTGATTCTTTGACCACTGCGTTAATTTTAACCATAGATTCTTGACACCAAAAGAAACATTTTCTTCCTATAAAATTTTTTCAAATTTGGCCCCGTTCAAAAGATATAAGGTGTTGAAATTTCATAAAAAAATTGTATTTTCACCTGTAATATTCAAACTATAATATCAATTGAAATGATCTCTTGTAGAAGGTTTTTGATAACACTCGTGCATATTTTGGCATTATTTATTCCATTTCTTGTGGGTTTCTCACTACTTACTAACGTCATATTGGTTAAATTGCACGAAAAACAAATATCACTTGAACTAAAGGTCCGTATCTTGTAATTCCTGGAATCATTAGTCTTTTTTGCAGATAAAATCATTCTTCATCCTTTCTCCTAAATTGCACCATTCTTGAGATATTTGAAGTTGAAAGGAATTAAATCGATATAATTTCGTCAAAATTTTCTGATTTTCCTAAATCCAACTCTGAGCTGAAATGATTCAATAATCAGATTTGTTCATTGTTGCCATATTTTTTGTCTTTATGAAATATTTCTACAAAAGGTTGGGGAAATCTCTTCAGTCTATGGTTCCACCACTAAACACTAGAGATGAAATTGACCACTGAACAATTTTTGTCCTACATTCACTACAAAATCTAAATTACCATTTGCTGTATTCATTATTAATGATGTCTAGCATCTTGTTTAATATTTAATCCAGAGTAATATTCCATAATATATAGAGAAAAAGATTTCCATCACTCACATAGGTACTTCGGTATATTTTCATGATGACCGTTGAAATAGGCAATGTATTTTCTGTCAGGACCTGTTATTATGAAGAGCTGGTTCTTTATAGTTTCAGACTTTCAAGGTTCATCAAATTATATCTATTCTAACATAGGAATGCTTAAAATTAAGCTCATATGGGTTTTAAAAACTTTGAACCCAGTCTCCTAAAATTGTTTTGTACCTTCATAGAAGTTTTGTCACATCTTTCTTTCATACACCGATTCAACCTGGTTCACAAACTTAGGAGATAATAGAATTTGACTTATTTTTAATATTTCTGAATGTTTCTTATGATGCATGGTTAATTAAAATTCAATCAATATTGAAACTGGAAGCTATAGGCTCATAAACAAAAAAGATTAGGATAGAATGCATTTTCTGACCATTATCATTTCATACTAAATTGAATAATTTCAAACTATCGAAATTATCCTTACAATATTTTCCACCTTTTGTTTTCCTTTTGTTTCATTTTCAGCTACAAACCTGTTCTACTTAAAAATGTATTACTCATAATATGATCACTTGAATCATCCAAAGAATATGGCAACAAGATCCCGAAAATTGATCTATCGGTAACACTTGTCTTTTGAAATACGGTATATATAAATAATAATAATACGGGTGTGATCTTGGCAGACCAAATGCCAGTAGACCGTTTGTCGGAAATACCCGAACGGCATGGTCATTGGCGTGCGGGTTGATTCAAATTATTCAGTGAATAGGCAGAATTCTCGGGAAATATCAACAGGAACGAATTGAAATTTGGCATTAGGAAGGGAAGAGGTAGTAGGAATATAGTGCAAGTGAAATTTTTTCCCTATTATGATTCGGGCATTTTCCGACCTATATAAACATTTATTATTATCATTATTTTCGGGATGAAGTTAGATGACACCATAGGAAATTCAATTATGAAAGAATTTTCGATTGCCCAATGATCCATCATCTGGTTTTTCCGATATATATATACAGCAATTTTCAATATCTCTGAAACTACTCGGTAGAACATTTTTATTTATATTCGCCGCCGTGATGTATACAGGAAGGCGGTTACGCGATCCCATTATTGTAATTCGAGAAATTCAAAAGAAATTTTTTCTCGACGATCCATGAGTGCCATAAGGCACCCAGAACGATATCTGGGAACCTACCCAGCCAGCTTTTTTTTTACCTGTTTCGTATGCGTGCGACCATGCCAAATCGATCAGAATTCGCGGAGCGATCTCTTCCAGTTCCAAGAACTAACGAGGAGGTTTATCAACTTTACAAGGAGGCCGACGACTCGTTCGAATTTCAGGCTCACCCGTACTACAACATTCGAATTCGTGTAAGGTGGAGGGTTGTAGAGAGGGTGAAGAAATGCCGACGAATTATTTTCGGTTTGTTATTGTCTAATCGGCGAGAAGATCCATTGAGATAACGGAGTTTTGGATGGGATGCTGTGGCGCCATGGCTATCGAAATTTCGGTAGATCTACCGAACTTTTGATCTGTCTTTACCGATTGATCGAATTTCCATGGAAATGAATGTTGAAAAAACTCTGGATCTACGATTATCGCGATTAAGGCAAATCAAGTGAGTAAATTGTATTTTGATTGATATTTTCCTTGTGAAGACATGTTGAGATCTGTTTTCACAGAATTAGGTCTTCCCAAAATTCTCTGAAAATCGACAAAAAAAAGCTATATTTTTGTAAGGACAAGTAAAACTGAGAATGGATCCACTGTACAATAACGGGTGTGATCTTAACAGACCAAATCCAGCAGACCGTTTGTCGGAAATACCCGAACGGCATGGTCATTGGCGTGCGGGTTGATTCAAATTATTCATTGAATAGGCGGAATTCTCGGGAAATATCAACAGGAATGAATTGAAATTTGGCATTAGGAAGGGAAGAGGTAGTAGAAATATAGTGCAAGTGAAATTTTTCTCTTCCCTATTATAATTCGAGCATTTTCCGACCTATATAGAAACATTTAATATCTCGGAAACCTCTCGATAGAACATTTTTATTTTTGGGATGAAGTTGGATGACACCATAGAGACTTCAACTATGAAAAAATTTTCGACTGCCCGACGGTCCATCATATGGTTTTTCCGATATATATATAGCATTTTCCCATATCTCGGAAACCTCTCGATAGAACATTTTTATTTTTGAAATAAAGTTGGATGGCACCATAGAGACTTCAACTATGAAAAAATTTTCGACTGCCCGACGGTCCATCATATGGTTTTTCCGATATATATATAGCATTTTCCCATATCTCGGAAACCTCTCGATAGAACATTTTTATTTTTGGGATGAAGTTGGATGACACCATAGAGACTTCAACTATGAAAAAATTTTCGACTGCCTGACGGTCCATCATATGGTTTTTCCGATATATATATAGCATTTTACCATATCTCGGAAACCTCTCGATAGAACATTTTTATTTTTGGGATGAAGTTGGATGACACTATAGAGACTTCAACTATGAAAAAATTTTCGACTGCCCGACGGTCCATCATATGGTTTTTCCGATATATATATAGCATTTTACCATATCTCGGAAACCTCTCGATAAAACATTTTTATTTTTGGGATGAAGTTGGATGACACTATAGAGACTTCAACTATGAAAAATTTTCGACTGCCCGACGGTCCATCATATGGTTTTTCCGATATATATATAGCATTTTCCCGTATCTCGGAAACCTCTCGATAGAACATTTTTAGTTTTGGGATGAAGTTGGATGACACCATAGAGACTTCAACTATGAAAAAATTTTCGACTGCCCGACGGTCCAATATATGGTTTTTCCGATATATATATAGCATTTTACCATTTCTCGGAAACCTCTCGATAGAAAATTTTTATTTTTGGGATGAAGTTGGATGACACCATAGAGACTTCAACTATGAAAAAAATTTTCGACTGCCCGACGGTCCATCATATGGTTTTTCCTATATATATAGCATTTTACCATATCTCGGAAACCTCTCGATAGAAAATTTTTATTTTTGGGATGAAGTTGGATGACACCATAGAGACTTCAACTATGAAAAAATTTTCGATTGCCCGACGGTCCATCATATGGTTTTTCCGATATATATATAGCATTTTCCCATATCTCGGAAACCTCTCGATAGAACATTTTTATTTTTGGGATGAAGTTGGATGACACTATAGAGACTTCAACTATGAAAAATTTTCGACTGCCTGACGGTCCATCATATGGTTTTTCCGATATATATATAGCATTTTCCCATATCTCGGAAACCTCTCGATAGAACATTTTTATTTTTGGGATGAAGTTGAATGACACCATAGAGACTTCAACTATGAAAAAATTTTCGACTGCACGACGGTCCATCATATGGTTTTTCCGATATATATAGCATTTTACCATATCTCGAAACCTCTCGATAGAACATTTTTATTTTTGGGACGAAGTTGGATGACACCATAGAGACTTCAACTATGAAAAAATTTTCGACTGCCCGACGGTCCATCATATGGTTTTTCCGATATATATATAGCATTTTCCCATATCTCGGAAACCTCTCGATAGAACATTTTTATTTTTGGGATGAAGTTGGATGACACCATAGAGACTTCAACTATGAAAAAATTTTCGACTGCCCGACGGTCCATCATATGGTTTTTCCGATATATATATAGCATTTTCCCATATCTCGGAAACCTCTCGATAGAACATTTTTATTTTTGGGATGAAGTTGAATGACACCATAGAGACTTCAACTATGAAAAAATTTTCGACTGCACGACGGTCCATCATGTGGTTTTTCCGATATATATAGCATTTTACCATATCTCGGAAACCTCTCGGTAGAACATTTTTATTTTTGGGATGAAGTTGGATGACACCATAGAGACTTCAACTATGAAAAAATTTTCGACTGCCCGACGGTCCATCATATGGTTTTTCCGATATATATATAGCATTTTCCATATCTCGGAAACCTCTCGGTAGAACATTTTTATTTTTGGGATGAAGTTGGATGACACCATAGAGACTTCAACTATGAAAAAATTTTCGACTGCCCGACGGTCCATCATATGGTTTTTCCAATATATATATATATATAGCATTTTCCAATATCTCGGAAACCTCTCGATAGAACATTTTTATTTTTGGGATAAAGTTAGATGACAACAAATGAAACTCGATAGTGAAAAAATTTTCGACTGCCCGACGGTCCATCATATGGTTTTTCCGATATATATATAGCATTTTCCAATATCTCGGAAACCTCTCGATAGAACATTTTTATTTTTGGGATGAAGTTGGATGACACCATAGAGACTTCAACTATGAAAAAATTTCCGACTGCCCGACGGTCCATCATGTGGTTTTTCCGATATATATATAGCATTTTCCCATATCTCGGAAACCTCTCGGTAGAACATTTTTATTTTTGGGATGATGTTGGATGACACCATAGAGACTTCAACTATGAAAAATTTTCGACTGCCCGACGGTCCATCATGTGGTTTTTTGATATATATATAGCATTTTCCCTTATCTCGTAAACCTCTCGATAGAACATTTTTATTTTTGGGATGATGTTGGATGACACCATAGAGACTTCAACTATAAAAAAATTTCCGACTGCCCGACGGTCCATCATATGGTTTTTCCGATATATATATAGCATTTTCCAATATCTCGGAAACCCTTCGATAGAACATTTTTATTTTTGGGATGAAGTTGGATGACACCATAGAGACTTCAACTATAAAAAAATTTCCGACTGCCCGACGGTCCATCATATGGTTTTTCCGATATATATATAGCATTTTCCAATATCTCGGAAACCTCTCGATAGAACATTTTTATTTTTGGGATGAAGTTGGATGACACCATAGAGACTTCAACTATGAAAAAATTTTCGACTGCCCGACGGTCCATCATATGGTTTTTCCGATATATATATAGCATTTTCCCATATCTCGAAACCTCTCGATAGAACATTTTTAGTTTTGGGATGAAATTGGATGACACCATAGAGACTTCAACTATGAAAAAATTTTCGACTGCCCGACGGTCCATCATATGGTTTTTCCTATATATATATATAGCATTTTCCCATATCTCGGAAACCTCTCGATAGAACATTTTTATTTTTGGGATGAAGTTGGATGACACCATAGAGACTTCAACTATGAAAAAATTTTCGACTGCCCGACGGTCCATCATATGGTTTTTCCGATATATATATAGCATTTTCCCATATCTCGGAAACCTCCCGATAGAACATTTTTATTTTTGGGATGAAGTTGGATGACACCATAGAGACTTCAACTATGAAAAAATTTTCGACTGCCCGACGGTCCATCATATGGTTTTTCCTATATATATATAGCATTTTACCATATCTCGGAAACCTCTCGATAGAACATTTTTATTTTTGGGATGAAGTTGGATGACACTATAGAGACTTCAACTATGAAAAAATTTTCGACTGCCCGACGGTCCATCATATGGTTTTTCCGATATATATATAGCATTTTACCATATCTCGGAAACCTCTCGATAGAACATTTTTATTTTTGGGATGAAGTTGGATGACACTATAGAGACTTCAACTATGAAAAAATTTTCGACTGCCCGACGGTCCATCATATGGTTTTTCCGATATATATATAGCATTTTCCCATATCTCGGAAACCTCTCGATAGAACATTTTTATTTTTGGGATGAAGTTGAATGACACCATAGAGACTTCAACTATGAAAAAATTTTCGACTGCACGACGGTCCATCATGTGGTTTTTCCGATATATATATAGCATTTTCCCATATCTCGGAAACCTCTCGATAGAACATTTTTATTTTTGGGACGAAGTTGGATGACACCTTAGAGACTTCAACTATGAAAAAATTTTCGACTGCCCGACGGTCCATCATATGGTTTTTCCGATATATATATAGCATTTTCCCATATCTCGGAAACCTCTCGATAGAACATTTTTATTTTTGGGATGAAGTTGGATGACACCATAGAGACTTCAACTATGAAAAAATTTTCGACTGCCCGACGGTCCATCATATGGTTTTTCCGATATATATATAGCATTTTCCCATATCTCGGAAACCTCTCGATAGAACATTTTTATTTTTGGGATGAAGTTGAATGACACCATAGAGACTTCAACTATGAAAAAATTTTCGACTGCACGACGGTCCATCATGTGGTTTTTCCGATATATATATAGCATTTTCCCATATCTCGGAAACCTCTCGGTAGAACATTTTTATTTTTGGGATGAAGTTGGATGACACCATAGAGACTTCAACTATGAAAAAATTTTCGACTGCCCGACGGTCCATCATATGGTTTTTCCGATATATATATAGCATTTTCCCATATCTCGGAAACCTCTCGGTAGAACATTTTTATTTTTGGGATGAAGTTGGATGACACCATAGAGACTTCAACTATGAAAAAATTTTCGACTGCCCGACGGTCCATCATATGGTTTTTCCAATATATATATATATAGCATTTTCCAATATCTCGGAAACCTCTCGATAGAACATTTTTATTTTTGGGATAAAGTTAGATGACAACAAATGAAACTCGATAGTGAAAAATGTCCGACTGCCCGACGGTCCATCATATGGTTTTTCCGATATATATATATATATATATATATATATAGCATTTTCCAATATCTCGGAAACCTCTCGATAGAACATTTTTATTTTTGGGATGAAGTTGGATGACACCATAGAGACTTCAACTATGAAAAAATTTCCGACTGCCCGACGGTCCATCATGTGGTTTTTCCGATATATATATAGCATTTTCCCATATCTCGAAACCTCTCGATAGAACATTTTTATTTTTGGGATGATGTTGGATGACACCATAGAGACTTCAACTATGAAAAAAATTTTCGACTGCCCGACGGTCCATCATGTGGTTTTTCTGATATATATATAGCATTTTCCCATATCTCGGAAACCTCTCGATAGAACATTTTTATTTTTGGGATGAAGTTGGATGACACCATAGAGACTTCAACTATGAAAAAATTTTCGACTGCCCGACGGTCCATCATATGGTTTTTCCGATATATATATAGCATTTTCCCATATCTCGGAAACCTCTCGATAGAACATTTTTATTTTTGGGATGAAGTTGGATGACACCATAGAGACTTCAACTATGAAAAAATTTTCGACTGCCCGACGGTCCATCATATGGTTTTTCCGATATATATATAGCATTTTCCAATATCTCGGAAACCTCTCGATAGAACATTTTTATTTTTGGGATGAAGTTGGATGACACCATAGAGACTTCAACTATGAAAAAATTTTCGACTGCCCGACGGTCCATCATATGGTTTTTCCGATATATATATAGCATTTTCCCATATCTCGGAAACCTCTCGATAGAACATTTTTATTTTTAGGATGAAATTGGATGACACCATAGAGACTTCAACTATGAAAAATTTTTCGACTGCCCGACGGTCCATCATATGGTTTTTCCGATATATATATAGCATTTTGCCCCATATCTCGGAAACCTCTCGATAGAACATTTTTATTTTTGGGATGAAGTTGGATGACACTATAGAGACTTCAACTATGAAAAAATTTTCGACTGCCCGACGGTCCATCATATGGTTTTTCCGATATATATATAGCATTTTACCATATCTCGGAAACCTCTCGATAGAACATTTTTATTTTTGGGATGAAGTTGGATGACACTATAGAGACTTCAACTATGAAAAAATTTTCGACTGCCCGACGGTCCATCATATGGTTTTTCCGATATATATATAGCATTTTCCCATATCTCGGAAACCTCTCGATAGAACATTTTTATTTTTGGGATGAAGTTGGATGACACCATAGAGACTTCAACTATGAAAAAATTTTCGACTGCCCGACGGTCCATCATATGGTTTTTCCGATATATATATAGCATTTTCCCATATCTCGAAACCTCTCGATAGAACATTTTTATTTTTGGGATGAAGTTGGATGACACCATAGAGACTTCAACTATGAAAAAATTTTCGACTGCATCCGACGGTCCATCATATGGTTTTTCCGATATATATATAGCATTTTACCATATCTCGGAAACCTCTCGATAGAACATTTTTATTTTTGGGATGAAGTTGGATGACACCATAGAGACTTCAACTATGAAAAAATTTTCGACTGCCCGACGGTCCATCATATGGTTTTTCCGATATATATATAGCATTTTCCCATATCTCGGAAACCTCTCGATAGAACATTTTTATTTTTGGGATGAAGTTGGATGACACCATAGAGACTTCAACTATGAAAAAATTTTCGACTGCCCGACGGTCCATCATATGGTTTTTCCGATATATATATAGCATTTTCCCATATCTCGGAAACCTCTCGATAGAACATTTTTATTTTTGGGATGAAGTTGAATGACACCATAGAGACTTCAACTATGAAAAAATTTTCGACTGCACGACGGTCCATCATGTGGTTTTTCCGATATATATATAGCATTTTCCCATATCTCGGAAACCTCTCGATAGAACATTTTTATTTTTGGGATGAAGTTGGATGACACCATAGAGACTTCAACTATGAAAAATTTTCGACTGCCCGACGGTCCATCATATGGTTTTTCCGAGATATATATAGCATTTTCCCATATCTCGGAAACCTCTCGGTAGAACATTTTTATTTTTGGGATGAAGTTGAATGACACCATAGAGACTTCAACTATGAAAAAATTTTCGACTGCCCGACGGTCCATCATATGGTTTTTCCAATATATATATAGCATTTTCCAATATCTCGGAAACCTCTGGATAGAACATTTTTATTTTTGAGATAAAGTTAGATGACAACAAATGAAACTTGATAGTGAAAAAATTTTCGACTGCCCGACGGTCCATCATATGGTTTTTCCGATATATATATAGCATTTTCCCATATCTCGAAACCTCTCGATAGAACATTTTTATTTTTGGGATGAAGTTGGATGACACCATAGAGACTTCCAACTATGTTTTTCCGATATAAAAATTTCCGACTGCCCGAGTTGGATGACACCATAGAGTCCATCATGTGGTTTTTCCGATATATATATAGCATTTTCCCATATCTCGAAACCTCTCGGTAGAACATTTTTATTTTTGGGATGATGTTGGATGACACCATAGAGACTTCAACTATGAAAAAATTTTCGACTGCCCGACGGTCCATCATGTGGTTTTTCTGATATATATATAGCATTTTCCCATATCTCGGAAACCTCTCGATAGAACATTTTTATTTTTGGGATGATGTTGGATGACACCATAGAGACTTCAACTATAAAAAAATTTCCGACTGCCCGACGGTCCATCATATGGTTTTTCCGATATATATATAGCATTTTCCAATATCTCGGAAACCTCTCGATAGAACATTTTTATTTTTGGGATGAAGTTGGATGACACCATAGAGACTTCAACTATAAAAAATTTCCGACTGCCCGACGGTCCATCATATGGTTTTTCCGATATATATATAGCAATTTCCAATATCTCGGAAACCTCTCGATAGAACATTTTTATTTTTGGGATGAAGTTGGATGACACCATAGAGACTTCAACTATGAAAAAATTTTCCGACTGCCCGACGGTCCATCATATGGTTTTTCCGATATATATATAGCATTTTCCAATATCTCGGAAACCTCTCGATAGAACATTTTTATTTTTGGGATGAAGTTGGATGACACCATAGAGACTTCAACTATGAAAAAATTTCCGACTGCCCGACGGTCCATCATGTGGTTTTTCCGATATATATATAGCATTTTCCCATATCTCGAAACCTCTCGGTAGAACATTTTATTTTTGGGATGAAGTTGGATGACACCATAGAGACTTCAACTATAAAAATTTCCGACTGCCCGACGGTCCATCATGTGGTTTTTCCGATATATATATAGCATTTTCCCATATCTCGGAAACCTCTCGGTAGAACATTTTATTTTTGGGATGAAGTTGGATGACACCATAGAGACTTCAACTATAAAAAAAAATTTTCGACTGCCCGACGGTCCATCATATGGTTTTTCCGATATATATATAGCATTTTCCCATATCTCGGAAACCTCTCGGTAGAACATTTTTATTTTTGGGATGATGTTGGATGACACCATAGAGACTTCACTATGAAAAAATTTTTGACTGCCCGACGGTCCATCATATGGTTTTTCCGGCATATATATAGCATTTTCCCATATTTCGGAAACCTCTGGGTAGAACATTTTTATTTTTGGGATGAAGTTGGATGACACCATAGAGACTGCAACTATGAAAAAATTTTCGACTGTCCGACGGTCCATCATATGGTTTTTCCGCTTTATAGATAGATAGATAGATAGATAATTTATTAATCCTTCTAGACAATCCTAAATTTGTATAGGACAAGTCAATCAGCTATGAATACTCTATATAATATCAGTACACTAAAATATATATAAAAGAAAAATATATAATATATAAAGATAAATATATACACAAATATAAGATGAGAACATTCACAAACATAAATCCAAGCATACAGATTTAGACACCTTTGTAAAAACAAAACTTCCAAATAATTACATAATTTAACCATTGTAAAATTACCGAAACAAATATATAGTTTTATCACTGAGGTATTCCCCAACACTGTAGTAAGCTTTGCACAACAATAACTTTTTAATTTCTTTTTTGAAAATCACCTCATTCATACTTCGGAAGGAAAATGGAAGGTGGTTATAGAACAATAGTCCCTGGTATAAGGGAGAAGTCTCAAAATTTGTTGTTCTATGCAGCGGAATACTGAGCCCATCAAGGTGCCTAGTTGAATATTTGTGGAAGCAAGAATTCTTTCTTAGTAGATGTAACCTAGTCCTGATGTAAACCAATATTTTGTAGATGTATATGCATGGTAAAGTTAGGATCTTGCCACTTATGAAATGTGGTCGACATGATTCTCTCGGAGGAATCCTGAATATAAGGCGCAAAATTCTCTTCTGAGCAATGAATAATCTGTGGCTACTGGTTTAATTACCGAAGAGAATTATATTATAGGAAAGATGACAGTACACAATCCCATAATACACGCTCAAAAGGGAGCTGACTGGCATTGTGTGGAGTAAACGTGATATCGCCTAAAACGATTTGTTCAATCGCTTACAAAGACAATCCACATGCACATCCCAGCGAAGGAACTGATCGATATGTACACCCAGAAATTTAACTGCATTTTTGGACTGGATTTTGATGTTTCTTAGTCCTAATTCAATATTTCTTATCGAGCTTATATTGGCGCCAAAATGCAAACATTCAGTTTTTGACACATTTGCCATAAGGCCGTTTCTGTCACACCAGTCCACAAATTTTTCCATAAGGCAATGCAGGTATGTCAGTAAGTCCTCAAAAGTATTAGCTGTCAGAATGAAAGATACGTCATCAGCGAACAAAATTAACATATTGGCACCCATACACTCCGGCAAGTCGTTTACGAACAGAAGAAACAACAGTGGTCCCAGAACAGAACCCTGTGGAACACCATGATTCATATCATAAACTCCGGAGAAAGAATTTTCAACCTTTGTTCTTACAGTCCTGCCCATCAGAAAACTCTGCAACCAGTCCGCAAAAACACCCCTAAAACCCAATCGATATAGTTTCTCGCGCAGAAAGGTGTAGTTCAGAGAATCAAAAGCCCGCGAGAGGTCAAAAAATTAACCGGCAACGTGTTTACCTGAGTCAAGGGACGAATACACATACTCTGACAATGAGCTAGCAGCCGAAAATTTTTTCATAGTTGAAGTCTCTATGGTGTCATCCAACTTCATCCCAAAAATAAAAATGTTCTACCGAGAGGTTTCCGAGATATGGGAAAATGCTATATATATATTGGAAAACCATATGATGGACCGTCGGGCAGTCGAAAATTTTTTCACTATCGAGTTTCCTTTGTTGTCATCTAACTTCACCCAAAAAATAAAAATGTTCTATCGAGAGGTTTCGAGATATTGGAAAATGCTATATATATATCGGAAAAACCACATGATGGACCGTCCGGCAGTCGAAAATTTTTTCATAGTTGAAGTCTCTATGGTGTCATCCAACTTCATCCCAAAAATAAAAATGTTCTATCGAGAGGTTTCGAGATATGGGAAAATGCTATATATATATCGGAAAACCATATGATGGACCGTCCGGCAGTCGAAAATTTTTTCATAGTTGAAGTCTCTATGGTGTCATCCAACTTCATCCCAAAAATAAAAATGTTCTACCGAGAGGTTTCGAGATATGGGAAAATGCTATATATATATATCGGAAAACCATATGATGGACTGTCGGGCAGTCGAAAATTTTTTCATAGTTGAAGTCTCTATGGTGTCATCCAACTTCATCCCAAAAATAAAAATGTTCTATCGAGAGGTTTCCGAGATATGGGAAAATGCTATATATATATCGGAAAAACCATATGATGGACTGTCGGGCAGTCGAAAATTTTTTCATAGTTGAAGTCTCTATGGTGTCATCTAACTTCATCCCAAAAATAAAAATGTTCTATCGAGAGGTTTCGAGATATGGGAAAATGCTATATATATATCGGAAAAACCATATGATGGACCGTCGGGCAGTCGAAAATTTTTTCACTATCGAGTTTCCTTTGTTGTCATCTAACTTCATCCCAAAATAAAAATGTTCTATCGAGAGGTTTCCGAGATATTGGAAAATGCTATATATATATCGGAAAAACCACATGATGGACCGTCGGGCAGTCGAAAATTTTTTCATAGTTGAGTCTCTATGGGGTCATCCAACTTCATCCCAAAATAAAAATGTTCTACCGAGAGGTTTCGAGATATGGGAAAATGCTATATATATATTGGAAAACCATATGATGGACCGTCGGGCAGTCGTAAATTTTTTCACTATCGAGTTTCCTTTGTTGTCATCTAACTTCATCCCAAAAATAAAAATGTTCTATCGAGAGGTTTCCGAGATATTGGAAAATGCTATATATATATCGGAAAAACCACATGATGGACCGTCGGGCAGTCGAAAATTTTTTCATAGTTGAAGTCTCTATGGTGTCATCCAACTTCATCCCAAAAATAAAAATGTTCTACCGAGAATATTCCGAGATATGGTAAAATGCTATATATATATCGGAAAAACCATATGATGGACCGTCGGGCAGTCGAAAATTTTTTCATAGTTGAAGTCTCTATGGTGTCATCCAACTTCATCCCAAAAATAAAAATGTTCTATCCAGAGGTTTCCGAGATATGGGAAAATGCTATATATATATCGGAAAAACCATATGATGGACCGTCGGGCAGTCGAAAATTTTTTCATAGTTGAAGTCTCTATGGTGTCATCCAACTTCATCCCAAAAATAAAAATGTTCTATCGAGAGGTTTCCGAGATATTAAATGTTTCTATATAGGTCGGAAAATGCTCGAATTATAATAGGGAAGAGAAAAATTTCACTTGCACTATATTTCTACTACCTCTTCCCTTCCTAATGCCAAATTTCAATTCATTCCTGTTGATATTTCCCGAGAATTCCGCCTATTCAATGAATAATTTGAATCAACCCGCACGCCAATGACCATGCCGTTCGGGTATTTCCGACAAACGGTCTGCTGGATTTGGTCTGTTAAGATCACACCCGTTGTACAATAAACTAAATTTTACTTTATCGTTGTAAAGTAACTTAAGAAAAAGTTGGAGATTGAATAAATGGCGGCCTCAACTAAAGGTCCGTATCTTGTACTTCCTGAAATCATTTTTAATCTTTGTACATTAATTATTACTTGAAGTGGTCTAAATAATAATTAGTTATTGAAACAGGACTTGTTATTTTTGTGGATTTACAGAAAAACGTTACAGTATGATGTGACCATGATTACTCCTAACTCCCCCTGTATTCTCAGCAATTGAGGTACATACTGTTAAATGCCGATATCGTGTTTTCACCTAAGGGGCTACGTATGCAGAACGCAACTTTCGCGGATTCAGGTTGCTGACTCGCATAGGTGTACCTTCGCAGTTCTAGAATGCCGTCTATGCAAACTGTGACGTCACGCGACTGACAACGATGCCATTGTCGCGAGAAATATGAATTTATCGCTATCGGAGAACTCGTGTTTTGTAATAATCAGACGAAACAGCTGAAACGTCTCTTGGTTTACTTGTCGTTTTTATCAGCAACTCGCACATGTTCGTCATAGATGAATCCATGGGAACATGGAGAATTGAGGAATTTATACTCTGTGTGATGTTCGAAATGATTTTGGATGGTTTCTGTCGTATATCATTGATGTTACTTTTTATTTTTGGCGCTCTTGTTCACCCGAACAGAGTGCCTATCATTTTGCCCGAATGTCTGTAATTTTGGAATATCGAGCCGAAAATGGTCTCAATCGATTAGGTTCGACTCCTGATGAAGAAGAATTCGTGGAGAAAGTTTAGTCTGCCAGGCCGGCCGTATCCTCTCTAGCATCCAAACGAGATGAGCTAGAGTTTTCATATTTTCAGAATAGGTTAATTGTCTAAATATCTCGGTCAAGTTAGTATTGGGCCAAATCCGTCGGATGGTTCAGTAGTTATGAGCATCTGAAATTTTCTTTCCTCAATAACTACTAGAATATCCATCCGATCAAGTTGATACTTGAAATATTGTTAGATCATTAATATGAATCTATTCTGTTTAGACTATAATTAATTTCTGAACATGCGTAAATCTTTGAATTTTATAATCAGAGTGTCTGTTTTAATCATGTAAACAAAAACATAAATATTGAATAATGGTTATTCATAGATTATGTCAAATTTTAATACCTTACCATAGAATATCAATTTATTACCGAACCCCAGGAGAGAAAAAAATTAATAATTGCAAAGTTTTTTTTTAAATGAAAGATAATATCTGTAACCATTATTGATCTTTAGTTATAATTTTTCTCAGAATAACGAGAGTGCATTATTATCACATATAAAACATATAAAATGTTATAACGTCTCTGTGGTGGGTAGTTCCCAACAAAATAGTGTTCTGTGGTTACTTGTTGTTTTGATTCTGTTTGAAACTGTCAACAGTTATCTTCAAGAAAAAAGTGGAAAATATTCTAGGGATAATTTCGATAGTTTGAAATAATTCAATTCAGTATGAAATGAATATGGTCAGAAAATGCAAATTGAGGAAAGTGTGCCGCTTAATACAGTGAAGTCAAGATCCTACATTTGGAAACAATTTGTGCTGCCCGGGAATACCTTGTAAATGAAAAAACAAGTTTGTCAGAGCTCCATAATACGAGGGCCATTCAGAAACTAACCTCCGATTGGTCACAGTGCGGGTAGTGGGGGGGAGTAGCGCGCCATCTGTGCATTCACGCGCTCAGCAGGTCAGTCGGCATCAAGCAGTAGTCGAGTGAACATCGTACCTGCGCTAGTTTAGTTTTTGTGGCAGTTTGTGTGCTGCAATAGAAAATCCCGCCAAATGTGAGGTGCGTGCTGTTATAAGGTTTTTACAGCTAAAGGACACTCTGCAGCAGTTATTCATCGTGAGCTTTGTGCCGTGTACGGACCAAAATTTATGAGTGAAGGAGTTGTCCGTGAATGGGTACGTTTATTTAAAAGTGGACGAGAAAACGTTCATGATGAAGAGAGGAGTGGTAGACCATCATTGGTGACTGACGAACTCGTTCAGACAGTTGATGCAAAAGTTCGTGAAAATCGAAGAAATTGCTCGGGTCCCAGCGGTTTGATGACGACGAAGAGCTCAAAGATGCGGTCACAGGCTGGCTCAAGGCACAAGCGGGTGATTTTTATGCAGAAGGAATTTCAAAGCTTGTGAAGAGATACGATAAGTGCCTCAATCGTAATGGAGACTATGTCGAAAAATAGTGCAAAGATGTAGTTGTAAGATGTATATATTACAATATTTTTACTTAACTTGGTGTATTTTTTTCAATTAACCGGAGGTTAGTTTCTGAACGGCCCTCGTATTATGCTAGACTGGGCTTTCAATATGAAGAAAAGAGATGGATCAGACTACAAGGAAAGTGTCGTAAAAACCTTGTGGAATAAAACTGCCAAACAGCTGCAGGAAAAATTCAATTCCGAATGGGGCGTTAGGTTCGATCCATTCACAGTGGCTTTTAAAACGGCGTGGGATGCACGAAATGCCAAGAGGCGTATGTGGACCCTGAGAAAAGAAAAGTTAGTGCCAAGACGCTGTCTTTGGAGCAACACAAAAAGATGGTCAACTTATGTAAAGAAGATAATCCAGACGGTTCGAACAGAAAATTTTATTTTATTGCTGCATTGGAGCTTGCTTGGCGCGGAGGAGAGGGTTCATCATGCCTAATTTCGCATTTCCAATTCGAAATTGAAAACGATGGTAATCCCACGGGCCGAATTGCCTACAATCCGATATTTTCTAAAACAAGACAAGGTGGTGCCCAAAAATGAGCATACACTAATTCTCTCTAAGGCTCAGGAATTCCTGACCAATCAACGCGAAGCTGATGTCATGTTCACGAATCTATTCAATTGATGCTTGTCTTTGTAGTTTTCTCTTTCTATTTCTAACCGTAGACTCTGAGCAGTACGCATAGATAAATAAAAAGCTGTACGTTAGCTGACAACTCGCTTTGGTTTTAGTGAAAATTTTGAGAGTTCGTTTACGCTACGCCTTACCTTACGTTATTACGTTTATATTAAAGTATTCCGAGCTTATCAAAAGCATTCGGATTTATCGACTTATATTGCTGAATTTTCAGAAGATGGACCCGAAAAAGTAAGTTAGGTTATCCAATGATTTCTTTTCTGAAAGTTACATTTGCTTCTAGCAAATGTCACCTATGTGAAAAAACATTTTCGAAATTATCGAACAGAAACCGTCATTTGAAAGATGTACACAAGGAAGAACCCTGGAAGGAAGGTCAACCAAGCATATTAAATGTACTGAGAAGGAAAAAACTTCTTTAGCGAGCCATGACAACTTTATAAAACATTTAGAAGATGTTCACTCTCTAACAATACGGATATCAATACATCATTTTGAGAATAAGGAAGAGTTTGAAGCTTGGAGATGTATGTCTGACAGGAACATAGATTATGTCTTTGAAAGAGGTTTAAAACTTCAAATAATGAAGAATATATTTATTACAATTGTAATCGTAGTAATACTACAGGTCCGTAGGGTCTGAATACTGATAATAAAATTGAAATGTGTGATTTTAGGATTTGTAAGTAACTGTACAAAACGCAGCATGAAGAAGGAGGTAGTGTCAAAATATCTGGCTTATGTCCATCAAGAATTTCTCTTAAAGTCAAAAGTTCTGGTAGTAACTTGTATATTGCTGCATTAGAATATTTCACTCATTTTATTATAGGAGTTGAGGTTAAATATATTGAAACACATGCTGGTCATAATGATGAACTTCGATCCAAGCATTTATCTGAAACTCAACAGGTAATACTTGCAAACAAACTGATGGCTGGTGTAACTAAAGAGAGAATTCTTAAGGATGCAAGATATGTTAATAATGGAAAATTAGATAGGATGAATTTATTAACAAGAACAGATCTCTCATATATCATTAGAAAATTTAATGTGAACAAACAGCGAGATCCAGATGATATGACAGCAATTGCCTTGAAAGTTCAAGAATTGAATATGAATGAAGAAAATACTGTTTTTTTATATAAGAAAATAGGTATGCTTCAATACATTGTATGTAATTGATAGGGAAATCATTATATGCTTGTTATTTTTGACTATGTAATATTGTATTTGTATCTGTAAAATAATTATCATCCATAATGAATATTTTATATTCGATTTGCCTTATATATATTCTTTCGAACATTTGCCTTGAAATATATGCATGGTCTGTGCTTCTTATAACTTTTTGGTTTGTGAATTCAACCTTAAGATATTCAATATATATAATCAGGCTCAGTGATGCAAAGAGTCTATTCACCAATATTGGCTAACTTTATATTGGTAGAACTAAACTTCAAATATGCATTATTGATTCTTGGGATTTACCAAAACCTCTGAGCTACTGTAAAATTAAACTGAGGTTTTCAGTCATCGAGTATAGACTTTTTTTCATTACTGAGTTGCCATACTTTGGGTTTTTTGGAAATTATTTTTAAAATTAACTGCAACTCGCAATAAATATTATAGCTAACAAGGATGTTTCTTTTTTCCCTATGTGCATCAATATAATAATGTTTATTCATTCTATCTAAAGATAAAATTGAATATTTAGGTCTCCACTAGAAGATTTTGTGTATTCTCCTTAAACACCCTATCTAGAAGACATTTTTGTTAATACCCAAAATAAGTCATTTTGTGTATTACAACTAATGATTTAAAACCGATGTTTTTTAGGGTGATAATAATATTAAAGTTCATAATTTGCAAAAATTTCAATTCAAATAATATATCACAGCATCCTTCTATTTTCTTCGAAATGAGATCAATGAAAATTGGAAGTTTTTTTATGTTACAATCATATTCAACTTTCAGTGTTTCGACGAACTATTCAATACTGAATATAAAGAAAGATACTGTGGAAAAATCTCGCTAGAGTGACCACCAATATAAAAGATTTTTTTGTGGGACAGCATATTCCATGGATTTCAAAGTTCTCACGTATCATTTCTAACTTCTTTTTCACGACTTGCAGACCCCATAATGAGAAAAGATAGGAAATATTTCAAGTTTGAGATCTCCAAATCAAACAAAGATATTCCTATTCATATTATATATTATCATATAAAATATTGATAACCTCTTATTCACTGTTTTGAAAGTTGTCAAACGAAAGAAACGACTATTACACGTCAACAGACGAAGAAATACGTAGGGAAAACAATAAATGAGATGAACATGACATCAGCTACGCACTGATTGGTCAGGAGTTCCCGAGCCTTAGAGAGAATTAGTGTATGCTCCAAAAAATGTGCGGACACGAAATGGCTGTCTCCCTATATTGAAGAAGATATTTGCCCGGTGAGGTTTTATAAGCTACTGAAAGACTATTCCTTACTCCACATAAGAATTGGAAATATGTTTCATGGTTCAATACTCCCCAGTCGGTCCCAATACGATAGCTGAATGGACAAAAGAATCGGCAGAACTCATTGGCATCAACACAACCAAGTCGAAGATAACCAACCACTCGCATCGAGCTACTGCTGTCAGCCAAAGCAGGGATTGGCGAGGAACAGCTGATAAAGATAACAGGCTATTCTTCTGCAGCGTCAGTGAAACCGTATCTCCAACTGGACCAACAACATCACAAAAAAATAATCACAGCCATAAGGAATGAAGAAAATGTTATAGATAGACAATAACCAAGACAAGGCCTTTTTTTCTAAATGTTTGATGAATTCTGGGTAAATTCCATCAAAACCTGCTGCTTTTCGAGATTTGGTAGATTTGATTGCAGCCCTCAATTCATCTATATTGAATGGATGTGACACATGTTCTAAAGTAGGAACTGATCTCCTGAATATGTGTAATTTTTTCTTCATATTCTTCATTTTAGATTAGGATATATTGACTGATTCAGATACATCAACTAGGCGACGAGCGATTAATCTTGGATCAATTTTTGATGATGATGAGGCAAGGGGAGTAGCTTCACCTAATTTTCTCAATATATCCCATGACCTCCTACTCGAATGTGTGAAATTCATTTTTGATACAACACTATCCCATTTCTCTTTTCGGCTTGTATTGATAGAATTCATAAGCCTTACACATTTATCAACGGATGGTGATTTTTGATTTGCCCAGTCTTTATACAAATTAACGAACTTTTTTTCTGCGGATTTCACAACACCTAAGAATCTATAAATAATATTTTCATCGAAACCTACCACGGTTTTTGATAACCTCAAAAATCAGAACGACGATGTTTCCCTATATTCAATAAACTCCGTCATTCCCGTCGATAGCGTCCACTGTCACCATTACCAATCACAATGAACCCCATCCTGTCCCTCGTAGATAGCCGTTCGAATGAAAAGTCTCTTTCAATCCGGCCCCCGATCGATGAACGATTGAAAATATCGCTTTCCCGTCGTCCTTCGGATTTTCCGCCCATTTCCCGACGTTGTGCTGGATAAACATAGAGTTCCATTCTCCCCCCCGCCCGCTGCCGTTTCCCTCCGCGTGGTTCGGTTTCGTGGAGTCCCGGAAAATCGATAGGGTAACGTCCTTTCACTCTGGCTTGAACCGAAGACGACATCAGCAGACACGACGAAAAAGGCCTGTACAGAAAAGCGAGAGATACAAAGTTCGCTTTTCACGATTCCCCGAATAAGAGACGTTTCGCGTATTTGGGGCATCGTGTTTCGGTACTTTGTTCATGGTCCAGTAGAATTGGATCGAACGATGTTGAGCTGTATAGAATCATTATTTGGGCAATAACCATCATCTATTATTGTTCTTCATCCCAACGTTTCAGCAGATATTCTTCCGTCGTTTTCAAGGTACAATTAGCTTTTACAAACGACAACTAGATTAAAAAATTAGATATCTGTGGTCCGAAGACTTACTCAAGTTCCATCGAACAATGGGCCTCCAAATTTCCAGTAACTCGAGTCGTGGTGCACTAACTAATAGGATAGAGAGCGATGTTCATGAATGCTGGGTTTGTCTTTTTTGGATATTATATTAGATATACCGGTATGAAATGAGCGTTTTTTTTTTGTGAAAATAAACCACTAATTATCATCGGGAAAGTAAGAAACTTTTCGTATAGGTCATTGTTTTCTACACATTTCGACCGCTTTTCTGGCAATTTGTGGATACCACGCCAATTAAATTGTTCGTCTTTTAAAGCAAGCAACCGGACACTCATTTTTCGACCTCCTCGTAGGAATCAAGGAGCTGCTCAGGCAATGCGTGTCCTATCGATGAAAACAAATGGTAGTCGGAAGGAACCAAGTCTGGTGAATTCGGCGGGTGGGGTAGCAGCTCCTAGCCAAGTGTTTTCATTGTATCTTGAACCGGTTTGTTTGCAGTGGCATTGTCATGGAGCAAAATTACCTTGACGTGTCTTCTGGTCCATTCTGGTCGTTTCTCGATCAATACATGGTTCAAATTGATCATTTGTTGTCGGTAGCGATCAGTATTAACGGCTTCTCCAGGTTTTAGGAGCTCGAGGTACACCACACCTTTCTGGTCCCACCAAACACACAGCATTGTCTTCTTGGCGAACGATCTGTTTTTGCAGTCGATGTTGGTGGTTGTTCAGGATTAACCCATAATTTTTTCCGTTTAGGATTCTTCAAAATGTCCATTTTTCATCGCCAGTAACAATCGGATGCAAATCCGATTTTCTTTCGTGCCTCTGATGAAAAATTTCACAAGTGTTTTTTCGGTTTTCCATCAATCTTTCATTCAATTCATGTGGCACACTCTTGGATCTTTCCCATAGCTTTTAAACGGTCGGAAATTATTTGTTGTGCAATATTCAACATTTCTGCCATTTTCTTTTGATTCAAAGTGTGATCTCCATCCAATATCGTTGGCAATTTGGCGTCTTCAAACTTTCTTGGTAGTCTTCCACGTTCTTCATTTTTCACATCCAAATAATCATTTCTGAACCGTTGAAACCTTTTTTTGCATGTTGCTTCTGATCACCGTAAGCTTCGACAAGCATTCGATGCGACTCTGCAGCA
The DNA here is from genome assembly GCA_030674115.1 of Micraspis discolor. Taxonomy (NCBI): domain Eukaryota; kingdom Metazoa; phylum Arthropoda; class Insecta; order Coleoptera; family Coccinellidae; genus Micraspis; species Micraspis discolor. The sequence continues at coordinate 279,397 of JARTUT010000465.1, forward strand.
CTTTTCTTCAAATGAAAACAAAAAATTTATGTTTTCCCCAAATCATCACTTTTAGGTACAAAATTCGACATTTTTAACACGATGAAAAAATATGATGTCTGTTCAATGACTTGATTTACACTAAACATGTTTCACAGATATCATAGCAATCAAACAAACAAAAAATAGAGGCTCGTTCACAACAAATGTTCCCTATCGAGACATTTGTATCTTGACGCTCACTTCATACCGGTATACCTGGTAGATGTTTCGTTCTATTTTATCAGGTGATTTTCTTCTACAGCATGTTGGAACAACTTGAATCTATCGGTGTCTAACACTTGAGAAAGCTTCTGATGTTACGGGTGTCATTGCAGCTACGGTTTTCAGCAACGGATTTCGAAAGCTGGTTTATATTTACGATTGCGTGTCATTTGTAATCGGTTGAATGAAATGACCTGATTTTTTTCCGGAAGTATTATATCTTTTGTACTTCATTAGTGGGGGAAACCACCTACATAAAAAAGACCCACCAACAACCCCCCACAAAACCTCCAACATCAAAAAATAATTTATTTTGCGTTATAATTATGTCAGTTTATTCAATATAATCTACTGAATCTAGCACATATACTGAAATAATTTGTGACCCACCGCTAACCACCGCATAGCCCCCTCGAATTCAAAAATTCGGCGGACAGTGAAACTGCGCATTGCTGGCGATTTTTCGATGAAAATAGTATATTTGTAAAACGTCGAATATAATCTATAGGATGAAATAATTTGTGACCCCCGTAATCCCCTAAAGCACGACAGAAAAAATCCCCCAAAGCTGACGATGGCAAAAACTAGATGGAAACGGCCGTTGCTGGATATTTTTTTTGCAAAATGAGTCTACCTTAACTTATTCAATAAGCCCCATATAATGAAATAATTTGTGACCCCGCGCTTCAATCAGAATTGCCCCCCTGTAGAATAAAAAAATTCCAAATTCCGTAGCACGAGGAACTGTGCGTTGCTGGCGATTTTTTTATGGAAATGGCATCCTTGTATATCGTTGAATACCATCTATATGTTGAAATAATTTGTGACCCCCCGCCTACCCCGAATAGCCCCTCGAATTCAAAAATTCGGCGGACACTGAAACTGCGCATTGCTGGCGATTTTTCGATGAAAATAGTATATTTGTAAAACGTCGAATATAATCTATAGGATGAAATAATTTGTGACCCCCCGTAATCCCCCTAAAGCACGACAGAAAAAATCCCCCAAAGCTGACGATGGCAAAAACTAGATGGAAACGGCCGTTGCTGGATATTTTTTTTGCAAAATGGGTCTACCTTAACTTATTCAATAAGCCCCATGTAATGAAATAATTTGTGACCCCGCGCTTCAATCAGAATTGCCCCCCTGTAGAATAAAAAATTCCAAATTCCGTAGCACGATGAACTGTGCATTGCTGGCGATTTTTTGATAGAAATGGCATCCTTGTATATCGTTGAATACCATCTATATGTTGAAATAATTTGTGACCCCCCGCCTACCTCCGAATAGCCCCCTCGAATTCAAAAATTCGGCGGACAGTGAAACTGCGCATTGCTGGCGATTTTTCGATGAAAATAGTATATTTGTAAAACGTCGAATATAATCTATAGGATGAAATAATTTGTGACCCCCGTAATCCCCTAAAGCACGACAGAAAAAATCCCCCAAAGCTGACGATGGCAAAAACTAGATGGAAACGGCCGTTGCTGGATATTTTTTTTGCAAAATGGGTCTACCTTAACTTATTCAATAAGCCCCATGTAATGAAATAATTTGTGACCCCACGCTTCAATCAGAATTGCCCCCCTGTAGAATAAAAAGATTCCAAATTCCGTAGCACGATGAACTGTGCGTTGCTGGCGATTTTTGATGGAAATGGCATCCTTGTATATCGTTGAATACCATCTATATGTTGAAATAATTTGTGACCCCCCGCCTACCCCGAATAGCCCCCTCGAATTCAAAAATTCGGCGGACAGTGAAACTGCGCATTGCTGGCGATTTTTCGATGAAAATAGTATATTTGTAAAACGTCGAATATAATCTATAGGATGAAATAATTTGTGACCCCCCGTAATCCCCCTAAAGCACGACAGAAAAAATCCCTTATAGATGACGATGGCAAAAACTAGATGGAAACGGCCGTTGCTGGATATTTTTTTTGCAAAATGAGTCTACCTTAACTTATTCAATAAGCCCCATGTAATGAAATAATTTGTGACCCCGCGCTTCAATCAGAATTGCCCCCCTCTAGAATAAAAAAATTCCAAATTCCGTAGCACAATGAACTGTGCGTTGCTGGCGATTTTTTGATGGAAATGGCATCCTTGTATATCGTTGAATACCATCTATATGTTGAAATAATTTGTGACCCCCCGCCTACCCCCGAATAGCTCCCTCGAATTCAAAAATTCGGCGGACACTGAAACTGCGCATTGAATTTTTTTATGGAAATTGCCGCAATGATCATAATAAATCTAGGAAAAAGCATCCGTTCAACGATTACCCGAGAAAAAATGATCGAGAAGTGCTGGAGACGCGTGGGTTTGGAAGGAGAGTAAACAGGTTTTCGATCCTTCTTCAAGAACTTGTTGCATAAACAGCTGATTTTACCGTAAACGAAGGATGGGGGACCCTGTGGAACACGTTCTGCTGATCAATAATGACTTAGCATGAGTTACTTCAATGCCATTCTGGACGCTAGGTTATAAAATAGGTCCGATATTTTTCGATGTCCCCCCGTATATTCCACGTTTCCGCATAATGGAAGCCGATCTAAAAATAAGAGCCGGATTGACGGCGGCGCGACATAACTTGGGAATTATTATCGATTTCCCGCCGATTGAATTCAAAACAACTGCGTATATTTCCACCGACATGTTCGTTCTTGGTTGTTCTATCAATCAAAACGACATTCGTAATTAAAACAACGGTTGGAGATCCATCAATCAGTTCTGTAGGCCTTTCATAATGTACAGGTCGCATCCGGTAAATGAAAGCACACGGATATTCAAGCTATACTTTTAGTGAAATTGAATTATTTTTGGATAATTTGAAATTTATGAAAAATTTTCTGAAATAAACAGCTTTTGTAAAAGCTGCAGGACCAACCACAACATCAACAAGACCTTGAGGACGGCAGGCGAATGCTTGCCGAAACGTCGGTTCAACTAAACCGTATAGACTATGGAAATAGCCCTAATAATCCTCATACAAATACTCCATTGTCAGGAATTTCATGTTCACAATTAATAAATATAGTTTGAAAAAACTAAAAGAACACGCTTATAATGTATATCGGGCTGGAAAAGTTAGAAATAATTTTAAAAATCAATTTATGACAATAGTATATAAAACATACTAGTGAAATTGATAAAGAAGCGTGGGGCGCTTGATATACTATTATGGCACAAAGCGCCCCACGTTTCTTTCTCAATTTATAAAAAGTTAGAAATAATTTTAAAACTTAATTTATGACAATTGTATATAAAACATACTAGTGAAATTGATGAAGGGGTGTCGGGCGCTTGATATACGATTATGGCACAAGGCGTCCCACGTTTCATTCTTAATTTTTAAATAAGTTGAAAATAATTTAAAAAATCAATTTATGACAATAGTATATAAATCATACTAGTAAAATTGAAAATGAAGCGAGGGGCGCTTGATATACGATTATGGCACAAAGCGCCCCACGTCTTTCTCAATTTCCAAAAAAGTTAGAAATCATTTTAAAAATCAATTTAGAACAATAGTATATGTTAGGCCTGGAGACCGAAAACGCTCAGTGGCCGGAAAAAACGGCCACATCGCGTTCTGGCTGTCTTCGAACGCACAGAACGCGTTTTGGTTGTTTTTAAACGATCGCAACGCGTTCTGGTAATTGTTAAACAGCCGGAACGCGTTTGTCTAACGGCAATTGGTTCAAATGTAAGACCCTGTAGTTTTTTACATTTTTAGAATAATAAAAGTAAGTTGTTTCCGAACATTTTTGTTACTTGTGGTCTAGCATTTCTTTATGAGCACTGAGCACATACAAAACTATTGTATATTTGTCGACCCTGTACCTATTGAAATCAACATGTGATAAATTTTTGGAATCAGCTCAGCTAGAGTAATCCGGAAATGGAGACAAAATAGTTCAATTTAAAAAAAATGACGGTAATGTCATTACTCGAAAATAATTCACGCTGTATATTAGATTATTATTTTAAAATAAGGTAACTTAAAATAAAAATCGATGTGTTTCCGGATTATTTCTTAAAATGGTCTGATTAGCTAAAAATGAATTTGTTCCATACTTTACGGATACAATTTAAATGTACTATGTAATTCGAAATGTCATTCAAACAGTTCTTGTAAAAATAAGTAACGTACCTATGTAAAGTACACAAAAGTTCGGAAAAACCCATCGTTTGTATTTAATTGTAGTTTTCAATATACTATAATTGTTTCTAATAAAGTAATCAAAAGAGTTATAAATTCAAGTTTGTTTTGTTCTCCACAATAAGTTGGATTTGTAGAAAATAAATTGAAATTAATTCTTTCAATAAAGAACTTTTCGCTTTTTCATTCATGCATTTATATATTATATGCTCGACAATATAAGTTTATTAGTGTAACTTTCTTCCTAGAACTGAAAAACACTTGAAAGAAATTTAATATTGTTGAAATGATTCGGCAAGAAAAACCGAACCCATCTTTAATATCCAATTGTAGTTGTCAATAATTGAATTGTATTTCAATTTTCAACTTTGTTTTATGAGGGACAATATAAATTTTATCCTACGCAGGTAGAAAGCGGCAAATAATACAAGTCGAACATTAAGAACGCGTTGTGAGCGTTGAACAATTGACAAAACGCGTTCCGGCTGTTTAACAATTACCAGAACGCGTTGCGAGCGTTTAAAAACAGGCAAAACGCGTTCTGTGCGTTCGAAGGCAGCCAGAACGCGATTGTATTTTCAACTGAGCATTAAAAAAAAAAAAATTATATAGGGTGCGTCATGTGACAGTGGCCAAAACCAACTTTCTTATTTTAAATGCAGGTCCCTATGTATTATTAATTTTTTGGATTCTTCAGAAAATTCTAGACATAAGTCATGTACAATATCCAATACTTATCTTCAACTGTCTCGGAAATATTAAGTGTTTTCAGATTTATTACAAAAATTAACATTACAAAAAGAAAATTATTTCATTTCACAAATTCGCTACATTACACTAAAAACCTAATGTTGAATGATTGTTTGGGCTATTACCATCATCTATTGTGGATGTAATGTTTTCCGACGTTTCGATAGACATCTTCTATCTTTATCAAGGAGAAAAGTAAGAAACCTAAGTAAATATTGACAGAAGTCATGAAAGAAAAATGAACGATGTTATATACTCATCTGTGATATGATGATCTTTTTAAGGTGGATCGAACTATCGGCGTCCAAACTTCTGGCAGATCTATAGATGGAGCACTTATGGAATCTGGTGTTATTTTTTCATAAATGCTGCTTCTTTGATTTTTCTTCTTGCAAGTTGCAAGTCATGGATATTATTGATGCTTCATCCCATTTTATACGATGATTCTCATGGATGAAGCATCAATAATATCCAAAGAAGAAAAACTTGCAAGAAGAAAAATCAAAGAAGCAGCATTTATGAAAATAACACCTGATTCCATAAGGGCTCCATCTATAGATCTGCCAGAAGTTACTTCGAACAATCGGCTACTTAATTGATGGAGGGTCTGTTGGGTTAAAAAATGATTTTCATGATTGCTGTGAATGTGATAGATTCCCTATCATATGATAATGATATTATATGAAAAATTTCTCCTTTTCTTTGAATCCATCAAAATTATGACGACACATGTATACTTTTCTTTTTGTAATACAATAAAAATATGAATTATCGCAATGAACATTCTCTGTTTTATTTTGATTTAAAGCTCTTGTTTAAAGACCCTTAACAATTTATAAAGAATTGGATAACTACTAGTAGTTTGAATGGAGCGTTAAAGCCATCTGTTCTCGCGTCTATGCTTTCTGAATATCAACCTTCTAGGACCTCTTGTTCAACAAATTTGGCCCAGTGTTTTCTGGTTCTTTCTCCAGTTTAACATTCCATCATCCGCTCTGGGAGAGTATGGAATGAAAGAACTTTTATTTTTACCAGGCCGACAGGTATGTTTGTCGTGTCATGACCAAGAATAATTATCTACGAGACGTCCAACGTTTCTATACAACCTGTCTACCCCGTACAATGTCGGAGGCCACAGTCTTTCTCTCGGAAAATGGCACGGAACAAAGGCAATAGCTGTTCTATGGGTTCAAAGTCGAATCCATTATGTTGTTGTATAATTCTTGGCTTCCTACGGCTGTTGTAGAACGTCTACGAATCAAGATGATGATTCGATGGTGCTCGAAGAGGCCATTGCGTTTTTTGTATGTTGGCCCGACTCGCTTGATTATTTTCATAAGACTAGTCGTTTTTTCTTCATGTTGAATCGAAGTCGGTAAACAAATCATTTCTATTTTTGACGCGAACGAATGACGTTCTGATTTTGAACTGGTTTGGAATAGCTTCATTCGGGTTCAAATTCTGACTGTTCCAGAACCATCAGAATCATGCGCATTTCAAAGTTCGGTCTTCGGGTTTTCTCTGACTAATTTCGAACCGATTAGTCCGATGTTCGGGTTATATCAGGATTTTTTCTGATTATTTTCTGACGGTTCTGGGACTATCCTCAGGACCATTTTAGGATTTTCCCGTAGAACCGCCTTAGGAGGGAGGAGTTAACCAATTTATTTCGTAATTTGAAATATTTGAATTTTATCTGCATCCGTTAAGAGATATAAACAAATCTAAACATAGATGGTTTCAAATCGTGCATAAATTGTTAAATGATTATAAATTAAGATTGTAAAGGGTTTTCAGGGGCAGGATTATGAGTTTTCTATTTACTTTCCTTGAGTTGTCCAATTCAAATTGCAAGAACTAGTACAACTTTATTTATTACAATGATTTAAGTTTTCTGAATAATCATTTAGAATTCCTTAACTATTTTTAAGTATGTGAAAATTAGCTTTATTAAAAAAAAAATTTTTCGGCTCTGGTCAACAAATCGGCAATATTAAAAATGTGCATTATTATTCATTATTGACATATTCATTAATCTATTTGCTTTTATTTCAATTTATTACTTATATGATCAGGAGAATTAAATTGAAATTTTCTGCTGTAACCAATTCAAATAGTCCTACGAGTTTGCGCATTTTGCCAAATTCAACTTGTTCGGGTTTTTCTCTGACAAATTTTGGACCAAATCTTCAAATTGGTTCGCTGTTCGGGTTTTTTCAGTACAATCCCAGTACAGTTCCAGTACAGTCAAAATCGGTACCTACTCGAGAGCAAGTATCAGTTCAGGATATTTTGCGTACTACAAATGCTACCAACCCTTAAACAAGGATTACTTGAAAACGCAATTTGTGGTAAATTCTTAATTTTAGACGAGAAATAAATCAAGATTTCCCTTTACATCAAAGTTTACTACCAACTGCATTGAAATCTCCTTTTAAATTAACAATTGAAAACCATTATATTCAAAAAGGTAATGTGCGCATGTAACTGGGTATATTTCAAAAATTCAAATTTTTGATGAAACGAAATGAGAATCTCAGTTTATTTATCAGCAACCTGATTATCAATGAAATTCCTAGCGAACTTTTTCTGTTTGAGAGTTTCGTCTGCATGAAATTGTTTTCCATAGTTAGAATAATGTTTTATCAAATTTTCATCGACAAAGCAAAAATTTGATGTTGATAGAAACAGTTGAGTACTATAATAGCGCAATTCAAATTACTAATCATTATTAAAATTCTCAAAATATATATAATCCCACCTGATAAATACTGAACAGTGAATCTGTATCAGACAAAACATTTTGATAGATCTAGTTTCTGAGCTTTGTTGAATCACCCATATTCAAACAGTGGTTGCATTAACACATGAATATTTTTGATAGTATAAACTGAAATATAAACTACTTCAGAATTCAGAGCAATCCCTTACCTATATAGGTAAATTGTATGGTTACCTGATTTACCAATTTTACTTTGCGTTCAATAATGTTTTGGAAATATTTTCAGGTTCAGATCTGTATAACTAGTTATTATCACATCATTGAATCAATTTAGATTTCAGGTACAAATTGATTTGATATAGTGGGTATGAAATAAGATTTCCTGCAAAGATGAAGAAGCTTTTTTATTTATGGGTAATACAAAAAATTTAAATGTCACGAGATTGACCTTGAAATACATAAATCCAATAAACTAATTTCATGAGGCTGAATACTATACAAAATTATTCATTGATTCTTTATCAAATAGAGCACAATTATGTATAGACTAATATTCACAATAAAAAATTAATTCTAGGAAATATAGATTCAGTATCAGCTCGATTGAATTTTTAACAACACACCAAGAAACTATCAGAATAATCAACAAGAAAGATCATATAAACAAGAATTTTCCTTCTGATACAAAAACTATAGAGCAATGCTTGATTTGAAGCACTGACGCCAAACTATATAGATTACCATAACAAATTCATATAAACACATACACATACAAAAAAGTATTTGAAGAATTAATTTCAGCACTCCCCCATAGGTCTGGACAAGGTCAAACACTCACATGAAAAACTAAAAACTTTACAGATGATCAAACACAATCCCTTTACCAGTTTGATATACCAATTGTTTGCATCTAAGGAATACAAACAACCAGTTTCTTCAAAATCCATTACATTAGTGTTCGATCCCTTGTGTAGTTTATCAAACAGATTTCAGGGTTGAAATGAGTTGTCTTTGAACCATCTTGTTGTTTATCCAAGAAATTTATCTACCAACTAACGAGGCGTTTGGCCACTCAGGTCATTTAAAGCATGAAATGATGGGTTTCCATAGAACATTGAAGATTATTTCTCATTTCCATCACCTGTACTAAGTTGTTGCCTGAAATACGTATAATATATGTTGAGATATCTTCACACAATTTACTGATTGTCAACCTTCAATACTTTTGTCGATTGAAATAAACATTCTTTCGTTTTGAATCCAATTCTTGCAAATTAGGTATACCCCAATAAATATATTTTAGGAATCGACAATACTGAAATTGCAAATATGACAAATCGAAATTCTGTTATAATGAGAGCATTTGAAACTTTAAAATCAGTTAATTAAATAGAATCACAAAAATAAACACATATATTGCCATACATGCTGTCTACTATTTCTAATATCAAAATTGATTTGCTGAATTATACTTTGCAATCATTATTTCATTGTTTTTTAATAAGTTCCAATATCTTACAAAAAATAGCTCTGAAAAATAATTGGAAAGGTTTGATTATTGCAAAAAGTAGCACGACGGAGTACAATGACTAGATTTTACACATGGATACACTTGGTGATATTTTGGCATTATGAATTTTGAGTAACTGTTCAACCTCTCTGCATATTTTTCTGTACACTCCACAAGAGAATATCCATTTTGTTGCAGGTTATACCGATGTTTATCCTGAAGTAAGCATTTTCAATAATTGGCCACTATTCTTTCTAATTTCCATTGCATTAATTTTCCATTTAATGGGGAAGAAAATATCACCTAGTCTTATATTCTCTAAACATTCTAGGTACAAATAATTCTTCTTTCCATCTTATTTAGTCATTCATTTTCATGGATTGTAAGATTAAGAACTCCAAAATAAAACTCGACTCCCAACCACAATTAGTTTTGTCTCTTATTCCTAATGCTTCTTTTATTTATTCACACAGTTAATGAAAGCCTGGAAACAATATAATTAACGTATTAATACAGCTTATTACAGAAACATCACTAATTACCTTCATACAAGATATTATTTGTCAAACATTTCCTGACGAATATTCGTAAACACAAAAGAAAAAACAACCAAGTGCTTGAAAGTTGTTGTCTGGCAGGCGCAATTAAACAAAGAACCTCCAAAACTGTACCTATCTCTCTCCATTTTTAATCCTCATTTTGCTGTTCGGGTTCTGCATTTCTCTGATAATTTTCTGACAGTCCAAGAATGGTCCAAAAATGATCCAAAAATCCTCAGCTATTACGCATCAGTTCTGCGCACCCTGAGGACTGTCCCAGAACAGTCAGAAAAATACGAACCCGAATGAAGCTAATGAAAGAGTTCGTTGTTCGTACTATTCGAAAAATATAGTTGATTCATTTTAGAATTAAATCTTCTATGGATAGATAGGTATTCTTTATTCACTCCAAATTAATACACACTGTGTATTATTACTACAATTATTTGAGCATGTCGTAACAGAAAATTAATACACAATGAAGTCCGTAACAATAAATCAAGAATTAATATATAGGGTGAGTTTTTGACCACTGCGTTAATTTTAACATAGATTCTTGGCGTCAAAAAAACATTTTTCCAAATTTGGTTACAGCACTGTTTTTAATACTGTAATGAACTCATTACGACACTGAAATAGAGAAAATACATTCTTTCTCAAAATAAGTGTGGAACAGTTGTTAAATCGAATTTCGAAGGTAATCTCTGTTGAAATGCTATAGATTCGGAAACACGTGAATTTCTCTCGGGTTCCCCATTCGACAGATGACAGATGTCAGTTGAACAAATGTGAAGATCGATCGTTCGTGTCGCCGCACGATGTAATCCAAATGATGCACCGGTGGTGGTGGTTGGAAAGAACCACGACACCACGAGGTTAGTGAACCCCCCTAAGAACTTTGGGAAGGTTGTGGAAACGCAATAGAATGCCATTAAAAGTTAATATATTCGGGTCATTCACGAGACACCCGGCGTTACACGGATATTCTTCACTGCGTGTGAGTTCGTTGAATTTTCATCAAGCCCTCAGATTTCCTGGATTTATGTAGTACGTAGAGTCAAATTTTTCGTATCTGATTCATAAGGATATTCTGTGAGCATAGAAGAAAATCATCCCATTTATAATTTACAAGTGTCAGACAGGTCTTATTGTTAGTTGTTCAAAAATTTGGGTGTTGAGATTTTTGGCTATTACTCAAAAGTGGACTGTTACCAAATGATTGAGTCAGAGATGTTAAAATAAAATGTTTATTGTATAATGTTCACATTCACATAATAAATAGGTACTCGCACGTAGTTAAAATATAGACAAAATTAACAACATCTAAACAGAGTAGACCTATTTACAAATATGAGAGTAATTATAGAGAGAATATTGAGTGTTAGAATAATTGAGAAGTTATCTTGAGAAAATGTAGAATCATATTTCACAATAAAAGAGTTATTACGTTGTGTTTACTTGAGAAACAGCGTTGTCTTCAAAACTAGATCGAGTAATGTGTGTTGCCGAAATTATTCAAGTCATGAATATCGAGAGTAGAGGCGCCATCTATCAATCAAACACAAAGTTTACAGTGATAGAGTTTGAATTCATTTCAAATGTCTACTATCAGAAAAACAAAAGGTTTTATTGAGAAAGAGAGATGTTGAGGTTTATAATGTAACTAGACAGGCTTTCAGAGCGATTAAAGAGAAAGAATAATTATGATTCACAACGTTTACAGTGATAGTCTGTCGAATCTATCAGAAAAACAGAAGTAGAAATACATAATTATCTGTGAAGAGTTGAACTGTATGAAATAAGGCTTGAGAGGATATAAAGTTATATAAAATAAAGAGCAGTTGAGGAAGTGATTAGTTTTTAAGAAAGCATCTGTATCATACTAACTTAATTGAGAGATTTATCATAGAATGATCAACGCTTACAGTAATAATAGTTATTATAGAAAAGCAGAAGAATTTCTATAATAATTCAAGAATTGAGATGAAATATTTGTACAATAAGAGATGTGAGATGTAGAGAAAATTATCATAAACTTGAAATAAAGTGACAACACTATTCTTTGAGATTATATAATATGATCAGTTGAGAACAATATGTTAGAGTGTATACTTAAGTATTCCAGGTGCAATATCAATGTAGAATCATCAGGTGATTTCTCCAACCAGGTCTAACGAGGGTTCTGGTAACTATATTTCTTGTCGAGAAGTCTTGAATGAATATTGAGAACATCCTGGTTGCAGAATCCCATGATGATCCCAGCATGGCACGTACAGATATCTGAAACTTATAAAGCCTGAGAAGTCTAATCATAAAGAGATGAACATGTCTTAAAGTTGAGTAAATTATGTGTGAGTGAAAATGAGTAAATTACAAGTGAATCTGGCAGTAAATTGAGGAATTCAGTGTTAACGTAGGGGGGTGATTTGCAAAAGAACAGATATGAAAAAGATAGCTGAGTTGGCACGTGGTTGGACGTAGAATATTTTAGAATATGAAAAATATTACTGAAAACATGAATTAGAGGTGTCGAGAATGTAATATGGAGTGTAACTTGAGTGAAAAAGTAACGAGATGAACGAGATGTTTAAAGTCGTGCAGTTTCACAAGTACACGTGCAGAAAATAAGTATTTGAAAAGACTGTACTGTACCTTTTAGAGAGGATTATAGATGTCTTGAGCAGAGAAAAAATGTCTTTGATTGTAAAATAAAAGTAGAGACGTCTTGAAAAGGACTGTGAAAAAGCAATGTAGAGCACTAGTCACTACCAGGTTCACTTGTAACGAGGAGGTTGAAGAGGATTGTCAATTCGAAAGAGGAACTCGAGTAATCCAAAATTGAGAGAATCACACATGATTTGTTTTTTTTTTTTGAGCTGATTTTTTCATCGATCGTAAGTATCGATCAACTGTCACACACATCATGAAGTTAGCGACGATACATGAGGTAGACAATCCATTAGCGTAGTGTAGGTTGAGTTGTAGGGTTAAAAAATTCTTGCAATTTTTAACATTAGTCGTTATGAAATTTTTTTATTTCACAAAATGAATTGTTGCTATTCTAATAATGAGATTTCGAATTTATTTCTTATTATTGTATTTTTTCAATTGTATACGCAATACACATTCAAATGCACTTAATGATATTGTTTATTTCAAATCCATGGTGGATGACACAAAATGTATCCAATGAGAAATATCCCCATTTTTTTTTACAATTTCTGAAAAGCTGTTTCAAACTTTCCAAATTTTGGAATGTAAGAGCCCCTAAAGAATACAAAAAAAAGGGCAGTTGATGAAATTAGTATTTCGACTTATTTCGAAGCGAATGAGAATTCATCTCTTCAATAGGAAACACATTAAATAGATTCGCTACTTCAGTACACCGAATTATGATTATAAATAAATTATGATAATAAAAATACGTTTCAAAACTCAAATTAACAAAATAAATGATCATGTAAGAGTTTCAATATGGTACCCATTTTGTTCCACACACTTTCGAATACGTTTTGAAACACCTCGGTTAGTCGCTTGCTCAATTTCCTCCCCCTTTAGAGAGTGGAAAGCATCCTCCACACGCCGTATCAAATCTTCTTTGCTTTCAATAGGAGATTCATAGACTATGTTTTTTATTTTACCCCATAAATAAAAATTTGAGGGAGTAAGATCAGGAGATCCTGGGGACCAAAATAGTGAAGAACGGCGTCCGATCCACCGATTACCAAACATTGTCATTCAGTTCTTCAGACACCTCGTGCGAACTATGTGCCGGAGCCCCATCCAATTGATAATATGAGGTAGTCGACATACTCAACAGCAGTTCATCCAAAAACTCAGAAACAAAATTTCTCAGGATTTCCAAAAATTTTTCTGTATTTAATTTTTCTTCATAAATGTAGTACCGCACTTTATTGTTCATCAAAAGAGCAAACACATTGAAACTAAATTTGTTCTGGGGGTTTCTTTGTCTTTTTCTATGAGGATTTTCACTTCTCCAAATGTGGCAATTCTTTTTATTAAATAGTCCTTCATTATTGAATCTTACTTCGTCTGTCCAAATGATCTTTTTCAAAAAATTTTTATCATTTTCAAATTTTTCTAATATTCCTCTACAAGAATTTAACCTTTTTATGTAGTCACGTGGTTCTAATGCAGGAACTTTCTCATACTTGTAGTCATGCATGTTGTGTTTTTTCAAAATTCGGTGCACTGAATTTCTGTCTAAATCGATTTCATGAGCTGCACTTCGGATAGATGCATTTTCATTCGCTTCGAAATAAGTCAAAACACCAATTTCGTTTTCCTCGTCAACTACCCTTCTTTTGTATTCTTTAGGGGCTCTTACACATCCAAAACTTTGAAAGTTTGAAACATATTTTCTGAAGATGTTCTCCCTCATGGAAGGTAAATGGGGATACTTCTCGATGAAGGCCCGGCAGGTTCTACTAATAATTCTGTCTCATTCACCATGTATATAAAATAGATCCAGAATTTCGTAATTAGAATAACGGTTCATTTTGTTAAATCGAGAAATGAAGATAACGAATAACAATAACACCTGTCACTTGTGAAATACTAACAGATAATTTATCTTCTATGGGTACAGAGTGTACCCATGGTTTCGAATAAATATTCATAGATTTTAACACAAAATTTGAAACACATTTGATATTTTTGAAATCCAAAAGATGCATGACCTTTTCACATTCTTCCTCTTCGATGTTGTAAAAACGGTTTACGCTCAGGATATTTAAAATAAGAATAACGAACATATTTGCCTTTATTCCAGATTTTTTCAGATATTTTGAAAACTTTTCGATTCAACACAATGGTTTTAATAGAAATGTATTCACTATTAAATACTCGATCATACTAGAAATGGAAAACTTAAAAAAAAAATTTTTCGTCGAATTTATTTTCACTCCCTGTATAACCGGAAGTGCTTGGGCTTCGAAAATATTTTAGCTCTGTAGAGAACTCCGAACAAAATCATAATCCCAATTTTCAGATTTCAATTTTGTCTAGTTCTCCAGAAACGTCTAATAGGCACTCGAACTTGAGACACCCTGTAGTTTTACATAAGTATTACTCATACCTTTATTCATTCTAGAAAACACCGTTTTCTTTGACGAATAAGGAGAATTTTCATTCTTATCATAACGTCAAACAATTAAAAAAACTACAGAAAAATTAATCAAATGAGTTTTAAACAAGAATTGTTTAAATAATTGTTGATCGAATATGAATACCTGATGAGAGAAAAGTGTTATACACAAATCTCGAAGCACGTGTATTTGTATTTGATTTTTTATTAAATTTCTATAGTTTTTGAATTGTTTGACGTTATGATAAGAATGAAAAATTCTCTCCTATCATCAAAGAAAACAATGTTTTCTAGAATAGATAGGGGTATCATTAAATTTGTGAATATGTAAGATATCAATAACGTACGCAAATTTTTGGTTAAATGATAGGGATACCTTATTAGTTGTGAAGTATTAAAAAATTCGTTTGGGAAGCAAGCAATGTCATCTAAGAATTCACTGGGGAATCTAAGAATATTTAATATCGGGTGTCCCATTCGAAAAAACTTGATGCATACTTCCGATGTAACCGGAAACACTTTGAGAGTGAATTTTTTTTTCTGATCGAACCAATATTGAGCTATATCGCCTCAGTTACCATGTGTCACCAAACCCACTCGGCTCCAGAGAGTGCACAAAGTACCTCCTCGGCTAGTTCTAGAGCTGAGACTACTTATAAAGGGGCGCCACTCTCTTTTATGATAATACAAAGAAAAAAAGAGGAAAGTACACTAAAGATCTCAGGGTCGCAAAAGAGAGAAAATAACGAACGCACTCTCAGGATGCCAAACGAGCCCGATCACACAAGCGGGAGGTTAGTGGCTGGTAGAAGGAATATAGAGCAATTATTTAATAATATAATGAGCCCAAACGAAATACACAAGGTCCCTCAAACGAGGATATATCTTACAGAAGGTAGATCACTAACTAGTTCTTACTTCACAACCCGAATATTCGATATAATGCTTTATCTCTTACTAAACAAACCGTAATATCACCCCAAGGTATATACTGAGAGCCTCGATGGTAATCGTTACAAATAGCTCTTTACTTATATCTAAGCGACCTTCTCGATAGGTCGGGTTTTATGTACTAAACAGTATTCACTGAATTGGGCCTCTTTGATACTAATCAATCTTAACTAAATTCTACAGACTAACCTTCTATAACAGTCTAGTTCGTGGCTTTTCTGAAGTACAAAAGGATATAGTTTCTTAATCCATAATTATTCTCACAGTCTCGTAGATGGAAACTGGGCTCAAATATATTCCTGGGCCAACGTAGTACAATTTCTCACAGTAATGGGCCCTGGGTAGACGACAGGTGTGGTATCTTAGATGGCGAAATCTGGTGGAGGTCCCCAAAGACAGCTCCCACGGCAGTAATTCAAAGACAGCCTAGACAAACAGCTCGAAGACTTCAAAGACAGTTCAGAATCTGCGGTACCTCGCAACGGTACAATAATAATTCCCAATTCGAAGCAGAATGATGCTAAAAATACGAACAAAAATCTAAAATACCTCATGACAAGCATAGGTTAACTCACCAATCCCACGTCGTTTTTCCAAACAAATACGCCACTCCGCTAAAGCGCAAAAATCTCACCAACGAACAAACCAAACCAACATGATAAGATTTCTCTCAGGGCTTCAGTTAAAATCCTGTTCAGATCCGCAAAATTGCGATTAATTACTCCAGGAAATTTCAACCAAATATATGCCGGAAGAACGATGTAATTGACAACCTACGTCACATGCACAGAACAGGACCACCGACAACCGTCCATTGAAACGTACGAGATAAGCTGGTAAACTACTGCGACTAACGCCACCAGTTCGGTTGGCAGGTACTAACTGGAGCGGGAATTTTGAAACCGTGACACATGTGTCATAACACACTCATATTTCCCTAGGGAAATTTTCCGGTGTAACGGCTTCCACAGGTCTACCCGAGCGTTCCGCGTCATTTGTGTCGGTACGACCACGTTTAAACTCGGCAAACCACCGCCAAATCGTTGCTTTTTATGGACAAGTGTCCAGGTAACATTTTTCAATCCATTGTTTCGCTTGCACGGTGTGTTTACCCATTAAAAACAATGTTTTATCAGAACACGAAACTCGGTCTTTTCCATTTATTAAACAAACTACAAAACGACTTTACTCCAATCTCGATAACTCAGCTGTTTCTGGTCCGATCGACTTAAAATTTTGACACGTTTCAAGCAAAGGTTAGTACTCTAGAAAGACGTGGTGACTGGTTTACTACGAGCGCCATTTCTGGGTTAGTCTCGGGACTTATTGATCCATGTAGTAGCTATTCCATTTATTGGAAATGCTCTCTATTTCCTTATTCCAAATGTTCATGAAATTCGATCAGTATTCAACACTAACCGAAGATATTCGTGAAACACCCTGTAGATACAACGTTTTCAATTTTGTGTCCTGATTGAATCACCTAGCAAAAAAGCACGCAAAAACCCCTGACCTAAAATACGTTTTTGTCCAATGCTTTAAAAAATTAACGCTCTTGTACCATCCAATAATTCATTTTCCCTCGACATGAAAAATTTCCATCACTATCATCATCATTACCGAACAACCAGATTTTTGAATTATTTACAACCTCCATTGCATCGAAGAAATCCATTTCCGGGAATAGATAAATCGATGAAGCGCACAACCGACACGCCATAAATGTTTTCAACTTTATTTCGATGTACGGGGAGAGAATCGAATGAAATAGGAGATAACACGGTAAAACAGCAATGTAATATGTACATACGTTATCGAAAGTCCTCCAAAGGAATATATACACATGCGATTCAGTCGTTAAAATGAATAAAACGCCGAGCGCAATATCCTGTAAAAAGTTTAATACGCTGAAAGAATCACTATGGGGTGTGTTGTTCTCTTCCATCACGATAGTGAAGGGCATGTCCAGATATTTTGTGTTTGATTGAGATCTTCATCACGAAGAATGCACGGATCGAGTGTTATATGGTTCTTTTTCACAAGGAAAAAACATATAACCTCCGACAAAGGATGCGAAAATTCTCATTTAATTGCCAGGGTTGAGTATTTTGTAATTGAATCTAGAATGGTGGAGTTCCTCACTTGATGGAAATCCATTTTCATTTTGATTTGTATGTGATTAAATAAAAACTTATTTGATAAATTTCCTCATTTATTGTGTTTCAACAATATTGCAACACTACATTATGCAACAATCGTTTCGCCACATTTTGGCTTCTTCAGGCGAGTTCGATGTTGAACTACTATATAAAATTGAGTCCTCCTTATACAGGGTGTTCGGCACATGGACCGTCAAATTTTTTTGGGGCGTTGGTAGGGTCATTTGCTACCTTTTCAGTCTTGGAACCTGGGTCAACACAACACAGCGAGCAAGGAAATTTTACCTGCCCGTTTCAGACGCGTGTGAATTATTATTACTATTTCTGTCCTTAGGTTGGATTGGGTTAGTCGCCGCTGACTTGACCCTACCGTCATTCGAGATTTAACTGTCTTTGCTGTTGGAAGTGTCTGTGCCGCGTTGTTCAGTTTTTTAAATTTATATTTTTTTGTTTTGTTACTTCTATCGACTTTTTGCTACTGTTGTTTTAATTTTGGTTGTTGATATGCCTAATTTCACCAACGCTGAGTATGCTGATATGGTGATGGCATATGGTCATTTCCTTGCTCGCTGTGTTGTGTCGAAATCCGTACTTTTATTTAGGTGCGACTTTCTTCAGTCTTCTGACTAAAACCTTATTTGCAGTATTATTTTTTTTATTGACTTACGTAAATAGCATATGGTTAGCAACGTTATAAACCAAAGAACATTTTAAAATAAAACTAAGTTTGTAATAGCTGTAACTTTTTTATAAATTTCAATAGGAGTGGAGATGTTTTCATACTTTCATAATTTTTTTTTAATAAAAGGCCCACGTGTTAATTTTATGGTGTTATCTGTAACAATAAATGTTTTTTTTAAACACACACTCATGTAGACTTAATACAATAAAAAAATGCATGTAAAAGCACACGCAAAAAAAGTTATGGGGCTTCGAAGGGTACATTTTGGGTAATTTAGAAAAACCTAATAAAAAATCATACCTCCGTAACCTTAATACTAAGGACCCAGATTCCAAGACTAAATTACTCAAAGTATCATTGGTTTTGAATGCTATATAGAAATTCTTTTTGTTTTTCAAAAAATTTTGCCACTTCTATTGATTTTTTACCTGTATAATTTAGTGTTATATATCTATTCTGTTCTATTTTTTCGTTTTTGGGGTATATTAATGTTTAATAATGATAATCATAATATTTATTTACCAACTTGCTATTTTACAAAATTAAAATTATGTCACAATACATGTGAAAAATAAGAACGAAAGCACATCATAAGTACATGAGTTGTATGTGAAAAAATTCTTTTCTTAATCCAGATTTGACTGTTTTACTCTGTTTGAATTTTTTATTTGTGGTGGAAGGTCATTGTACCAGCTTGATTTAATAAGAATTTATTCAATATTGACATTGTGCACCAAATTTTGAATAAATTCTTATTAAATCAAGCCATAACATTAATATACTCCAAATACGAAAAAATAGAACTGAATAGATATATAACACTAAATTATACAGGTAAAAATCAATAGAAGTGGCAAAAATTTTTTGAAAAAGAGAAAGAATTTCTATATAGCACTTGAAACCAATAATACTTCATTAGTAATTTAAACAAAATTAGTAAAGACAAATTAGATGAAAACAAACAATCAGGAGTATATGAGTTGAATTGTGGTTCTTGCCAGAAAGTATATATTGGACAAATAGTAAGGAACATCGAGAAGAGTATTAAGGAACATTTGAGTAGTTTCCTGAATAAAAACATAACTCAACTTATTCGAACCATCTTTTAGACGAGGGACATGTAAAGCCTGAACAACCTGTATATTAATTCCAAATTAAAGAGAACAATATTGTTTATTCATTCAGGCTTGGTATTAGTCAATACGCCAAGCTTGCAATATATTTTGTAGGACACCAATCCGAGTTCAATGAATTCGGAATAGGAGAATCAATCGAATAAAGATATCCAAATGATCAAGTAGTTATTTATTCATTACATGGCGATCCTGCCCAAGAAAAATAATTTTTTGGAAAGTTAACAACTACGTGGTACGTACCTATATTGTGATTCAATAAGTTGAAAAGTTGCCGATTACATAAATGGTGATCGTAAAAAAATTCTTAAATTGAAAATGGGATCTTCCCACTCGAAGGACACGAAACAAGACGTGACGGAAAATGGTGCAGTAAATTCAAATTTCATAGTGCAGGAGAGCGAATACAACATCACGAAAGATGTTAAGATTGTAATGTTCCTTATACTGGCAATACTGGTGATGGATATGGTTTTCAAACTGTATAAGGCTCACAAGAAAAATATGGAGAGACGCATTAGAAGGAACCTCAACGTATCCCTGGGTTCTGTTGCACAAGTATGAACAAGAGTGCTACATGACTACATGGTGTGAGTGAACTATTCAGGAACAACAATAAGGTTTTGTACTCAACATTCCCTATACTTTGTTAAAGAAATTAATTGCTGACTCTTATTTTACCTATGTTGAATATCAATTAACAGTTCTATGTTTAAGGTCCGAGGATGGAAAAACCATCATAGATATTACAATTATTGCGTATTGGTTATAGTATAATATAGTAAGTAATATGCCCACCGATGTCACAGGCTCATGAACACTAAAAACAAAGAGCTGAATTTAAAGTTAGATCAGGTAACAGTTTCATTGAAAAATACTAGCAAAAGAATTTTGAAGAAAGAAGTCCTAAAACAGAGGCAACAAGGGCAGATATTAGAGATAACCTGGTAAGTTCATTCAATGACTTAACTCAGATTTTGAGAGACACTTGGGATACTTTAGATAACGTCGATAAACAAATTTGCAAAACTTCTTTCCTTAATAGTAGAGATAAAGTAGTACGCTCATTTCAAGTACTGGGAGTCAAGATTAAAGTTCCAACTTCATGCCTAGAAAAGATTGATCCACTAGTTTTAGACGAGGACTCAGAAGTAAAAAACTCATTTGAAATTATGGCCACTGCAGAAAGTGAATTTTCAATTTGGCAAGTAAATTACTTCCTAATCAATTCGACAGCAAAATTGAAAATTTACGTTCATTTCTGGATGCATTAGAGCTCTTGAAAAGCATCTGTACCAACGGTCAAGGTAATGCAGTTGCATTTATCAAAACACGGTTAACAGGAAAGCTCGCGATCTGATCACCGAGGAAAATGACATTGATGATATAATTTCAAAATTGAGGAACGGAATAAAGGGAAAGCTCTCGTTTATTATCAGCCAGACTTTCGAGCTGTAGACAAAATCACAAAGACCCTGCTAGTTTTGCATCCGAAATAGAAGTTTTATCGGAAAAACTACAAAAGGCGTATATAAGCGAGGAGTGCCCAGAGAAGTTGCAGAAAATTACTCTGTGGAAGCCACGGTACGCTCACTCATGCAAAATTCTAATAACGAACGAGCAAAATTAGTCGTTGAAGCTGGTTCATTTAAGTCGGTACAAGAAGTTTTATCGAAATTTGTGAGTGCTTCGAACAATCAACCCCAAAACAATGTACTTTATTTCGGGCAATATAGGCGTCCTAGGCGAGGTTTTCAAATCGGCGTGATATTGGAAACAGGTATAATCAGAATTACCGTCAAAATAATAACAATCCCTCAGAACAAAATACCCGCAATCAAAATCGTCGTGGTCACTCGAGAGGTACAGACGATATGGAAATGCTACTAGACAGGTAAGGTATCTCGAAAATATCGACGATAATAATTCGGAAAACCAATCGGTCCCCCAACGGGTCCGATTGGGGGAAAATCAAAGCAACACAATGAATTAGATAATGTCTTTTCTATCAATTTGTCACTGTCAAATATAGTTATTCTTACGACTCAAATGACAGGAATGGAAAATATGTATTTTGTCGACACAGGTGCTGATATTTCAATTTTCAAAAAGGGAAAAATACGGTCAGACATTTTCGTGGATAATTCAAAAGCGAGTAACCTTCGAGGAATTACGGATGAACTCACCAAATCATTGGGTGTTGTAGAAACTTACATTTCAGTCGAAGAATACGATCTAAAACATGCTTTTCACGTAGTCAACGACGATTTTCCGATACCAGGTGACGGAATTTTGGGTAGAGATTTTCTTGCAAAGTATAACGTTGCTATCGATTACGGCAATTGGACTATGAGAGTCAGGGTGGACGAATACCAAATAACTATTCCAATTTTGAATGGCCCCGCAGAAAATCAAGTTTTCATTCCAGCTCGATGCGAAGTTGTTAGAAACATTCGCTGTTTAGACAATATAACCGAGGATCAGTTAGTCATGAATAAGGAACTTGCACCCGGAATATTCGTAGGGAGAACCATAATAACACCATCTAATAAACTTGTTCGCATAGTAAATACAACATTAGAAGATGCCTGGTCGACACTTCCAAAATTCAGACAAGAAATTTGAATGAATTCTATATTTACAGTGTAGAAAAGGAAAACATTGATCGAATTCCACAGTTAATGAGTGAACTCAATTCAGATATACCGGACTATGTCAAAGAAGATGTACTATTACTTTGTTCGGAATTTTCGGATATTTTGGTTTAAAAACGGATATACTAACAACAAATAATTTTTATTCTCAAAAGCTCAAAATGACAGACAATACACCAGTTTATATAAAAAACTATAGGCTGCCCTATTCTCAAAAAAATGAAATCAATCGGCAGGTCCAAAACCTCTTAGATAACAGAATTATCGAACCGTCTTTTTCAGCTTACAACAGTCCGTTACTGCTTGTCGATAAAAGTCAACTTCCAGTAAGAAATATCGGTTAGTGGTAGATTTTAGGGGTGTAAATAAGAAGCTTGTTGCTTGGAAATTTCCTTTACCACGAATTTCGGATGTACTTGACAATCTTGGTCGCTCAAAGGTCTTTTCAGTCATCGATCTTTTGAGTAGTTTTCATCAAATTCCCTTAGATGAGGAATCGAGAGACATCACGTCATTCAGTGTTGATTCTCAATCATACCGATTTACAAGACTTCCTTTTGGTTTATCAGTCAGTCCAACTAGTTTTCAAAGAATGATGTCTATTGCCTTTTCCGGATTGAGCCCCGAAAAAGCATTTCTTTATATGGATGACTTGATAGTTATAGGATGCTCCGTTCAACATCATATGAGTAATTTGCGAAAAGTATTCGAAACGTGTAGGAAATTCAACCTAAAGCTGAACCCTGCAAAGTGTAATTTTTTCAAAAATGAGGTAACATTCTTAGGTCATAAAATAACAGATAAGGAATTCTTCCGGACGAAGCAAAATTTGAAGTCATTAATAAATACCCTATACCAAAAAGTAGTGAAGAGATCAAAGATTCGTTGCTTTTTGTAATTACTACTACAGATTTATTCCAAATTTTGCAGAAATATGTCATCCTCTGAATACGCTCACTAGAAAACGGACACAATTCCTTTGGACCGAGGAATGTCAAAATTCTTTCGAAAAATTAAAAAAAGCATTGATTTGTCCACAAATTCTGCAGTATCCGGATTTTTCCAAACCATTCATACTAATTACAGATGCTTCCGAGACCGCGTGCGGAGCAGTGTTATGTCAAAATTTCGACGGTAATGAACTTCCAATAGCATACGCTTCGAAGACATTCAGTAAGGGAGAAAAACACAAACCCACAATCCTGAAGGAATTAACAGCAGTTCATTTTGGCATTAAGCATTTTAGATGTTATCTATACGGAGCTAAAAAATTTTTAGTAAAACTGATCATCGACCACTAGTTCACCTTTTCTCAATGAGAGATCCTTCTTCCAAATTGACGAGAATAAGATTAGACTTAGAAGAATATAATTTCGAAATTGAATATGTTAAAGGAGAAAACAACGTGATTGCAGATGCCCTGTCACGCATAACTATAGAGGATCTGAAAAAGCTAAACGCTGATAACTCACAAATACTAGCAGCAACTAGGTCAATGTCAAGGTCAAGTTATAATAAAAGTAAAACTGATTCTTCAACAATATCATCTAACATTACTACACCCGAGTGTCGTGTTCGGGAGGCGTTGAATAATTTCGATGTTTTGAAATTACCACAAGTACAATTCACAATCTCGCGAGATCATATTACAATAACAATCATTCATAAAAGAAAGAAGAGCGCTCTCACCTTGTTTTTAATCACTAACGGCAAAATTCCTGTGTTAGCACAAATTTTGTCTGAGCTGAATCGTTTCGCCAGTGAGAAAAAATTGGGTCAATTAAGAATGAATTTGAAGGATGCCTTATTTACACAGTGCACTGTAAATGAATTTAAGGAAGTAGGTCAAAATATTTTGAAAAATGTTGAAATTGTACTTTGTAGCCCGCGAAGAGTAATTAAGGATAAAGAAGAACGACATCAATTAATGACAAAATTTCATGACAATCCTGTCTACGGTGGTCATAGTGGACAGAAAAAGACTGCTCAAAAAATTGAAATCTCACTATTTTTGGAAAGGCATGTCGCGTGACGTAGCTAAATACACAAGAGAGTGTCATAAGTGTCAAATCAATAAAAAGGTAAAGGTCATATAGAACCACTAGTCTTGACTCCCACACCGCAAAGAGCTTTTGACATTGTATCCATTGATACAATAGGTCCTTTCAAAAATCAAACATTGGAAATTCTTATGCAGTAACTATTCAATGCGAACTGACGAAATATGTAACCATCATACCAATTGTCAATAATAAAGCCAAAACTGTGGCGAGGGCAATAGTAGATGACTTTGTTCTGATATACGGCCCCATGAAGGAGGTTAGAACTGACATGGGCACCGAATATAAGAACAGAAGTATTCACAAATGTTATTAAATTGTTAAATTCGGGTCATAAAACCTCAACAGCTTACCACAGCCAAACTATAGGCGGTTGTGAAAGGAATCATCGTGTTCTAAATGAGTTTATACGGATGTATGTGAACGAAACAGTTACAGACTGGGATATCTGGACCAGACATTTTGCATTCTGCTATAATACTACTCCAAGTACTTATCATAACTATACACCTTTTGAACTAGTCTTCGCAAGGAAAGCAAACCTAGATACTGAATTGTTCACAAAAGTTCGCATAGATCCAGTATACAATCTTGATGCCTTTGACCAGGAAACTCGTTACAGACTTCAGTTTGCCTTGAATAGAACTAAAAATTTCCTAGACAAAGTAAAGAAGGAGCGGAAATCAAAATTAGACCAAAAATCAAACAATTTAAGTTTGGTTCCGGTGATCTCGTGCTGACGTCAAACGAAGATAGAAAAAATTGAATTCATGGTTTGACGGCCCCTTCAAAGTAATTGAAACACAAGGTGTCAACTGCACAATTGAGGATGACAAGGGTAGGCATATTACCATGCATAAAAATGGAGTGAAAAATATTTCCCTGCGCAGTAAAGAGGTATACCTATTGACTATTTTATTATGTCCCCGACAGTTGCAACCACCCTATTGATGAACTTTTGTGTTATTGATTAAATTACTACTTATCATGTTATTTTATTATTTAGGTATAATTGTAGGGTTATAACAATCTCTAGTTTTAGTTGAAGCGATACCTTATTGTAGTAGATAGTTAATAGTGATTCTAGATGTAGCAGAGTTGTAATATGTACCTAGTTATGTCTTTTGTTATGTCTTTATTCCTTAATTTGATTGCTTGTTTCACAATTCACATTCCTGGATGTCCTTACAATCGGCCGTTGTAACGGACATCTTCAGGAAAGGAGGTGTAAAGCCTGAACAACCTGTATATTAATTCCAAATTAAAGAGAACAATATTGTTTATTCATTCAGGCTTGGTATTAGTCAATACGCCAAGCTTGCAATATATTTTGTAGGACACCAATCCGAGTTCAATGAATTCGGAATAGGAAGAATCAATCGAATAAAGATATCCAAATGATCAAGTAGTTATTTATTCATTACACTAATATACCTTTATACAACTGCAAAATATAAACCAGCAAGGCTTTTATGTGATACGCCGAATTGTATGACACCCCGTCACTAACCCCTGATCTATATGCTTTATTGTTTGCTAACTGAATATTGTCAGCCAAAAGTTCAAAAGAATATATACAGGGTGTCTACTATAATAGGTACCAAACTTCATTAGGTGATAGTACAAGTTATTTGCAACAAAAAATGTCCTATAACACTTTTTCGAAAATTTGATAGTTATCGAGTTATTTATCACTTCTTGGTTTTCCGAAATTTTTTGCTTTCCTCTTTAAAAACAAGAATATCTCTGTTATTCCTACTGCTACATCAAATCTGATCATATAATCGGAATGGGCACTAAACCCGCTATAAAATAGGTAGTTACTAATTTTAAAATAATATTTTATACCGGGTGTTGTAAAAGGGTAAATGGAAAAATTGAAAAGAGTGCAAAATTAGTGGTCTTTTCTTGTTAGCTGTACCATTGAAAATTAGTCAATAACTATTTGTTTTTTTTTTTCTAGAAAAAACTACTACATGTAATAGGCTTTTGAACGGTATTTCAACTTTTCACTCATCTTTTTGTTCTTTCAACGATATCACGGTTTTAAGTCAGAAAACATAAAAGTTAGAAACTCAAATTTCCTAATAATTCATTTTAAAACATTGTAGGTTCAAAACAGTTATAAATATTATTAATATTAACATAAAAACATTAAATAAACTTCGAATAAAATTGAATTAACGTAAAAATCAATGTTATTGCAAAACCGAATTGAAAACTAAAAAAACTGTTCAAATTGCCTACCCCTTCGCTTAATGCATTTTATACATCTTTTTCGTACAGAATCCACAACCTTTCGAAGCTCAATACACTTTCGACGCATTGCATCACAACATTCCTGAATTCTGTTAATTAGTTCTCCTCAATCATTAACGCGATTTTTATACTTATTTTCTCTCAAAGTGCCCCAAACATAAAAGCCTAATGAGGTAAGATCAGGGCTTCTAGGTGGCCATCTCACAGCCCCATATCTTCCAATCCATTTCTCCCCAAAGTCCCTCAGAATTCGATCGTCATGGGCAGGACGTTCGTCCATTTGAAAAAAAAAAGTACATATCTATCCTCTATGGGAATTGAGGCAATGGGGAAGTACTACTGCCCGAATAGCCGCCCTCTTATCAATCCCAACCAAACGTTGACAGTCGCATGTGGATTTTCCGTTTTCCATATATGGGAATTTTGTAAATGTATTATACCACTTTAAGTCAATGTCGCCTCGTCTGTCCATAATATTTGATCACATCCCTACTCTTCCAACTTATTTAGGTAACATTTACATAATTGTAATCTGACCTCACCAACCACAGGTAACAAATTCTGTATTTAAATCATACAGGTGTAAATTATTTTGTTTCAAAACTCTGTGTACTATGGAATGGTGAACCCTAATGTGGCACCAACACGCCGAGTACTTGTAGTGGAAAAATCTCTAATAGCTCGAAGTATTGCTGGTGCTTGCCTCTAATGCTGAGCATTTCGACCACCTTCTATATTTCGTAAACCTCGAAACGATCCAGTTTCACCAGCGCCTAAAAACTTTTAAAAATGCCTTTCTGCTAGGCTGTTGTCTATTGGGAAAACGTAACGCGTACTCCCTTCACTGCTGCTCGCGAATTTTCGTTAGCAAACCCATAAATAAACAGCATATTCCGATGATCGATATTTGAGAAAACAAGCATATTCTTTTTTATGTAGATGCGTATAAGTGGAATTAATTCGTGTGAATGTTGATAATAATGTAAGGAACAACTCTTACATTTAAACTTTTGCATTAAAACAACATTTTCAGGGCGAAAAACATGAAAAACACTTTTTTTGATACTTTAGCGCCACCTACTTTGTGCGCTTTTAGTCGTGCAGCATTGCACCAATGACAAAAAATGTAGATCGCAATGTCCTCTACATTTTTTGTTCAATAAAATTTTCTTTACGATGCATACAATTCGAGAAAAATGCATTTTTTTTTACTTTTTTTGAGTTTTTTTGAGTTTTTCAAAAAACCGCCAACATTTCTGCGAGGCCATCGCAAAGGTAGCTCAGTTACACCATTTTCAACAAGTGTACCAAATTTCATCGAGCGGGCAGTTATACCGTCAAAACGATTTATTTTTCGACAGATTGACTGAACTATTAATATAATGATCATTTTCATTTCTTTTGGTAAGATGGATTTTTTATGGATATCAAGAGAAGGGAACTGAGATATATGAATTAAAATGTAGGTTTGTTGAATTTTCACATTGTTCGCGTCGGTTTGTACTGTGCTTCAGACTTCGGGAAAAGACTAAAACAAGCGTGCAAATACTCCTGACTCCAGGTCAGTGCTTTTCTTCATTTCTGCTATTCGACCTCTCGAAAACGCGAATTTATTAACGGCAGTACTAATTAACGTATTGGTGTATCTGCCTTATTCTGCTTGTGATGTCTGAGCCCAATCCCTAGTGGCGCCAATGCATAGTTCCACTGTCCACACTCCCACACGGGTGTGCGTGGTCACCACGGTAGACACGCCGAAACCCAAAAGAGTTAGTCGGCCGATAATAATTGCCCATTGTGGAAAGTAGGTAATTCCACAAGATAACAACTGCATACCGGTGACTCATACTTAGATATTTTAATTGCGCTACCTGTGCTCGCGAGCGCGTAGCGAATCGCATGGACAACAACTAATTCCTTTTTTTTTTCATTACAGGTAAGCCAGTTCGGAGTTCAACACGTTTTGTAGCGGGTTATGTAAGTTTGGAAGTGAAATGTGGCGGACACCTTGATCCGGAGGACAAGGATCATATACATTTTTCTAGAGGTGTATTTTACAACTTCTACAATGGTTTGGTTACTACGAATTTTAAAGGGCATTCAAATTTTTATTATCTTCTTTTCATTTAATTCTTATCCACTTATCAATCGATCGATTATAATGAATAGTGGTGAGAATTTGTCAAGACTAAAGTGTTTTGCTTTTTTCTTCTATAGATCTTTGCCTCACTGAGGCATTCAGCAAGAAAAGAACGCAATTGGCGAGTAGGAAACATGAGTAGTATAAGGAGTAATAGTTTATTGTTGATCTGCTATATATAAATAAGTGGGGTTTTCCTTCCTGACGCTATAATTCCAGAACGCATGAACCGATTTCCACGGTTTTGCATTCGTTGGAAAGGTCTCTGGCTAAACCATAATATATTCAATTGACTGGATTCATATTAATATCATTAAAAGCATTCAAAAAAACAATTTATTATATATATATATATAATAAATTATAAGATAAAAAGCATTATATTTGCATCTTTAACAGTGAAAAAAAGCTAACAAAGAGGAGAAAACAATATACATACAAAACTAAAAATATTTAAATAAAAAAGTTTCAAGAATCCTAAGGGGGTTATAAAAAATTTATAAAACTGAAATGTGAAATAAAAAAGTGAAAGGAAAAAGGTAACAAATTTAACAATACAATACATATACACAAAGCTGAAGATATTTACATAAAAATTTTTTCAAGAATCCCAAGGGGGTTATAAAATAAATGACAAACTAAAATGTAAAACAAAAACGGAAAAAGCTGCTAATAACAAATAGCAGCAATAGCAATACAATACATACATATATACAAAACAGAAAATGTTTACATAAAATATTATTTACTTTATCTAACCACACTTTGAACAGACTCGGGTATTTGTCTGGAATAGGAAATCTGTGTCGCTTAGAGCTTTTATCTTTCTAATTTGGAACACAGCATTTATTTTTTAAATTAGGCATCTTTTCCATTTTATTATACATAATTATGTATTAGTTAATTTTTATAGAATTAAAATAAACTAGGCACTTGTCACTTTCTTAACCTTACTTCTTAACCACGTTGCTAATGAAATGCAAATGACGTCTCGTATCGTTATGGCGCCAATCATGTGGCGAGGACGTAAACAGAGATGCGAGCGCCTCATGCGGCGGTTCGAGCAGTTAAAATCGGTTCAATTTATCGAAATATTTAGTGAGAGAGTGGCCTATCTATGGGTTGTCTATGGACTACGGCGACTCTTCTAGATGACGCTCGTACTGCACATTCTGCGCTTAAGTTGCCACTCAATTTAAACACAATTGATACTCCAACATCCAATATTTCACGATCCATTGCAATGGGAAAATTGTTGATGCAATGCATGCTCATTGTTTGGGAAGAGTGCATAATGGCACATAAGAAATCACTTGAAGCACTTAACTTCTCACTGAAGGATCTTTAGCGAAATAACAACATCTTTGGCGGCTTGATGGTATCGTTGGAAGGTAATACAGGCAGACGTTGCCACTACATCCTCGTGGATCGCCTGCAGATGAATGCTTGCCTGAATCCATCGCTTTTTTGGAATAACGTTAAAACATTTTCGCTAACCACTAATATTTATTTATTTTATTATTTATTCATTGATTAATTAACGGTATATTACCTTTGTTTGTAAAATATAACACAAAATAATAAAATCTAAGCAGTATAACACGAAAAAGAGTGGATGTAGAGGTTATTTTCTTGTAACTCCGAAATCGACAGACTAACAGAGTCTGTGAATGAGGATTTGTGGACCGGAGACTGGTAACACAGTTTCTACGAGATGTAGAGTGCAAGAAGGACTTGTCGGATATTTCCGGTTTCTTCTTGGACTGGCTTTCCCAAATTAATGAAAAATCCCTTTAATTGAAGAGAGGTTGTACAACTTGAAACCTTATTTACACTATGTACACCATCGGATGTCTGGATGGCACATATAACCTCCTCTTACGACCACAATGAGTCAACACACTCACTAGAAATGTTGTAAATATTTCTCTAAGTCTTAACCTTAGTTCTATTTATGTTAACTTGTTGAATCAAACAAAACCTTGAAATATAAACAAGTTCCCCCTCTTCAAAAGGGGGCGTAAAAACGGTTTGACCAAATAAATGGAAAGTGCAAAACGTACAATTCTGGCGTTTCCCGAAAATACCCAGGCGGAATTCCAGCATTCGACAAAGGCTCAAATATAAAGATCTATTTCTTGGTCATCCGGTCATAAACTCATACCGAAAGTACCTCGTTGTAAATTCTATGACTTTCGAAACTAATTGGGGTACTTCGGATATTGCAGTTCCATGACCGTTACAAATCTTAACAGAGGTAAAGCAAATATAGTATGTGTATATGAAACAGAAAAACAATATAAAGCACAAATAAAAATTAATCTTAAATATCAGTCTCATCAGGTACTTCGATTCTCTCCTCAACCTCGAAATTGATACATGAAATATATCAACTCCTAATGAGTCGACGACATTAGCGTTTCGCATTAATCTCGAAACCGGGGAATGAAAACAATAATTGGTTCTTGATTGGGCGAGTCGAAATTAATCAAACCTTCGGATTACATATGAGAGTTCAACTTCAAAATGATCAGAGTGCTGCACAATTTTCCAAACAAGCTGTTGGAAATGGAAAAGTCCCAGTTGATGCGACATCTGTATTAATTAGTCTTATCAACGACTTTTGCCGATTTGTAGATTCTCAATCAACTCTTATTGAAAATGTTTTCCCAAGCATTAGTGAGAATTATTCTTTATTATTCTTGCCGCAAAGAATAATGATGTACACGCACTGAATTTCACCATTCAATCAAAAATTGCTGGCGATTTGGTGACATACAAATCCGTTGATTCCATAACAAATCCCGATGATTATCCAACGGAGTTTTTGAACTCTCTGGAGTTACCTTGATTTCCACCACATAACTTGCAACTCAAAGTTGGTACAGTTATTTTGATATTGCGTAATTTGAATCCACCGCGACTTTGCAACGGTACTCGACTTTCGGTAAAAAGACTAATGCCGAATTTGATTGAGGCAACCATTATTAACGGAAAGTACGCAGGTGAAAATGTATATATTCCTCGAATACCAGTGATTCCGACTGATCTTCCGTGTGACTTCAAACCATGGCAATTTCCAGTTCGCCTTGACAATTAACAAGTCGCAAGGACAATCGTTTAGTGTACGGGATAAATTTAGAAAAATCATTGTTTTTCACATGGGCAGTTATACGTTGCGTGTTCACGAGTTGGGAAACCATCCTCTTTGTTTGTGTTGACGTCTGACCAAAAAACAAAAAATGTGGTTTACCAAAGAGTACTTCAATGAAACGGATAATTTGCGGACACGTATAACGCTTCGACTAAATATTTACTGTGGATTCACTTTCATATACTTAGAGAAGTCCAACTAAATAACACCAAACCAAATAAATTTTTCCTTTTTCAAATATAATGCTAGTAATTATAATTATTTGAAACGGTCATCCACCAATGTGTAAGAAATTGGCCTGACGTTCAACATTTTGTTGTGCTAGGTTTAAGCTGCTTTGTCCTATCGAATTTATTCAGTGTTCCATGTAGTTTTCTAAGAGTTTTCAAACATGCATAAAATGGTCTAGCCCAGCAGATTTTGAGTTTCAATGACTGGAATAAATGGAAATTTGAAAAAAAAAGTTAGCTTATAACTCTAGCTTTGTTTTATTCGGTAATGTTAAGATTTGTAACGGTCATGGAACTGCAATATCCGAAGTACCCCAATTAGTTTCGAAAGTGATAGAATTTACAACGAGGTACTTTCGGTATGAGTTTATGACCAAGAAATAGATCTTTATATTTGAACCTTTGTCGAATGCTGGAATTCCGCCTGGGTATTTTCGGGAAAGGCCAGAATTGTACGTTTTGCACTTTCCATTTATTTGGTCAAACCGTTAATACGCCCCCTTTTGAAGAGGGGAACTTGTATATATTTCAAGGTTTTGTTTGATTTAACCAGTTAACATAAATAAAACTAAGGTTAATACTTAGAGAAATATTTACAACATTTCTAGTGAGTGTGTTGACTCATTGTGGTCGTAAGAGGAGGTGGTTATATGTGCCATACAGACATCCGAGGTGTACATAGTGTAAATAAAGTTTTAAGTTGTACAACCTCTTTTCAATTAAAGGGATTTTTCATTAATTTGGGAAATCCAGTCCAAGAAGAAACCGGAAATATCCGACAAGTCCTTCTTGCACTCTACATCTCGTAGAAACTGTGTTACCAGTCTCCGGTCCACAGATCCTCAGAGACTCTGTCAGTCTGTCGATTTCGGAGTTACGAGAAAACAGGTAATGAGTGTAATAATTCGTGCTACTTTTTTTCATATTTTTATAAAATTATCACATTTTCTGGTTTAATCCCCAGTACTTTCCTTTCAAGTAGATGCAATGTTAGTTTCTCTGTAACCTCTAATGGCGTTTTCCATTGAAATAGATTGACATTGAAACAAATATTCAATCTCCCTACAGACGATTGCTTATCGAAACGTCGGAACTATTTCACCAACATTATTTGTAGTAGAAACAACAAATCAAAATAACTTATTGTCTGCTGAGCCGATTTTTTTTCATATTATTTATCAATGTTGTAAGTGTGCAAAAATCAATCGCTGTAATCCATAATGTTATCCATCTGTCATCAACTCAAGTGAAACGGTGCAGAAAGCGAAATAAATCAAAAACCAGCTCATATCCAGTCCGAAGAAACTTCGTACTGCTTCCAGTTGCCACAAGACGTCCGATTCCTTGCTCTGCCGGTCCTTCGGCAACCGCGCGACGTTGCCGGATCGCGTCGACGATGCCGCATCTACCAGTCGGATTCCGGCTGGTCGTTTCGTACGGGCGAGATTATCGCGCGCTCCCTCGAATGGAGAACGGCGTGCGGGGGGGCGGGATATTCGGCAGTGATGTGGGAGGGACCGGGAATTTCGTTACATTGAGAGTGGGAACGAGATGAGGGAATACGGCTCCGATAAAGAACCCGGTCGCCGATGGAGAGAGGATTATTATTTGTTCCTTCGGCGCAGCTGGCGCGCTGGGGCAGTCGTTTTATGACATCGGATCGTGACTGATGTTGAGTTTTTGAAAGTTGGGTTCATGATGAGGGTCACGATGAGGACGTTCGCTACGATCGGACGGTTCCGAATGCTTCTCGGGCGTTTTTCTCCATCTGAAATTCAGGTAGATTGCTGCGGCTGAAATGATCTGGTGTTTTTTATTGAAATCGATTGGTACCACATTTTTAAAGAACCCAATTCAATTATTTCTTTCACGCCGGCCATTTGGTTTTAAGAAATTATTGTCATTTTATCAAGAATATCTTGTAAAGTCTGAAAAAATTACCCCTCATTTCATGTTCTTCCGATGCAGTATGCACATTTCTCTCATCTTTGACCGTAACTGAAGAATCTCCGCTTATAGGAAAATTTTACACCATCTGACAACATCGCTCTATGAACAATATTGCACAAGGTGTGCATTACAGTGATTTAATTATGTAATAATGTCTAGGTATTTTTAACTCGACCTTGAATTCCGGTCTTATGTCAAGGTCACTAGTAATATTGAAATGATTCTGTATCTATACCTACTTTCGATGTCCGGATAAAAAAACTATTTGCGACCTTGTTCTAGTAGAACACGGTACTTTCGTTTTATCCAAATATTTCTAATTTTCGAATATCGAGCAGAAAATGGTCGAAAATCGATTGGGTTTAATAATAATAATAATAAAGGGCCTTTATTATGTATTTTATAAAATACAATTCAGAGGCGGAGTTTAGCTTACGCTATTCCACTCAACCTCAATTTGACGATGAAGACCATAAAAAAAAATACAACATACATATAAAGCAATCAGTAAAAATAAACAAATCATGTACAAAAATGAAAAAAGAGATTTTTACTCAAAAACAAGATACATTATACATGCAAGCAGATTAACATTATTGGCGTAATAATAAAAAAGCTCTCAAATGCTTCCTCAGACCATTCACCGAATAACATTTAAAAAAGTTATGAAAGCTGTTATAAACACTAACCGCCTGATATGTGAAAGATCGCTGAAACACGGCCGACCTAAACCTTGGCAACATAAGCCGATCCCTATGTCTCACAGATACACCATGGGCATCACCTCGAAATACCAACTTCTCACGCAAATATGAAGGGCCAGATGTTGACAAAATCCTACAGACCAAAGCAGCCAACTGCAAGACAAATAAAACATCAACTCTCAACCACTTGAGTTGATTTATTCTACTTGAAATTCTTTCAAATTTTCGTAGACCAAAGATGAATCGACAACACGCATTCTGGACTTTCTGCAGTCTGTACTTAGTGATCGAATCCAGGCAAGGATAAAACACAACGAATCCATAACTTAAGGATGACATAACGAGGGACTCGCAGAGGTATTTGCGCGAACTAAAACGCAAAATGCGTCGATACTTGTATAGATGTCTAAGAGCAAGAAACGACCTCCTTATCAACATCGAAACATGTTCAACAAATCTCATCCTACAGTCAAAGATAATACCTAGATTTCTACAGCTCTCAGCAAATGGAATTGATTCATCTCCAACTTTAAGTATAATCTGATCAGATCTGACCCGACTCCCCCGATTAAAGAGCATTGAAATGCACTCCCGTGTACTCAGCTAAGGTTGTTGGCTTTAGAGTACTCAGCTATCCTGGATAAATCCTCATTTATCCTCAAGACCGCATTATCGACTTCAGAGGAATGAAAAGATAACCGCAACTGCACATCGTCGGCATAAAAATACATTATTACGTGCATAA
This sequence comes from Micraspis discolor, assembly GCA_030674115.1. NCBI lineage: Eukaryota > Metazoa > Arthropoda > Insecta > Coleoptera > Coccinellidae > Micraspis > Micraspis discolor. The sequence goes on from JARTUT010000465.1 coordinate 315,256, forward strand.
CGACTTTATACATGTCGGCAATATAAATCAAAAAAGTAAAGGTCCCAGGATCGAACCCTGTGGAACACCAGAAGTGACAGAAGCAAAATCCGAACAACTGTCACCCACTCGAACCCTCTGAAACCTACCAAAAAGATATGATCTAAAAACCTCAAGGCATTCTCATCAAATCCATAAAAAGACAACTTGGCACATAAGAGCTCGTGGTCGAGGGTGTCAAAGGCTTTAGCAAAATCTAATAGGGTCAATATTGTTGTATTTCCCTCATCCATTGCCCTGAGGATGTCATCAGTAACATTCAACAAAAGGGAAGTTGTACCAAAACCCGCTCTAAAACCAGATTGATGAGCCATGACAATATCAGATTGAGTGATGAACTCGTATATTTGCCTATACAATATTTTCTCGAGGACCTTTGACATACAAGGAGAATGCTTATCGGTCGGAAATCGATTAGCTCCTCAGGATTCTTCAACTTAGGCAGAGGCCTGATAATGGAACACTTCAAGCTATAGGAAGTACCCAGATTCTAAACAAACATTAACAATATGTGTGATGTAAGGTAAAGTGGTGTCAACTGATAGCTTCAACATCCTTGAAGATATACCATCACATCCAACAGCATTCGACCCGAGACCAAAAACAATCATCTTCACCTCCTCCGGAGAAGCAAGTCTGAACCCGAAGACAGCACCGGGATTGAAGACATTAGAATTATAATAATCGGCCGTTCCAGGGCAAGAATTTGGTTGACTGAATACGGAACCAAAATAATTATTTAGCTCATCCGGATTATTGAAACGATCGGGAATATTTACCTGATCTCTACCACTAATTGACTTGAATGCCCTCCAATAATCTTTAGACCCCAGAGATCCCGCACGACTCAAGAAAGAGGCCTTCTCCTTCCTCACAGCATCCGTTACGATGTTTCGGAGCTTCTTATAGCTGACATAATCACCAATTTTCTGGTTCGCTTGTACCTGGTCAAGGCTTTATCCTCAGCTTCATCATCTCTCTAACAGTAGGACTGATCCAAGGAGAGAAAGGCTTAGTAATCTTAGACTCAATAAAGGGAGCATGCTTATCGAACACATCAATCAATTTTTTGTTGAACATGGAGATTTTAGATTCAATATTATTTTCATATAGGATGTCTTGAAAGTTAGCCTCCGACAAATCAGATTTGAAATCCGCCAACGAAAAACCACGATAATCCCTGTACACAATCAACCTGGGAACAGTACTCTGCTCTTTCTTCAAATTGATCTCGCAATAAACGCCCCGATGATCAGACATAGAATGATCCAGTACCCCAGAACTGACTATCTTGTCAGCCATATTTGTGCAAATAACGTCCAGTAACGATTGCGACGAAGGGTAATACGTGTTGGCTCGGATATCAACTGTTCGAAGCCGTAAGCACCAACACAATCCGGAAAGGCATTTTCAGATAGTTGATCGATATTGACATCACCCGTTAGAATAATGTGATCGTACTGCGGAGTAATGAATGATAACACATCGTCCAGATAATTGACGAAGTTAGACAAGTTACACGCCGATGTGCGATATAACGAACCCACAAGGATCCTGCCACCTCTCACCTCTAAAGAAACCCATATATCCTCTACTCCCCCGGGGCAATAAAATCATCGAGGACAATTTTAGATGAAATAAACTTTTTATATAAAATTTTTGTTTGACTTTTGTTTGACTTCCTGATGAAGAATACAAGGTCAAATTTGAATATGTCAGTGCGGCGGTATACTCTCTATCTTCCGAAAGAGATGTGCTATAGTTTTCAAAATAGCCTAATTGCCAAATAATGCACTTTTGATATAAAGGAAATGTAACTTATCTATATCTATAATATAAAAATGAATCACAAAATGTGTTGGTAAGCGCATAACTCAACAACGCCTGGACCAATTTGGCCAAATCTTTTTTTAAAATGTTCGTTGAAGTTCAAGGATGGTTTTTACGGCGAGAAAAATTAGAATTATTGCTGGAAAAACCCTAAAAATAGCCCTTTTCTTTTTCTCATACAAATCATTTGTAACTAAAACGTAGTCAATTTGAGCTTTGAAACTCTTATGAAAGTAACAAATGATGAAACTGGAGGGATTCGCTTCTTAGATGCACCTGGTGGTACAGGAAAAACTTTTTTGATTTCATTAATATTAGCAACAATTCGCTCACAAAATAAAATTGCACTTGCACTCGCTTCGTCGGAAATCGCAGCAACTTTGCTTGAAGGTGGTCGAACAGCCAATTCAGCACTAAAATTGCCATTAAATATGGAAAGCAATGAAACTCCAACCTGCAACGTTTCGAAGAACTCTGCAATGGCAAAGGATTTGCAGCAATGTAAATTGATTGTTTGGGATGAATGCACGATGGCACATAAAAAATCTTTGGAGGCTTTAAACAGAACCTTAAAAGATCTACGGAGCAATAATAACCGATTTGGTGGTGCAATGATTTTATTAGCAGGAGATTTTCGTCAAACATTGCCAGTGATTCCAGGATCAACGCCAGCTGATGAACTCAATGCATGTCTAGAGTCCTCCAATTTGTGGAAACATGTCAAAGTACTTCATTTAAGCAAGAATATACGTGTCGAGTTGCAAAATGACCGATCTGGAAACATATTCTCTAAACAACTCATTGACATTGGTAATGGCAAATTTCCTATAGACATGTTGACTGGCTGCATTAACTTTCCTCAAAGTTTTTGTCAGTTAACTCGATCAAAAGATGAACTTATTCAGAAGGTGTTTCCAGATGTTTCTCAAAATTACAGAAACCATGATTGGTTGAGCGAACGTGCTATACTGGCTGCAAAAAACATAGATGTAAATGAATTAAATTTCAAAATTCAAGAACAAATTACACGCCAATTGAGGATATATAAATCAGTTGATTCGGCTACTTATCAAGATGACGTAGTCAACTATCCACCGGAGTTTTTAAACTCGCTGGATTTGCCAGGATTGCCACCTCACCATCTTCAATTAAAGGTTGGATCGGTGGTTATAATGTTGCGAAATATCAACCAACCGCGTCTTTGCAACGGTAGTACACGGTTAGCGATAAAAAAATTACTAAACAATGTGATAGAAGCAACAATACTCAAAGGAAAGTATAAAGGAGAAGATGTTCTCATACCGCGCATCTCAATGATTCCGACTGATGTGCCATTTGATTTCAAACGACTACAGTTTCCAGTGCGGCTTGCTTTTGCTATGACTATAAACAAGTCCCAGAGGCAATCATTAAGTGTTTGTGGTATTAATCTAGAAAACCCATGTTTCTCACATGGTCAATTGTATGTTGCCTGTTCCCGTGTTGGAAAACCAGCAGATTTGTTTATCTATGCGCCAGGTAATCAAACAAAAAACATCGTATACCACAAAGCACTACAATGATAATAATAATAATTATGATTCACATGATTAACAATAAAGCGAATTCTTTCTTTTAAATCCTTATATATGTTTTATTTAATTATTTTTTATTCACAACGCCCTATCAACAGGGTGACGGTTCTGTTCAGGAGAATTTTTTAAAATACGTAGGCACAAAAACTGCCACATTACAAATCTTTTTGACAGGACGAAGTCTGTCGGGTCAGCTAGTATTCAATAAAATATTATAAAATCAAATATCTTCCATTATCTATAGGTATGTATATATATCCGGGAAAAAAGTAATTTCATGAAAAGTTATATTTTGTTACCTGTCAACCGAGATGAAATGTCAAATTTTTTCCCGTCACAGAAAAAATTATGTTCTACAGTTCTGTAATTATTTCAATGTTGGGAATCATCTGACCAAACCAAATTAAGAATGTCCTCACGAATCTCGACATAACTTCAACTTTAATTGCAACGCAACGACGGAAGCTACTACGTTGTTGTACCTTTGTCTCAGGGCCGACAACCTCTCGCAATGAGAAAAAAAAAAGTAGACCCAACTTGAATTATAAAGCTTTCCATTAACGTGATCTTGATAACGTCGATAAAGCGCGAGCTACTTTTTCGATCTTGATAGTCGATTCTATTGTGATTTCCCACTATGGCTTTAAAAGGTTTTTTTATTATTGCTATTTGGTAACCACAATCACTTGAAAGGTATCGCTACTGGGTGATAATTTAAAATGTGCTTTCCATGTTGCTCTTTAGACGCTGAAGACTGGTTGGTTATTTGGGGATCGGTCGTCATATGCGATGTTTTTTCAATATCGATGTCAATGTATTTATCAATTATTATAACATTCCATAAGGTCCGCAGTCTTAGAGTACCCTTGTATTCTGGTGTGTGAGACAGACCGTGTTGTGGGATGGACGAAGGAGTCCATTCCTCAGATTCCCAGTGGTCTCATTTTATGTTACGGTGATTTTGGAGTTTAGAGTAAAGTTACACCTCCCTGCTGGCATCCTTTGGCTTTCTGAAGCTGTTTTATATACATGGTGTTTCAAAAAGAGGCGACCCCTCTCTAGGATAGATAGAAAACTGAAAAAGAATTGTGGTTTGCTCACTGAAAAAATTTCGTAACGCCATCCGTATTCAAGATACAGGGCATTGAAGAAAAAAAAAATTATACACATTTTTGCAGAAGCTACTGGCAACATTGTAATGAAATTTTATACGAATAAGTTTTGGAAGCTGATACATCCAATGAATTCGTTTTTATGTCTGACTCTCGTAGAGGGCGCTAGTTACACGGTTCGTACCAAGTAGTATTGAACATTGCAAACTTGCATCTTTCTAAAAATAATAGAGGTTAGTCCTGCCCCAAACAGTTGGGTCATCATTCCACCTCCGAACTCGATGCACTGGACATGAAGTCAAACAAAACCTTTACCCAACATGGTTACAGCCATGGTTTAACCTAGGTAGTTCAACCAAAACAAACTCCTAACTTGCAATCAGCGTTGCCAGATGAATGAAATGAAATTATGGTACGGGGTTGCCAAAATTATCAGATTTTCCTGAAAATTATGTTACAATAATTATGGCACCAGGAGTGCGTTCAGAATCAACGTCGGGTAAAGAATGTACGTCCGGCGTAGAACGCACTTGGTTGTCAAAATCTTGTCGAACGTTTTAGAACGATTAGGGGCGACATCTCTCCTCTCTTTCTATGTTAGTCTCTGTCTATTTGAAGTGTGCACGTGCAGTTCATTTATTTATTTGATATCTGAGGTTAAGTTGCGTTTGTGGAATAATTTCATTATTTGATTTCTTCGAACATAATATTATATTGAACATACAAAAAATGGATAGTGTATTAAATTGCGATGAATTGAATATTAATATTCTGTCTAATATGTTGAATGTCGTTATTCACTGTATAAATGAAATTTTTGATGAGTATCCGAGTAGCGAGGAGGATGAAGAAAATACAATAGTTGAAGTAATCCAAATTTCCGAGAAACCCCACTACGAGAGCAGAATTATTTTGAAAATATAATTCCTAATATAAGTGATGAACAATTCAGGGAACATTTCAGATTGAAAAGAATTTCATGACTTCTATTCGAAATGGAAAGTGTAGCCATTTTCATGAAATATAATATACGAGCACTATAACGATTCTATCAATAGGTTTACTTATACAAATGCAACAGAAAGAAGCTTCATCCCCAACTCTAAAGTACTTTCGTAATTGGGAATTCCCTTAGACTAGTGAAGGGACTTTCTATTATAGTCTAAGGTTTAAGGGAATTTCAATTTGAAATTTTCGTCACTGCACCGGACGAGCATATCTTTCCGATGTATTTTGTAAGATGCAAAGTTTAAGACCCGGGCAAACGTTCCGATTCATTACGAACGGGGGTATTTTATATCCGACGTCGATTCCGAACGGCCAGGGTGCACTCCGAGCGACGTCTGACGTTGATTCTGAACGCACTCCAGGTTGCCAAAATTATCGTATTTTCCTGAAAATTATGTTACAACTATAGATAGCAGGAAAGTAATTTAGCCTAGGTCTGGTGAATACCTCAATATGATAATGTGGAAAATGGTGTTATATATATATAAATATAATGGAATTTTCTTCATAAAGTTTAATAAGTAGGTATTGTACTTGTTGTCTTCAAAGCAAAAGTTGGTGTATTTAATAATACTTCGAATTATAAGCGGAACTGATAGGGATAGAATAGATACAATTATTCTCACATTTTTATTTGAAATAAACAACAAACTAATGATCATAAAACAAACTTGAGAATACTCAAAATAGTAAAGAAACAATACTCAAATATGTACATTAGAGTAAATATAGTGAAAATATAGGAAAAAACCCAGTAGCAAATGTACCGAAACTGTGTTTTTCGAATTTCAACCCTATTCCCATAATGAAAAGTGAAAAAATAACATATTTACAGACACGCAATAGAAAAAGTACCACTCGACTGATGTAGCAAAGCGTAAATTGGTACCCAGATGGCTTTTATGACAGTCTCTTCCGCAAAACTGCGAAAAAGACCAACTATCTACCAGCTGTGGGGTAACGCAATAATGAGAGGAATACCATCTTGAAATATTTCTATAATAATGATTTTGTAGAATATTCAACCAAATCGAGGATTCCGAATGTTTTTTGTATGGTTGAAATGGGTGAATAAGGTATTATGTTACAATAATTATCAATTATGTTACATTTCCCGAAATTATGTTACAATTATCGATTATGTTACACTTTATTGGTCAACTCTATTTTCCCGAAAAAATTATGTTACAATCTGATAATTATGTTACACCTGGCAACGCTGCTTGTAATGTTCCACTGACAAAATTTATGTGAGTTTAATCTCGAACACGAAACTTTCTAAATTCTCAGTAACACTCTTGGACTTAAAACAATACTGCTATTATTTCAAACAGTGATATAGCCAGCGACCAGAGATTTGGATAGTCTGTAGTTAGGTCCAATCATGCCTATATGCTGAGTCAATATTCACATTTAGATCCATCTGTGTACCAGATTTCTAGGTCATAAACAATCCGTCATTTCAAATCCCTAGTGTAAATGTTTCCATTGTACGAATAGAATATGTGAAATACTCAATGGGTTATGATTTCATTGGGATATCTTCGTTTCTGTCAAATAAGGTGCACTTCAGTATACAAGTTGGTTATGATTGCATGTGAAATGTTTGTGGCTGAATGTTGAATCAATTCTTGTGATTACAATTGCCAGGAGATGAATGAAATCACTTCGTATACCAGCAGGACACCATATTTGTCCACGGAATCTGGAATTCGTTATTGACGTCATTCATTTTACTAGGCGCTTGTTCTAGTAGAATATCGTGCTATCGTTTTGATCAGATGTCTGTAATTTTCGGATATCGAGCCGAAAATGGTCTCAATCGTTTGTGTTTCTATACTGTCTATAATCCAAAGGAGTTTCAGCCTTGCAATTTTCATAGAATCAGGCTTCAATAATAGGTTGAAAACAGGAGCTGCTTTCATTGATTTATCTTCGGCATATGACACTGTGTGGAAAGATGGATTAATTTTCAAACTCTATACCCATCTGAAGTGTAAGAAAATGGTACGATTATTAGAAAATATGTTATCTGATAGAAGGTTTCGTGTGTTTATTGACAATAAGAGTAGCAATTTCAAAACATTGGAAAACGCTTCCTCAAGGATCAGTTTTAGCCGACGACATTTCTATTGCTTACCAACATTCGGATTTCCATACTTTGGAGAACATACTGTCATCTGATTTGGAAATTTTTAAGAATTATTTTATTGAGAGGAGTTTATGTCCAAATCTCAACAAAACAGAGGTACCTATCTTGTTTTCATCTGAATAATCATGAAAAATATAGGAAATTAGCTGTAACTTTCAATGACCTCCATTCGAACATAATTTCTATCCAAAAGACTTAGGATAGGAGTTAAATTAGATTCATCTCTCAATTACAAGGCTCATTTAAATGATCGGAGCCTAAAACTGAAAACTAGGAATAATAATCTTCAGAAATTAGCTAGATCATCTTGGGGTGCTGATGCTTCCACTATTCGCACAGCATCTCTAGCCCTAGTCTTTTCTGCAGCTGAGTATTGTTGCTCTGTTTAGTTTAATAGTGCACATACACAAAAAATCTATGCATAATTGAATACATCCATGAGAATAATTACTGGCACCATAAGATCTACACCGGTTCATTGGTTACCAGTTTTGTCTAACATTGTCCCTCCCCATATTCCCAGACAGATTTCATTTTTGAAGCTACAGTTCTTCCCAATCTCGTAGTTCATTATCTCCAAGTCCCAATTTAACCATAACGCAGATTAGGAAGTCGTTCGCAATTTTCAATTCCACATCTTTCCGCGGGCGCTGTTGCCGTTTTTATCAACGGACCAACGACCGCCGACGCGTTCGAACTGGCAACGCCGATCGCGTCTAGTGGGTCGCGTACGAAAATAGTCCCCGGTCCGTTCTCTATCTCTCTTCAGCTGCCTCACGCATAGAAGAGATCGAGGGCACGCCAAAAACAAAACAACAACAGAGGACGTGGGAAGGAGAGCGCTGTTGCACGATTGCTGATTTGGAAGGAGGTATGGGGAAATAGGGACGGTATAATTTAGTAGCAATAGTTTGCAGTAGTTTCAATATCTCATGCAAAATTTATATAGGCGGTTAGCACATTCAAATTTTGATAGCTCTATTAATTATTTTCGATAAATTCTGAAATTTTAATAGAAACAAATTTCACAAGGATATTTATATCATTGAAATCAATCAAATGAATGAGCTATTGCGAGATTGATCTCTAGCTGATAGTAGTGATGGATACCTTTCACAAGAGGCGGCTAATTTGTCCCGTACACGACGAGGAAATGTAAAGCGGCTCATTTTTATACAATGTAACACTTCACTTCAAATGTCCCACTTCGCCTCGATGAGGACCAGGAAGCGATGGAGCCACGCGAGTCTCGCGACAAATGCAAAGAGGGAGAGGGGATAAGTCCTGGTCCTGGTCACCGGTACAAAAACGACAGAGGTAAATGAGGGCTGAGGGGATGTACTGATTCATAGTAGACAGTACACAGATGCCGTAAATTATGAATTATGGAGGGTTTCATGGCGCGGCGGCGTCTTTGTCACTTTGGCACCTCTTACCAAGTTGAGTTTCTTGGAACTCGACAAAAAAAAATTATTTTCGATGATTGTATGAAAATTTTGATTTTTCAGAGAAGGAATAAAACGCTAAGCTCTCGATTACTACCTGCTATTTTTGTACCAGTATCTCATGGCATTATAGTGTTAATATTTCTGATTTAAAAATATTAATTATTATTAGGAATTCTGTTCGTCATAGATAAAGAAAAATTAGAAGACATGAAAAGTCGATTCAACGAAAAATTGATCGACTTGTTATTATCAAAGGTATTATCAGTATCTTATCAACCAAATTAACACAAATGATGATTAAAATACAAAGATAAAATTTTCGGAATAGTTATACTCAATAAATGACCCTAAGAAATGTTGAAATGGCCAATTGCGATGAGTCATGAATAAGCAATACATATTTTCGGCATAATGGTGTCTCACAAAGAGAATGCAGCCCGAAAATACTAGTAATTGGATACATTTTTATAAAAACAGTTTGTTCTAAAACAAACAGGAATCTGTGTATGATGTGAGAGGAAACTTTAAATTTTTAAATATATGAGAATATATATCACGGTTAGTTTCGATTATTTTAAATAACAAAACCCTCATATTCAGTTAAATCTTCCCCTCACTCGCTCACTGTCCTGAAGTTTCAAAATTCAACAATTTGCATTCTGAATTTTGCCTTTTTCATTACTTCAATACTGTCGACAGTTAACGTTACCCTCTTTTTGCATCGATTTATTTGAAGTGAGACAGACCATCAACGTTCCTAGTTATTACCTACCTCGCCCTCGCTACGCTACACCGCGTCAACAACCCGTCGTCTATACTAGTACAAAGTTTGTCCCGACATCGTATCGCGTCATGAATAGCAAGACTTCCTCGCCTATTCAGTACAAAAATGAGGCACCCCTTACAAACTCAATTTTAGGACGTGTACTACTCAACACTAACCGAAAGCTTCGGGACTTTGGTCGGGAGGTTATAGTCCAGATCTGGCCCCAAGCGATTATCATTCATTTTGGTCCATGTCTAACGCACTTGGTGGTGTAAATTTGTCCTCAACAGAAGATTGTGAAAAATGATTGTCTCTTTTTTTGCTAATAGGGACATGACGTTTTGGGAACGGGGCATAATGAATGTACTTTCTAAATGGCAACAAGTAACTGAAAAAATTTCAGAAAGCACTGACGTGAGGTCAGATTGCTTTGGCGCTCTTGTTGAGCTACTTGCGAGTAAATATTCAAACCATAACAAATCTATAAGCACTCTGATCACGTGTATAATAGTCTTTTCCCGTACAATGGGACAATGTGATGCAAATATGAACGCCTAATGAATGAACAAACCTATATCTCGAATTAAAAATCACTACTCATAATTTTCCCCAAGTTTTGTTCGAAACTTTAATTCCCTTTTCCTAAAAACTTACGTCAGTACTTTTCTGAATTTTGACATCGTATATTATTTCAGCCACCGAGATCGAATTTACCGTTATGAAAAATTTTGATTAATATTACGCCAACTGACACTGATTAATGAGTCCGGCATATGTCAATCGAATATCGATCTGTGATGGCCATCGTTCAAAGAAAATCATCGGGACGTATGTTATTTCTGTGTTCTCTTGAGTAAATTAAAAAATGATCTTTAGATGGAAGAGAGCTACGGCAATGAAATTTGAGGATAAGTAAGATATCAATCACCTCAATATATTCACGAATTTTTATTGAAATCCGAAAAATATCTAATGAGATAGTCAGGATTAAAAAATTTTTTTGGGAATGTTTTAAAAATTTTCTAGCGTGACGATTTCAGTGAAATTTTGCGAGCTGTTTTGTTTGCAGCCTCCTCAACAATATTTTGAGTATCAATTTGATCGGATGGATATTTTAGTAGTTATTGAGGAAACAAAATTTTAGATGCTCATAACTACTGAACCATCTGACGGATTTGGCCCAATAACGAACTTGACCGAGATATTTGGACAATTAACCTATTCTGAAAATATGAAAACTCTAGCTGATTCCTTTTGGATGCTAGAGAGGATACGGCCGGCCGGACAGACTCAACTTTCGCCACGAATTCTTCATCAGGAGTCGAACCCAATCGATTGAGACCATTTTCGGCTCGATATTCCAAAATTACAGACATTCGGGCAAAATGATAGGCACTCTGTTCGGGTGAACAAGAGCGTCAAAAAATGGGCGTTTATTTGAGCATTAACGAATAATGTAATTATGTTGATGAATTTAGTTTGAATATGATTAAATAAAAACTTATTTAATAAAATTTCCATATTTATTGTGTTTTAACAATATGTAACACTACATTTGCAACAATTGTTTCGCCAAATTCTTGGCTTCTTCAGGCGAGTTCGATGTTAAACTACTCCAAAAATTTTGAGTCTTCCTTATATATTTCTCAAGATGGAAGAGGGGAACAGGTGTCATTGCAGCAACGCGTTTCAGCAACGGATTTCTAAAGCTGAATTATATTTACGATTGCGTGTCATTTGTAATCGGTTGAATGAAATGACCTGATTTTTCAGGAAGTATTATATTTTTTGTACTTCATTAGGGGGGAACCACCTACATGAAAAAAACCCCCAACAACCCCACGAAACCTCCAACATCAAAAACAATTTATTTTGCATTATAATAATGTCGGTTTATTAAATATAATCTACTCAATCCAGCACATATACTGAAATAATTTGTGACCCCCGCTTACCACCGCATGGCCCTCTCGAATTCAAAAATTCGGCGGACAGTGAAACTGCGCATTGCTGGCGATTTTCGATGAAAATAGTATCTTTGTATAAGGTCGAATATAATCTATAGGATGAAATAATTTGTGACCCCGTAATCTCCCAGAGCACGACAGAAACAACCCCTAAAGCTGACGATCGCAAAAACTAGATGGAAACGGCCGTTGCTGGATATTTTTCTGCAAAATGGGTCTACCTTAACTTATTCAATAAGCCCTTATAATGAAATAATTAGTGACCCCGCGCTTCAATCGGAATTGCCCCCTGTAGAATTAAAGATTCCAAATTCCGTAGCACGAGGAACTGTGCGTAGCTGGCGATTTTTGATGGAAATGGCATCCTTGTATATCGTTGAATACCATCTATATGTTGAAATAATTTGTGACCCTCCGCCTACCCCGAATAGCCCCTCGAATTCAAAAATTCGGCGGACAGTGCAACTGCGCGTTGCTGGCGGTTTTTCGATGAAAATAGTATCTTTGTATAAGGTCGAATATAATCTATAGGATGAAATAATTTGTGACCCCGTAATCTCCCCAGAGCACGACAGAAACAACCCCTAAAGCTGACGATCGCAAAAACCAGATGGAAACGGCCGTTGCTGGTTATATTTTTTTGCAAAATGGGTCTACCTTAACTTAATTCAATAAGCCCCATATAATGAAATAATTTGTGACCACGCGCTTCAATCAGAATTGCCCCCCTCTATATTTCAAAAATTTTCATTTCGCGAATCAAATATCGAGCAACGGACGTTTTGATCTAGTTTTGCGATCGTAAGTTTTTGGAGATTGTTTCTGCCGTGCTTTAGGGGATTACGGGGGTCACAAATTATTTCACCTTATAGATTATATTCGACGTTATACAGAGATACTATTCTCATCACAAAATCGCCAGCAATGCGCAGTTTCAGTGTCCGCCAAATTTTTGATATCGAGGGGGCTATTCGGGGAAGGCGGAAGTCACAAATTATTTCAACATATAGATGGTATTCAACGGTATACAAGGATGCCATTTCCATCAAAAAATCGCCAGCAACGCACAGTTCCTCATGCTACGGAATTTGGAATTTTTTTCTACAGGGGGCAATTCTGATTGAAGCGCGGGGTCACAAATTATTTCATTATATGGGACTTATTGAATAAGTTATGGTAGACTCATTTTGCAAAAATATCCAGCAACGGCCGTTTTCATCTAGTTTTTGCGATCGTCAGATTTGGGGGTTATTTCTGTCGTGCTTTGGGGGATTACGGGGGTCACAAATTATTTCATCCCATAGAATATATGCGACATTATACAAAGATACTATTTTCAACGCAAAATTGCCAGCAATGCGCAGTTTCAGTGTCCGCCGAAATTTTGAATTCGATGGGGGCTATTCGGGGGTAGGCGGAGTCACAAATTATTTCAACATATAAATGGTATTCATCGATATACAAGGATGCCATTTCCATCAAAAAAATCGCCAGCAACGCACAGTTCATCGTGCTAAGGAATTTGAAACTTTTTTAATTCTACATGGGGGCAATTCTGATTGAAGCGCGGGGTCACAAATTATTTCATTATATGGGGCTTATTGAATGAGTTAAGGTAGACCCATTTTGCAGAAAAATATCCAGCAACGGCCGTTTCCATCTAGTTTTTGCGATCGTCAGCTTTAGGGGTTGTTTCTGTCGTGCTCTGGGAGATTACAGGGGGTCACAAATTATTTCGTCCTATAGATTATATTCGACCTTATACAAAGATACTATTTTCATCGAAAAATCGCCAGCAATGTGTAGTTTCACTGTCCGCCGAATTTTTTGAATTCGAGGGGCTATGCGGTGGTAAGCGGGGGTCACAAATTATTTCAGTATATGTGCTGGATTGAGTAGTCTATATTTAATAAACCGACATTATTATAATGCAAAATAAGTTGTTTTTGATGTTGGAGGTTTCGTGGGGGGGTTGGGGGTTTTTTCATGTAGGTGGTTCCCCACTAATGAAGTACAAAATATAATACTTCCCGAAAAAATCAGGTCATTTCATTCAACCGATTACAAATGACACGCAATCGTAAATATAATTCAGCTTTCGAAATCCGTTGCTGAAACGCGTTGCTGCAATGACACCCGTGAGGGGACCGGTATTCTAAATGCTTCTGGGATTTTTATGGCATGTTCATCAATGGTGATCTGTTGACATCCGTTTGGTCATTGAGTAAGATATTTTGCTTGTTATATCTGTTAATTTCCATTGTTTCTAGGATATCTGAAGAAGCCAAGAATTTGGCGAAACAATTGTTGCAAATGTAGTGTTACATATTGTTAAAACACAATAAATATGGAAATTTTATTAAATAAGTTTTTATTTAATCATATTCAAACTAAATGAAAATGGATTTCCATCAAGTGAGGACCTCAACCATTCAAGATATGTTGATGAAGCCTCAAAATCAAAGTGAAAGTAATGGGTTTCTTTTTTTGTTTAATATTATTTGGCAATATCCACCATTTTGCTACCAACGTTTCGATATCTGTTGTGTTCAAGGCAGGAAATTAGTTTTTAATAAAGCTGAAAATTTTTCAAGTTATTGTGAAACTTGAATCTGCGTAGGGTTTTTTTAGCCACTAACGAATAATGACTCAGACCCAGAGAAATCTTTGGATTGAATTAGACCCTCCGCGTCTGACAACACAATAGACCCTTTCCATTTCGCCTCTATTCAACGCAGTAGTCCATGATGGTATTTTTTTTCCTCCCGAATTCCCTCATTTCCCAGAAGGGCGCGGACCTGGCCCTCGGGAAATCCTCCGCATTACCGTCGGCAAAAAAATTCGCCATATCCAAATAAAAATGCAGCGGCGTACACTGGGAACAGAGCCAACGCCCGACGTCGCCGCCCCGTTTGTCACGGCGGTAGACGTAAAATCATATTTAGACTTTGGTCAAACCTTTTATTATCGTTTTTTCATCCTCTTCCTAATTCTTTGTTTTGTCAGGACCTTTCTGGCACGTTTCTACGACAAGAAAACGACGTTCGTTACGCGGTTATTTTCGGAACGAGCGACGTCCGGTTGACGTTAAAGCGGCAGATGGGGCCCGTTCGGAGCGGCGGTTTTTTTTTCGTGTCGGGCGGCCGTTTGTTTTGTCTCGAAATGTTGGCACAAGTGCTCCGCCACGATCTAGAACTTTTTTGATACTTCTTCGAAGTGGTAGAGGGTAAAAAGCAAAAACGGCCATTGTTTCGCGCGCTTGTTCTACTTTATTGAAATAGTGGAACAGCGTGCGTTCGTTTTGGACAAATGTCCATCCGATCAAGTTGTAACGGGGTTGAAAACAGGGATGTTGCAGATGCCGATTTTTGCACATCCGCGGATGCGGAGTTTCGCAGGCTCACATCCGCGGATGCAGATGCGGATGTTTAAGATATTATGTAAATAAAGTCTATTAATGAAGAATTAAAACAATGATAACGTAATTACCTATTAATATTTTTCTTGTAATCAAACATAAGTACTTATTTTTATGTTAAATATTTAAGTAATGTATAATGTGATTATTTTTTTAACTTCACCTACTGGTTTTCATATTAGTAATTGAAATTAAAAATAGGAGTATTATACTCGATAAAGAGTAGTATTGCCGGCCGTATCCTCTCTAGCATTCAAAAGAAATGAGCTAGAGTTTTCATATTTTCAGAATAGGTTAATTGTCCAAATATCTCGGTCAAATTCGTTATTGGGCCAAATCCGTCGGATGGTTCAGTAGTTATGGGCATCTGAAATTTTGTTTCCTCAATAACTACTAGAATATCCATCCGATCAAATTAATACTTGAAATATTGTTGAGGAGGCTGCAACAAAACGGCTCATAAAATTTTGCAGAAATCGTCACGCTAGAAAATGTTCAAAAATTCCCAAAAAAAAAATTTTTTTTGATCCCCACTATCTCATAAGATATTTTTCGGATTTCATTAAAATTTCGTGAATATATTGAGGTGTTCGATATCTTACTTATCCTCAAATTTCATTGTCGTAGCTCTTCTCCATCTAAAGATATGATCATTTTTTCATTTACTCAAGAGAAAAGAGAAATGACATACGTCCCGGTGATTTTCTCTGAACGATGTCCATCACAGATCGATATTCGATTGAAAAATGTCGGGCTCATTAATCAGTGTTAGTTGGCGTAATATTAATCAAAATTTTTTATAACGGGAAATCATAGAGATAGAATTCAATCTCGGTGGCTGAAATAATATACGTTGTCAAAATTCAGAAAAGCACTGACGTAAGTTTTTAGGAAAAGGGAATTATAGCTTCGAACAAAACTTGGGGAAAATTATGAATAGTAATTTTTAATTTGAGATATAGGTTTGTTCATTCATTAGGCGTTCATATTTGTCCCATAGTACGGGAAAAGACTATTGTTCACCTGATCAGAGTGCTTATAGATTTGTTATGGTTTGAATATTTACTCACAAGTAGCTCAACAAGAGCGCCAAAGCAATCTGACCTCACGTCAGTGCTTTCTAAATTTTTTATTGTTGCACCAGGCACAAAATGCCGTATATTGCTTTTCGTACAATATATTTGATTTTAATGGAATTACTCTGCTTTTGCGTCTCATTTGCTTCTTGTATAATGCACTCAGGAACTACAACCTCGTCGTCACCGCTTAACATTTTTTCGAAATAAAAATTCTTTGAAAGTTCTATAATTTTCATTGACACCTGCAAACCATTGATTACATAGTTCCCTAGCAACCATCGATCGAAGGGAAATCTCGTTATGAATTTAAATTATACGAAATATCTCCTCTAAAATGTATTCATTATTTGAAATTTCATCAAAATGGGATAAAATTTTGTATACGACACGTGAGTTGAAAATGTTTGTGAAGACACCCATATATGTGAGTCATTGCCTTCCTTAATTTTGAATTCTGCCGCCCTAACGACTGAGCACATAGATCGAGCATATCGACATAATAGTGTTCTGTGATATCGACCGAGCAGCCGGAACTCTGTGACAGAGGAGTTTCCTTCTCCTCGCCATTATGTGAAAGACAAGTTGATTATTGGAATAGTTTTTGTTTATTGAATCATATGTGAATATAAGCTGTAAATGTTGTTTTTCTTGTTTACAGATGAAACGCAATTGAGTTTTTATTTCTAAGTCCCAATAAATTTTGGATTGGAGAATAACCAATATTACATGTTTATTCACTCGAAGAAATTAACCCACGAGCCCGTAGGGCTCGTGAGTTGAGCTTTCTTGTCATGAATAATCATTCATTCAATTCACTTGTTGTAGAAATTACTATTATACCGTACAAGATTTCTTTAACTATCCGGTACCTACATCAATATATGTATTCTACGTTGTCGTTTTTCTCTCTGTTGAAGTGTGTACCAATTTATTACGAGGATAAAGTTCGTTGGGACACCTATATAAATGGCTATCTCGTTAATATTTTGTTGTAATAAAAGTTGTATAGTGTCTCTCGTATTACGTTATATCTGAAATGAAATTCTCCAGCAAATGCCCCATTTTTAAATTAGCTGTTGATCTTGAAATGATCTCGATAGCCAAGGTCAAAGTGAACACATGGGTTGAGCAAGTTCAATACTGAAACTTCAGTGCAGTGGGTAACACATCGGCCAATAAGTCTCAGGCCTATATAGGAAAACAATTTTTTATGCCTAAATTTATCATAATTCGGCACATGGACCGTCAAATTTTTTGGGGCGTTGGTAGGGTCATTGGCTACCTTTTCAGTCTTGGAACCTGGGTCCTTAGTATTACGGTTACGGAGGTATGATTTTTTTATTAGGTTTTTCTAAATTACCCAAAATGTACCCTTCGAAGCCCCATAACTTTTTTGCGTGTGCTTTTACATGCATTTTTTTTTAATTGTATTAAGTCTACATGAGTGTATGTTTGAAAAAAACGTATTCATTGTTACAGATAACACCACAAAATTAACACTTTTATTAAAAAAAAAATTATGAAAGTATGAAAACATCTCCACTCCTATTGAAATTTAAAAAAGTTACAGCTATTACAAACTTAGTTTTATCTTGAAATGTTCTTTGGTTTATAACGTTGCTAACCATATGCTATTTACGTAAGTCAATAAAAAAATAATACTGCAAATAAGTTATGTTGCATATTATCATCCATGTTATGTAATAATGTGAAAGCTTTTCAGGTATTTGGATATGTATATTCAGATATTCCTCTTTACATCAAAAACACCGACGTTTCGGTCTCAGATCGGACCTTTATCAAGGCTACAAAAATAAAAACAGATTAAAACTAGAACATGACTAATTTCACAAGATTTACATTATTGATTCTACAGGAATCGAGTCATCATAACAAAAACATATATCAATCTGTTCCACCGTATTCCTTCTAATATGGCCATGCATTCAGGTCTATTCTCTATTTCTCCACTTCAATATTCCAGAACCTTCACAATAACGTGGAAAAAAACACCGAAAAATTTTATGGGTTAGGATCATAGTGTACGTTTAAAATTCTTTTGACAAGGGAGCACAGAAGTCATCAAACATAATCATGTTTATTTTCTTAAATGAACTAATAGACTGTTATATATGGTGTTGAGTCTATTGACGTCTTCTCTATAATTCACTGTTTTGTTTAGTGTTATGTGAATCATTTCACTTATGTTTCTTCTATAGTTGTTGTTTTCATGGTCCAGTATTGTCGTTCCTTCGAAATTGAATTTGTGTCCTTCTTTGAATGTATGTGAAGTCAGAGCAGTTTTCTCTCTATGTGTGATGTTGTTGGAGTCTGTTTTATGTTGTCTAATTCTGTCTTTCAACAGCTGCTTTGTCTGTCCGATGTAGGTCTTGTCGCAGTTCGAGCATGGGATGTTATACACCACTGATGATTGCAAATTTGTTGGTACACTATCCTTCAACTGTGTGAAGTATTTCTTTGTTGTGGTCTTATTGTAGAAGGCACATGTGTAATTAATCCTCTTAAAGATCCTGGAAATTTTCTGTGAAAGTCCAGGTATGAAAGGAACCTGCAGTATTGTGTAGTTTCTTTGTCTTTCTGTTGAATGTTGTTTCTCGTACACATTACTTTTTCTTTGGTCTTATTTGCAACACGTTGGATGATATATTTTGGGTAGTTGTTTTCCCTTAAAATTTTGCAAACCTTATGTGTAGTCTCTTCTCTAAATTTGCTGTCACTCAATGATAATGCTCTGTACATCAGGCTGATTGCAGTGTTGACTTTTTGGGTGTTACTATGGTTGCTGTAGTAGTTTACAATCCTATTTGAATTTATAGTTTTCGTGTACCAACAGGTCGTCAAATTGGTCTCTTCTCTGGTTATTAAAAGGTCTAAGAAAGGAATTTTGTTTTCATTTTCATCTTCTATAGTGAACTTTATATTAGGGTGGTATGAGTTGAACAGGTCCAATATGGTTTGTCTCATCTTCAAGGGAATCAACATCAGAGTGTCGTCAACATAAAGTAGCATTAAAAGAATGCCAAAAGTTAATCTATCGCAGACAAAGTCAAACAGGTCATTCATCACCAAATTTGCGAAGGGAGGTACTAGCAGGTGCTCCCATTGCAGTTCCAGTTAATTGTTGGTAAAATTTGTTATTGAAACTAAAATATCCTCCTTCAAAACATAATTCAATCAGTGATATGAAGGTAGTTTTGTCCAGAGTAGTAAAATTCTTGATATAGTTCCATCTTTTGTGTGCAACTCTGATTACCAGGTCCTTGGAAATATTGAAAGACAGAATTAGACAACATAAAACAGACTCCAACAACATCACACATAGAGAGAAAACTGCTCTGACTTCACATACATTCAAAGAAGGACACAAATTCAATTTCGAAGGAACGACAATACTGGACCATGAAAACAACAACTATAGAAGAAACATAAGTGAAATGATTCACATAACACTAAAAAAACAGTGAATTATAGAGAAGACGTCAATAGGCTCAACACCATATATAACAGTCTATTAGTTCATTTAAGAAAATAAACATGATTATGTTTGATGACTTCTGTGCTCCCTTGTCAAAAGAATTTTAAACGTACTCTATGATCCTAACCCATAAAATTTTCGGTGCTTTTTTTTTCCACGTTATTGTGAAGGTTCTGGAATATTGAAGTGGAGAAATAGAGAATAGACCTGAATGCATGGCCATTTTAGAAGGAATACGATGGAACAGATTGATATATGTTTTGTTATGATGACTCGATTCCTGTAGAATCAATAATGTAAATCTTGTGAAATTAGTCATGTTCTAGTTTTAATCTGTTTTTATTTTTGCAGCCTTGATAAAGGTCCGATCTGAGACCGAAACGTCGGTGTTTTTGATGTAAAAGAGGAATATCTGAATATACATATCCAAATACCTGAAAAGCTTTCACATTACTGCAAATAAGGTTTTAGTCAGAAGAGTGAAGAAAGTCGCACCTAAATAAAAGTACGGATTTCGACACAACACAGCGAGCAAGGAAATTTTACCTACCCGTTTTAGACGCTTGTGAATTATTATTACTATTTCTGTCCTTAGGTTGGATTGGGTTAGTAGCCGCTGACTTGACCCTACCGTCATTCGAGATCTAACTGTCTCTGCTGTTGGAAGTGTCTGTGCCACGTTGTTCAGTTTTTAAATTTGTATTCTTTTGTTTTTGTTACTTTTATCGACTTTTTTTGCTACTGTTGTTTTAATTTTGGTTGTTGATATGCCTAATTTCACCAACGCTGAGTATGCTGGTATGGTGATGGCATATGGCAAGGCCGATGGTGTTGCTCGTGCAGCTCAAAGGATTTATCAAGCCAAATTTCCTGATCGAAGATTACCCCACCACGAAACATTCTCGACGACTTATCGACGATTAAGAGAGACTGGGAACTTAAATTTACAATATACAATGAATAATGCATGTAAAAGCACACGCAAAAAAAGTTATGGGGCTTCGAAGGGTACATTTTGGGTAATTTAGAAAAACCTAATAAAAAATCATACCTCCGTAACCGTAATACTAGGGACCTAGGTTCCAAGACTGAAAAGGTAGCAAATAATAATAATAATAATAATAATAAGTTTATTGCAATAATATAAGATCCATACAACTATCCATTATCCATCAAAAAGAATAAGAAAAAAAAATTATACATTGCAAACGGTCTCACGTCAGTATAACTGTTATTACTGTGACACCGAAAAATCTCACAAAAAAATAAATACAAAAATTCGAAAAAAAAAAACAGTTCACCCATGTTCCACACACCGCCCATCAAAAACCCATCATGGATTGAGCACCCCTGAGGAGACCGAAACATATAGCATTGAATACAATCACATGTCAGATGGCAAGTAGCCTTAAAATCCACACTACGCACTTGAAGAGAGGAGCAGTTTCCGATAATTGGACTTGAATACCTCCGGTTTGCAGCACTTAAGATGAGGTGGTAAGCGATTATATAATGAATACACATTAAATGAAAAAGAACGACGAAACAAGGCAGTTCTGAAAACAGGTGGAGAAATCATACCTCTGAACCTTACATTGATATTATGAACATCCGATCTGAATCGTATTTTGTTCCACAAATAGGGAGGTGATTTAAAGTATATAATTGAGCGAAACATCACTGCAGAGTGTAGCTCACGTCTTTGCTCCATACTCAACCAATTGCAGCATTTCAACTTATGAATGACTGGTTCATACTTTCTAACGCCATAAATAAAGCGAAGACACGCACGCTGGACCCGTTGGATTCTCACCTATCATCAACACGCAAGCAGGGACCATACAGCACGTCACAAAAATTAAAATGACTTAGAACGAGTGAGTCAGTAAGTAATATTTTCAGCTTCTGCGGCAGGAAATGCCTATGGGGTAAAGACTCCTCAATGCAGTGTAGGCCCTCTGAACACATAATGATATATGCTCAGTGAACCGAAGTTCAACGTCTAGAATGACTCCTAAATTTCTAGCCGACTCAACATCTGCAATTTCACTACCATTGACTCTCAATTTCAACCCTCTCACCACCTCAGCAGCCCCACCGCCAAGACAAGAACCTTTGTTTTATCAGGATTTAGTACTAAATCATGCTTCAGGAGTCCGTTGACAAACGATCAAGATCAGAATTTATCTCCCGATTTGCTCTAACAATATCTGAAGCCAGAAAAGAGTACAACAGCTGAGTGTCATCGGCGTACCGAAAGTCAGTACAAAACTCAAGTCCATTAGTGATGAAGATAGTATATATACAAAAGAGAATAGGTGCAAGTACCGAGCCCTGTGGAACACCACATCCCACAGTGCCTGTCTCAGATCTTCCCGACGATGTCTCCACATACTGACACCTATCTCGGAGGTAATCCCTCATCAGCTCAATGGCACATGAAGAGAATCCTATGTGCCTCAACACTGCAATGAGTATCTGATGGTTCACTCTATCGAACGCTTTAGAATAATCTAGTAAAGTTAAAACACAAACCTCACCCGAATCCACTTTCGATATTATAGAGTCGACAACATCAAGAAGAGCCGTGCAACAACCAAACCTCTCCTGAAACCTGACTGTCGAGCTAATTTTACCAACGCCAAAAAAATTTGACGGTTCTGTATACAAGGTGAGTCTTTGATCGTTAAAGATGGGTTCTTGAGATCAAAAGAAACACACTTTTCCATAAAGTGTTTTCATATTCAGCTGCGTTAAAAAGTTATAAGCATTTTAAGTGTTCTCATTGGACAAATACCCCTCTGTAGTCAGTTTAGTTTGAATGAAAATTACCTTCCACAGCATCCAATATTGTTTCTGAATTGTTGAAAAACATTATTTTTCCTCTGAGAAATGATGCACTCACTCACGTTTCATCAGATGATTATATCGATTTAATTCCTTTCAACTTGAAATAAATCAAATTTGGTGCAATTTAAGAAAAAGATAATGAATGATTTTATCGGCAAAAAGACTGATCTTATAAATTTCGCACATCCTGTGTTGAATTTCAGAATTACTATAGACTGCACAGTTGGACATCAGGAAGTCGAATCAAGGATAATTTAATTCCTAAGTTAACGTGATTTCTCATATTTTTCTTATTTCAAGATTTATTCAATTGTAAAATCTCCCTTTGTGAGTTAGAAATATTTTTTCTCTATCCGGTTCGGTGTCTCATCTCCTTTTACGCCATTATTGTTTATTTATTCCTACGCCGTTTCGTTTACGATCGCCATTTGACTGACATTCATATTCCATTAGGAGCTAGAATGAGATAGAAGAGAAAGATGAGCTTGTTTAATTGCCCGTAAAGCGAGAGAGAACACCGGGAAAAAGAAATCCGATAAAATGGGGACCTTGGCCCCGATACTACCTCATAGAAGGTCCTTCGTTTGATTCTCCTCTCACCGCGGCAGGTGTACCAACAGCTCGCTATGAAAGAAATTCATTGTTATTGCTCGCGCATCGCCAAGGGATTCCTAGAATAAGGGAAATGACGTGAACCGTGACGTCCTTCCTTCATCTTCATGCGAGTTCAATGAAGTTTGGGTAAACGTGCCCATTCAAGGTCAGATTATTCCATTTTCGATCACTTTGTTTATTCGATCAATCAATGTTGACTTGCTTGTTGACCATTGAGTGTCTAATTTCGGAATTATAGGTTGCCGGAAATTATAGTGACTTGAACACATCGGTCAATAATGCCCACTTGCACCGTCGAATCTAAGTAGTGCTTAGCGCGATCTTTAATTGTCATTTGGAGACAAATTATCTTCCACAGATCAAGTGAAGGATTAGTTCTTTTTATGTTATCGTTCATGACTTACGAAAGACTTAACCCGTCTTGAACATCCATAAACATATCATCCAAATACACTGCGCGAAAAAATTAACGCACATTATGGAAATCTCAAATTTATTCTACAACTGAAGGTGTTCTCAATGATAATTATTTTTATCAGAATTGTGCATGCATATGTTATACACTTTCAACGTTTTTCTACAGTACAGATGTTTTTTCCCAGCAGGAATAAAAAAAGATGAGATTATCAGATTTTGAATGTATTGGCTGCATTCTGAAAACAGTTGTTCTCGATCAATTCTAGTGATCAATAGTTTTTCTTTCGTTTGATTTTCTACACTCGATCGCTATGCAACGCGAAACACGCAATTTGTCCCAAGAGGAATGTGCCCAAGCACTTGAAAATTTAAGTTTCCAGTCTCTCTTAATCGTCGAGAATGTTTCGTGGTGGGGTAATCTTCGACCAGGAAATTTGGCTTGATAAATCCTTTGAGCTGCACGAGCAACACCATCGGCCTTGCCATATGCCATCACCATATCAGCATACTCAGCGTTGGTGAAATTAGGCATATCAACAACCAAAATTAAAACAACAGTAGCAAAAAGTCGATAAAAGTAACAAAAACAAAAAAATACAAATTTAAAAAACTGAACAACGCGGCACAGACACTTCCAACAGCAGAGACAGTTAAATCTCGAATGACGGTAGGGTCAAGTCAGCGGCGACTAACCCAATCCAACCTAAGGACAGAAATAGTAATAATAATTCACACGAGTCTAAAACGGGCAGGTAAAATTTCCTTGCTCGCTGTGTTGTGTCGAAATCCGTACTTTTATTTAGGTGCGACTTTCTTCACTCTTCTGACTAAAACCTCTTATTTGCAGTATCATTTTTTTTATTGGCTTACGTAGGTAAATAGCATATGGTTAGCAACGTTATAAACCAAAGAACATTTTAAAATAAAACTAAGTTTGTAATAGCTGTAACTTTTTTTAAAATTTCAATAGGAGTGGAGATGTTTTCATACTGTCATATTTTTTTTTTAATAAAAGGCCCACGTGTTAATTTTGTGGTGTTATCTGTAACAATGAATACGTTTTTTTAAACACACACTCATGTAGACTTAATACAATAAAAAAAATGCATGTAAAAGCACACGCAAAAAAAGTTATGGGGCTTCGAAGGGTACATTCTGGGTAATTTAGAAAAACCTAATAAAAAAATCATACCTCCGTAACCGTAATACTAAGGACCCAGGTTCCAAGACTGAAAAGGTAGCAAATGACCCTACCAACGCCCCAATAAAATTTGACGGTCCATGTGCCGAACACCCTGTATTTAACAGCCAGCAACCCTTATTTGCGGCCAGATTTAATTAGGCAACCGTATGTAATAATAAACAGAAAAAAATTACCTTTAATTTGATATATAAATGATGAATGTACGTTGTGGATGCATAAATGTAACAAAATCATACCTGTCTATACCTGGCTGCGAAGAGGTGAGGCCAGGTGCGCAACGGCAACCATGATTTTTCAGAGTCTTTTTAGATGTTGCCGTAAAGTAGACGACATTTTATTGAAAAACAACTCAGTGAAATTTCTTACGGATTATAAATTATTAATAATTTGATTAAAAATACTAGCGGTCAAATTTTTATAGGCAACCTGGTAGATATAAATTCTCCAAATCATAAATATGTGTGAAAATTTGGTTTCCAGCAAACACTCGATGAGTACACTGATTCTGCAGCTACAGGTTTTACTCTCGCTAAACCCGCGTTACATATCATTATACTGTATTTTTTTTCTCAGTCGGGTGAAAGAACCTCTTAATGGCCCGAGTCGTAGTAGTTCTCTAACTCGATAATTAGAAAACATAGCCGTATTTGCAATATGCAAAAGGGATTAAAGGATTTCATCTAGTCGCAAACAGCCGGATGTGGGTCACCTATCGGCCGTATCGATCAGAAAGAAGCTCTAGCGATGGATGGGATAAGCTTCATGAATATGCAGACGAGGTGATGCACTCACGGGTAAATGAGTGGAAATCTAGATAGATGATTGCGGATTGAAGCAATGAGGATTTGCGTAACGTTGGCACTTCAAAAACGACCATACCCAATAAAGGGATTTCTACAAATCCATGTCCATTGACTTCTTTATTCATTTATTCTTTGGACAATATTACCTGTGTTGTTCGACAGTTTTAGCATGTAACCAATCTATTCAGCATATGATAAAATTGCTTAGCGAAAAACCTCATCGAAAAACCCTTTTATTTGTTTCTCATTTGTAAACGTCAGTTTCCAAAAACACAATATTAATCGAGAAAGTTTATTTTATCAAGTCACTAACTTGTAAAACTGACGGTTAACTTGCAAAATTTTTACAAGTTAGTAGTATTATTTACATTTTGTTTTTTCGTTATATATGTTGAAAAACCTAAGTATTTCGCTATTTGCTTTGGAACACCACCAATAGTGTGCAGGCCAGCATTAAGGGAAATGCATAATGCATGATGACCACTGGTCCTCAGGAGCATGTAAAAGAAATAGTTCAGCCTCTTCTTTTAATACCTTAGCGCATAACACTCATTTTTTCGTTCCCGAAACGCTATTTCTTTTTGAAATCTGCAAATGACAACTAAACGTCATATTTTTCAATAAATTTTTTAAGGAAAACAAACCTGCGAACAGGGGCATTTTCTTTCATTTCCAAGCAGCTTTTCAGCATAGACCATTTTGCCCATAAAGTATTAGGGCTTAATCTAGCTGATACTTGATTCAAGTAGACCAACAAAACATTTTCAGTTGCCCCAATCACACTATTTTTGTTTTTGCCACTTTTTGAGGTCGTCGTACCTTGAAGCTGATTTTGCAGGTAATAAACTTGAAGCTACACTGCTGACTGCCTTAATAATTTCTTTTGGTACATTCATTTTCGCTTTCGCCAAAACAAATGTAAAGAAAAATAAACAGACAAGTTCATGGCAACGGTTCCATAGTTTACGACATTTGCGACAAATTATTGAGAATTTTTTGAAATTTATCTAACTTTTTACATATGAGAAACGAATAGAATATAAAACAATATTCACACAAGGTACAGGGTATTACTGGCTCAAGAAGGTAACTGACTCACCTGCGGCTCGTCAGTTATATCCTTCATTCGCCAGTAAAAACCCTCTTACCTTGCTTGTAATGTTATTTACTATTCTTCCGTATAAGTTCAGGTATATGTTAATGAGGATCTTGTTTTCAGAAATAGTTGAGATATTTAGACGCTTTCAAATTCATACGGCGTTCCTACATATTTCCTTCAAAGAACATATATAGAAACTGTTCAATCTGAAATTAAAAAAGGCCACCCAAGGAGCAAATCGAAAAATAATCAATGCATATCTTCGACAAATTCCTGTTAGATAAGCTCTGACTTGCTGCGAGGTTATATCCTCGAGGGTCCAGTCTCTGTACCGCCAATTTCGAAGAAAAATTAACTCACAACGCAACGTCGCAATATTCGAAGCCAATTTCAATTATTTGGCAAGCGTAGCTTTTCGGCGGGCGCCATTCTAAATTAAACCGCGCTCCAAAAAGGCGACTACCGGTCTCGTACTTTTCTCATCATTTCCGGTTCTTCCGCGTCCGCCAGAACTGGTCCGGTGGTCTCGGGAAACTAGAAGTGGCAACGTTGCCTTGACGATGAGGGATTGCAGAGGCGGAGGCGCGACCTCTAGGAGTACGCACGAACGAGCCGACCTTCGCTGTCGAAATAGTTTCGTGGAAGTTCTGCCCCCACACCACTTTTTCATTCTCCCTTCGACTTTCCTTGCAGGTGGGAGTATGGGAGTTTTTCTTCGAAAAGTTGCCCAAACTGTCGACGAATACGATCCTTTCAGAGCTTCTCGGCAGACCTTCCTTTGCTTTACTTAGGCATTTGCCTATTTCCTGAAATGGACTGCCAACTGCATCTCCATTTTTTGGCAAGAATGAATCTCTTGGGAACAAAAACCGCGCCTTGCAGGATTCCACCGATTTTGAACATCGACTTCGTTATCAGACTCCTTTCGTACGCGTTCCAATTACTCATTTGCTGCTTGGAGCGGGTGCGATTTGCGATTGACTATTGACTACTGAAAATGATTCGAATTCTTAGAGATTACAGTGGCATTGAAATCACGTGGCATTTGTACATGAGAATTTTACGAAAACATTTTTCAAAATGAAGAAAATGCTAGAACTTGAAGCTCGAAAAGTTTCTGTGCCAAACGCGCATGTCTTAGTGGCCCTCAATGCATACCAACACTCGGGGACAAAACCTGCGCCTTGCGGCATTCCGCCGACGCCATTTCGGTAACTCGTACAAAGATCGTGCGTTCGCGTAGGGAAAGGACAGTCTACCAGATCCAAGGTGCGTGGTTAATGTTCCATGAAGTTATTAAAATATTCTGGACATCGACTTCGCTACTAGGCGGGCTCCTCTCGTACGCAACATCGCTTCATTACTCATTTTCCGCGGGTGCGTTGACTTCTGAATGGAAATGACTCGAATTCTTATCGAGATACCAACGACATTGAAGTCACGTGGCGTTTGTATGAACGATTAATCGACGTTCGAATCTATTTGTCTATTCCTGGAAGTTTCGAAGGTTGAAGTTCTTTGTTGTTGTTTGTGATGGTTTGGTGTTGAATACAGGTTATTCAGAGATCTGTTACCTTTTGAAGTATTTAGTTGATGACTGCTTCTTATCAGCGAGTATTTATTGATATAGTTTCGTTGGATGGAGATTAGAGCTGGGAAATAATTTGATATTTCGTTGTTTCGTGTGCGAGTTGCTTTCGGGGTGCCGCAAGGTTCCTTGCTGGGCCCTCTCTAGTTTATTTGAACAGCCTTTTCGAAGTGAATGAATACTAGGCTTCGCATATTACACTATCGTTTTGTACCAGGATGACACGTTCCAAAATCTTGGACACCAAGCGATCGAAGACTTTGGGACATGGTTTTCCTTGTATACAGAAAAAGCAAAATTCATGACGTTTGCCTTAAATATGAGGGAATTTCGAGTTTTGGAGAAATGATAGTTCAAACAAATTTTACTATTGATACAACAACTTCGGTAAGGTTGCGTGTCGGTATCATTCTTCGAGCAACTCTGTCTACGTCAACCTCGACAGCTGTTTAAAATGCCCTAATTGACACTCTGGAACGTTCCATCATTTTCGGGATCATTCGAGAAATAGAATGATCCAGTAAATCTTTTATTTACCAATTGATAACAGGTCGTCTCTTTCATCCTGTCATTTTAAGTTGACAATTATATTCTTAATTGGAAGGCGGAATTATGTGTGTGAAATTAGGCATTGGTGTTCTTTAGGCATATCAACAACCAACATTAAAACAACAGTAGCAAAAAGTCGATATAAGTTTCAAAAACTGCTACAGAGGTTCTAGATGTTGAACAACGTATTCTTAAAAAAATAACATTGTCCATGACAGCAGAGACAGTTAAATCTCGAATGACGGTAATTTTAACCATAGATTCTTGACGTCAACAGAAACATTTTCTTCAACCAAAGGACAGAAATGAGCTTAATAATAACGATGATTCTCATCTACAGCATGGGCCGGTAAATTTGTCGCTGTCTGCTCGCTGAAGCTTCTGATGTTCGAAATCCGTACTTTCAGAGGGGCGAGTTTCTTTAAGATCTTCTGACTAAAATTCTTATATGCAGTTCTTTGTCCTTTGTTTTTATTAGACTTACTTTTGTAAGTTAGCTCTGATAGTGTCTTGAGTTTTGAATGCAGTCGTTATGTTGTATCTATTTCCAATTCTTCTCATTTTCTCCGACAAACCTTTTACATAAGGAATTACGGTTTTAATGGTCTGATTTATATGTGTTGGTTCAGGTTGACTTTCTCTTGTTCGTCTAGCTTTTTATACTATCTTTTTGGGGTAGCCATTGCTTCTAAGAGTTTTCGAGATGTTATATATTTCTTCATTTTGATCTTCTTCAGTGCAACAAATATTTATTGTCTATGAAATAAACATTTTGCTACTCCCAATTTAGTGTTTAGTTGGTGGTTTGAATCAAAATGTAGATATTGTCCTGTGTTGATGGTTTTTTATAAACAGTTCTTGGGATTCCATTTTGTTTATGTGTTGTACATCTAAGAATGGAAGTTGTCTGTCTTTCTCGATTTCCATTGTGAATTTAATTGATTCCTCTTGATTGTTTAGATATTGAAGGAATCCATCTATAGTGTCTCTTCAATGTTGCCAAATAATGGAAGTATCATCTACATATCTTTTCCACAGTTTGGGATTAAGTACATATTTTCTAATGCCTTCTGTTCGAAAATGTCCATATATAAATCCGCTAAAATTGGTGATAGTGGTGAACCCATGGCCATTCCAAATTCTTGTTGATAAAAGATGTCTTCAAATTGGAAATATGTTGTTTCAATACAAATAGAAAGCATTTCCATAATTGCATTCACGCTTAGTGTAGTTCTTTCACTAAGGGTTTGATCTTCTTCAAGCTTTTTCCTAACTAAACTTACAAAAGTTAAGCTTAATAATGAGACGCAAAGGACAAAGAACTGCATATATGAATTACCTTGAGTGCGTTAGATCTTACATCGGAGAAATTAAACGCCCTCTGAATGTACGAATAAAAGAACATCAGAAGCTTCTACGAGTACTAGACAGCGACAAATCCAGGTTGGTCCAACATGCTGTAGATGAGAATCATCGTATAAAGTGGGATGAAGCATCAATAATATCAAAGAAGAAAAATCAAAGAAGCAGCGTTTATAAAAATACCACCTGATTCCATAAGTGCTCCATCTATAGATCTGCCAGAAGTTTGGACGCCGATAGTTCGATCCAACTTAAAAAGATCATCATAATGAGTATATAACATCGTTCATTTTCTTTCATGACTTCTGTCAATATGGACTTTTGAAAATTGAATTTTCAAAAGGTTTTTACTTTTCTCCTTGATAAAGATAGAAGGTTCTATCGAAACGTCGGAAAACACATCCACAATAGATGATGGTAATAGCCCAAAGAATCATTCAACACGAGCTCCACAATATCTCGTCATCAAATGGAATTGAATAGTCGGCATTCCTTGAGGAATTTCAGAGCAGCTTCAATTTGAGGAGCTGAGCCGAGGATGTCCTTCAAGTTGTCTCTAAGATCTATTCGGTGACGGGCTTCATCATAATTTGGACAAGAAGTCAGAAGTTAGAGACTCATCTGTGCAGTATGATGATCTTTTAAGTTGGATCGAACTATCGGCGTCCAAACTGGCAGATCTATAGATGGTAACTTATGGAATCAGGTGTTATTTTCATAAATGCTGCTTCTTTGATTTTTCTTCTCTCAAGTTTTCTTCTTTGGATATTATTGATGCTTCATTCTACTTTATACGATGATTCTCATCTCAGCATGTTGGACCAACCTGGATTTGTCGCTGTCTAGTACTCGTAGGCTTGAATTGCATGTAGCTTGTTGTTGCTGCTATTCCACTGGGTTTCCCAGTCATTAAGGGATTTCAGCTTTATCGTCGTTTTGAAGTCTGAATACAGTTGAATGTTAGTGATGTGAAGATCAGAGGATAGTGCTATTTTCGCGAAATCAGAAATATAAAAAAGGCTAATAACATAAATATGATTTCAATTAGAGTAGGTGTTCAAAATGTCTTCCGTTTTCATGAATACACAAGGCTATCCTATTTTTATTTATTTATTTTTACTTGGAAAGTTTCTTGAGGAAAGTTTTTCTGCATAAGCGTAAAATCTGCACTAGCGTTTCCTAAACACTCTCTTTGAGCACATTTCGATTAACAATATTTAATTTAACAAATAGAAAATTATTGTTGACTCAATGTCAAAACTATTAAATGAAATACAGTTTCCATGGCAACTGAAATTTCAGAGAAAATGCTATTGCCGTGTAGAATTCATCGGTTATCCCTTCATAATTTTCAAATCAAAATACTCCGAAAACGGTACACAGTATCTAGTTTTCTTTTTTGTGTGAAATTGAATAATGTTTATCGTGAAATTTTGCTCAAGAAATCTAATATTAAAAAAGCTCAAAGATTTAAAGCCAAATTTCTGATCGAAGATTACCCCACCACGAAACATTCTCGACGACTTATCGACGATTAAGAGAGACTAGAAACTTAAATTTTCAAGAGCTTCGGGTCAATGTGAGGCAACACCATGTAGCAGTTGACGATTAAAAACTTCAAGCCTTTGAAGAAGATCCAACTGCAAGTATTCCAGTCTCTCTTAATCGTCGATAAGTCGTCGAGAATGTTTCGTGGTGGGGTAATCTTCGATCAGGAAATTTGGCTTGATAAATCCTTTTAGCTGCACGAGCAACACCATCGGCCTTGCCATATGCCATCACCATATCAGCATACTCAGCGTTGGTGAAATTGGGCATATCAGCAACCAAAATTAAAACAACAGTAGCAAAAAGTCGATAAAAATAACAAAAACAAAAAAATACAAATTTAAAAAACTGAACAACGCGGCACAGACACTTCCAACAGCAGAGACAGTTAAATATCGAATGACGGTAGGGTCAAGTCAGCGGCGGCTAACCCAATCCAACCCAAGGACAGAAAAAGTAATAATAATTCACACGCGTCTAAAACGGGCAGGTAAGATTTCCTGGCTCGCTGTGTTGTGTCGAAATCCGTACTTTTATTTAGGTGCGACTTTCTTCACTCATCTGACTAAAACCTTATTTGCAGTATTATTTTTTTTATTGACTTACGTAAATCGCATATGGTTAGCTAAGTCATAAACCAAAGAACATTTTAATATAAAACTAAGTTTATAATAGCTGTAACTTTGTTTTATATTTCAATAGGAGTGGAGATGTTTTCATACATTCATAATTTTTTTTTTTAATAAAAGACCCACTTGTTAATTTTGTGGTGTTATCTGTAACAATAAATACGTTTTTTTTTTACACACACTCATGTAGACTTAATACAATAAAAAAATGCATGTAAAAGCACACGCAAAAAAAGTTATGTGGCTTCGAAGGGTACATTTTGGGTAATTTAGAAAAACCTAATAAAAAAATCATACCCCCGTAACCGTAATACTAAGGACCCAGGTTCCAAGACTGAAAAGGTAGCGAATGACCCTACCAACGCCCCAAAAAAATTTGACGGTCCATGTGCCGACCACCCTGTATTCAATACTACTTTGTACGAACCGTGTAACTAGCGCCCTCTACGAGAGTCAGACATAAAAACGAATTCATTGCAAAATTTAAAAAAATGTGTATATTTTTTTTTCTTCAATACCCTATAGTTTGAATACGGATGGCGTTGAGAAAATTTTTACTGAGCTAACCCCAATTATTTTTCAGTTTTCTACCTATCCTAGAGAGAGGGTCACCTTTTTTTGAAAAACCCTGTATAGGGTAACTCGAAAACAAGTGCCTAGTGAGAGAATAATTCTTAATCCTTCTGGTTTTTTATGAAGTTAATATACTGTGAGTAATTATTTTTAATTCGAGATATAGTTATGTTCATTTTTCGTGGCGGTTGGTTGTATGACTATCACACTATTCCAGACTATAGGAAAAGCTCATGACCTCACGTCAATCCTGTTCTAAATGTATTTTGTATCGTACTGTTCCAGCGCCCGGAAAAAACTTTGGAACGAGCCCACAAAACGTCCTTTCCATATCTTCCTCTCTTATATACCCTGTTCTCAGTGATGTCAAGTCTCCTCTGTAAAAAGTACCTAGAATTGATTCGGAAAATCCCTAGAATTCCCTAGATTAGTGCAGAGGTGGCTCCATTCGCCCAGTGCAGGAAATATGTGAGTAAGGGGGGAGGGGGGCTTTGTTCTCAAAGTTTCGCGGAATATTAGGAAATAACGATACGAAAATTCTTGGGATATGAGTGATTTTATTTCTGATTCTCATTCATTTCCTGAATAAACTAATTATAATTATTTCATATATCACTATTTGGAAATAAGGTTAAGAATAAAACATTATCGAACAAAAGTTTTATTTGACTTAATAATAAAAACAACAACGAATTTATATATGTGTATATTATATAGGCTTTGAAAAACTAATCATTTATTTTATACAAACTTTTATATTGCATCAGCTTCAAATGTTCAGGTGTTACTTTGAATAATTTACAACATTTTTTCATCATTTGAAAATCTAACGACTGAAACAGCGTTTAATGCTTCACTACCTATTTTATTTCTTTTTTTGTTTTTACATCTGTAACAACAGAAAAAACCCGTTCTGTTTCGGCATTACTATGAGGTAATGCCATACATAATCTAGCTAATTGTACTACATCTTGGTATTCATTAACTCCATTAAAATCTTTGTGGTCACCTAAGCTATTCCAAAATTCTTCTACATTCATTTTCATATATAATAATTTTTTATTGTTGTCATTAGAAAAGTCTATTGCAATATTTTTCCACTGCCTATCAATATCATCTCCTTTGATGCCTTCGACTGAAGCGAATTTACTCCAAATGATTTTGAGAGACGAAAGCTCATCGGGTTTTTAAAATCTAAAGATACTTCCGGTGATAAAAATTTCAATGAATCGAAAAAAATATCATCAAGGGGAAATCTTTGCTGTATTTCAGTTGCAGCAGTAACGAAAAAATTCAAACAAGACTTTCTTATTGAAGTTTGAACTTCTGGCGGTAGAAGGGAAAGTAAATTGTTACAAGAAGAACCGAGATCTATTTGCTCCAATTCTAAAAAGTGATGGGGTTTTTACAATTCATTTTGGGGTCATTTAAAAATTCGGGTTTAATGAAATGAGCTGTGAGATTACGAAAAATCTTTTTGCAATTATATGATAATTCATGAATCAATATTTTTTTTGATTGAAAAAGGGCATTGAATTTATTCAACAAATTTAGAATATGATTCAAAAATAGTAATATTCCTTTAGTCGAATTATTATGCAGTTCATCAAATATGAAATTTACACATTTCGAGTTATCTTCTAATTTCGCAACTTTAAAATAATTTTGGAGAACAATCCAATTCTCGAGAACCCTTTAGACAGAATGTTGCATGGAAAGCCATCTGGTAGATGCTAATTTGAGCATTTTTTTTTGTTCGAAATGGAAGAAATCTTGCATTTCTATCAATTCTGCAGTTCTTTTTGAGGAAGAGGAAAAATTGTTTACTATATTTCTAATCAATTCCTCCGGTGTTCTAGGTAATTGAGAACAAGCATGGCTTGCAACGAAGTGGTAAGTTATAACATCTGTTGTTCACATTGCAAACAACAGATGTTATAACTTTACATGCTCAAAGATTGAATATTCTTTCAGAGATTTCTTTTTCAAAGGAATCGAGCAAGGAAGTAATTTTTGTCAAATTATACCACACTTAGAAATGTTTCATCCACATTCCTCAGCATAGAATACATATTGTGTTAGTTTAAGTGATTCAAGGGCCAGAAGCGAAATTTTTCTACCTCTACGTTTGAGGATTGAAAAATCCTAGAATTTCCCTATTTCCCTAAAATTCCCTAAACCCAAAATTTTTCCCTAGATCTAGGACAATTCCCTAGACTTAACATCACTGCCTGTTCTTGAAAATCTACCTGCTTTTCACGGGTGAATTTAGTCGTTACAGTTTTGGTTCACGTCAGGAGAAAGTTATATTCGGGTTTTACCGCAATTTTGTGTTATTGAATGTTTTGGAATCGGTCGTTTATTATACAGGGTGTCAATTAATTACTTGTACAAAAACTTTAAGGGGTTAAACGTTGCGTAATTTTAAAATTAAAAAGTTCATATGAACGGCTTTATTTCAGAGATAGAGGGCGTCCAGAAATTAATTTTACTCAATTTTTTTGTTCTCCAGTTTACACTAATTTGATGATAGTGATATGTGATGTACTAAATCAACATGGACATGACACAAAAAAAATATATTTTGTTGAAGTGTTTAATCGTAGAAAATTCTTACTGAGTGTGAATTCTATAAAACGGTAAGAACTTTATTGACATTCAATTTATTTTATTTATTTATTTCACCAGTTTGAATAACATACTAAAAATAGATTTTAATATACATTTAATTTATTCGGATATTTGATTGAGTTGGAAGTTAAAATTTTTTTTTGTACTTTCATTCAACTTTATACTGTACTTATAATTGTGATTTCATCGTGCCTTTTTTCAATACTTATAAGAATTTTTCAGTAAACATTGAAATTATTTCTGATATATTGGAAACTATCGTTAAATCATTATGAATTATTGATATACGTAAGTATAATTAAAGTGTTAAAACACCGATGTTTACAAACATCGATGTTCCCAAATATCGATGTTCAATTAACGATGTTCAGTTAACATCGATGGTACAGTTCGATGTTATCATCGATGCTAAACATCGACGAAAACCTATCGATGTTATCATCGATGTTATTGTTTTGCTAATTAAATATTGTCAGCCAAATTTCAAAAGAATATATATATATATATATCGATGTTAAACATCGACGAAAACCTATCGATTTGTATCGTACTGTTCCAGCGCCCGGAAAAAACTTTGGAATGAGCCCACAAAACGTCCTTTCCATATCTTCCTCTCTTATATACCCTGTTCTTCAAAATCTACCTGCTTTTCACGACTCTCTACAAACTTTGGTTTCGTGGATTCCCACACTACAGATGAAACACATCGGTCGGGCGGCTTGCGAAGTTGCAACAGGCCAAGAGAATGGAAACAACAGAATAATTCGATTCGCGGAATGACGCCTGCTTAACGGCAAACGGGTTTATCAAACTTTTCGAGCAGCGTGGTCGTTTCATTTAGCATGGGGAAATCGCGATGACCCAGATACGAACTGTTTCGGTTTATTCTTGGCCATGTTATTTCCGGGTGTGCGGCGGGAAGAAAAAACACTGCGGCCTCCAAATTTTCCGACAGCTCGCGAAGGTTGGGTCGTTTTCGGATGGGTTTATTTACTATTCGTTGAGTGTTTGTTATTTGGGCGCTTGATCCTATTCCAACAGCGAGCTATCGTTATTTCTAAACGTCTAATTTTCGAATAACGATAAAAATCCACGTTTCAAGTTGCATATGTCTAGCTTGTACGGAAGAAAAAGTGCATTTTGATTTTTTTTTAAATCAAAACAATCCGCACTCCGGTATAATGCTCATAAGGTTCCCAATGAAAGGAATGACATCTGGTATATATCTTGCCTTTTTATGTGACAGATTTGGTTTTTATTACGACCCGATTGTCATGACGCGGACGGCGACATCTTTCATTGATGCTCAATCTTTTTCTTTGACGGTTCATGCGAGCTCAGGGCCGGACTGAGTATCTGTTACAATAATCAAATGTAATTTTGTGAACTGTACATGCCGTACAGTTCACAAAATTACAATTGAATCGTTAAAATTGCAATTGCAAACTACGGAAGTTGAATAAACCGAAATCACTGAGACTCTGGAGCTGATATTTGTTTTAGATCCACTGATACAGAGAAAGTCTTGTACGATGTGTTGATTTATTGACTGTCATCAATGAAACAAAGTGTCGTCCATTTATAAGTACTGCCAAACGCACAAAATTGTCGTCTTCTAGTTATTTTTCTGTAGAAATAGCATAATTCTTGGTTTTCAAATTGGATTTTAGGACGTTATCTTGAATATCTATCAACTCCATTTGTGAGAGAATTAGAGTGTGCTGTTCATCCTCCGAAAGAGATGAGCTTAGAGTTTTCATATTCTCAGAATAGGTTAATTGTCCAAATTTCTCGGGCAAGTTCGTTATTGGGCCAAATCCGTCGAATGCTTCAGGAGTTATGAGTATGTAAAATTGTGTAACTTCTGGAAAATCCATCAGATCAAGTTGAAACTTGAAAGATAATTGAATGAGGTTGGATCAAATAGGCTCCCACAATTACTTAGAAATTGACAAAAAATTTTGAAATTCCCTAAAATTTTTTGCTATAATTTATACCTCATAAGATATCCGTCGAATTTGATCAGAAATTTGTGCATGTGCGAACGTCATTGATATCTTACATATCGCAGCTTTCTTTTACTAGAAGATATATATTTTCTTCATCCCAATATATTAAAAACAATGAGGAATATTTCTGTGGTAATCGATGGTTCGATACAGGTAACCACCGAAGGAGATCAAAAAACTTTCGGTTGGCGAGAGGATTTGAAAAGCGATATTTCGAAGTTGAAAGGGTAAGGCGATCTTGCGAGCGAAGCGAGCACCGTAAAGTTCTTAAGACGGCCTTCCGTTAGGTGCATTTCACATGCCTTTACGACCACGCTAACATTTTCAAAAAAATTTACCAAAACACCGATTTCCCGGTTTTTCGCGAAAGATGGTCCGGTAAAATTGAAAAAGGCTTTTTCCACTGACACGATCAGGAAAGGCCGTTTTCATATGTGTCTTCCCCGAGATTCGGACGTTTGGATAGGGCTATTAATATTTTCCAATCGCAAGTAAAAATATTTGAAATTAATTGCTGAAAATAGCTTACTTCGACTCAAACACAAATTTCCAAATCATCAGTCACGTCCGACGTTCACAGAACTTTGTCAGATCATTCCAATATTTTGAAATTTCTTCAATTCATAGGATTCGTAAGATCCCTGGTGAGGTATTCTCTTATAGTTTAACAGTTCACGATAAGTATTTAAGAAATTCAAAAATTTACCCAGCATAGAACCAGTTTTGCAATCCCTAGCCAACTCATTTCACCTCTGTCGATTCCTACTCTGAAATGACAATTGTCGTTGACATTTTAATCTTATGTAGATTCTTATGTCATATTCTATACGTAAATCGGACACACTTAGTTTATGCCTGAACGAATGGAAAGAAATCCGAAGTAATCGGTGACGCACTCAGTTCATTGTTACACCTTTAGACCTTTATTGAATAATTTTTATTTTACCTATGTAAAATTCACCAAGCGCGAATCGATGGAGTTGAAACTATATTCTTTTGGTTTTTTTAGTGGAAAAAGCACCCACTGCGAATCAATTATATACAGGGTGTCTCATATCCGTTGCCTATTTCTAACAGCCACCTTTAATCGAGTTATTTCGGCTGTTTCTGTTTCGAGTTTTCTTGGATTCCTTTGGGCTTTTTGCGTTCATTCACGTTTCTTCAGGTCTTTTCATGATTTCTCTCGTTCTTTCGTGTTTTTTCGCGTTCTTTCGTTTTCTTTCGTGTTTCTTCGCGTTCTTTCGAGTTTCTTTGCTTTCAACGAGTTTCTTTGCTGTGTTTCGTGTTTCTGTGCGCTTCATTGATCTATGGTCTATATTGATCTATGGGCCTATTAAACTACTGGCCTATAGATCTACGGGCCTATGGATCTACTGGCCTACTAGTTTACTTAAAAGCAGGAAAAAATAGAAGTTGAAATTAATTGGAGATTGTCAGAATTGAAAAACCAAAATGGTACTCTGACAAAGTTTAATGTTGTAAGTATAGATTTCACGAGTAATTCGGATTAGAATAAAATAGGTTGTCAAATATCTCCCTTCCGGTTTTTTTGCTCTTTATTCAATGCTTTATAAAAAGTTACAATTGCATTTGCAATTTCGGCCTCAACACTAGAAGAACTCATTGATAAGTGTATTACTTTAATACAAAACTTTACGAAATGGTGCAGAGATAACTCGGTCATCGTCAACGTTGATAAGACTGAGTGGCCTATTTTCAGCCTCAAGCCCAGAAATCAGTTTCTTACGCTGAAGCATGCGGACGTAACTATTAGATCGAAATCAGGCATCAAATTCCTTGGCTTAATGGTAGACGACCAATTGAGATGGTGTGATCATATTCAATATTTGAGCACTAAATTGAACAAGGCCTATTATGCTTTGAGCAGAGTAAGGGAATCTCTGCCTATGGAATCATTGATCGCCGTGTATTACGGACTCTTTCAAGCACACTTAGAATACGACATTTTGCTTTTGGGGAAATTCAGTAAATGTGGACAGAGTTTTAATTTGTCAAAAGAGGGTAGTGCGCCTGATGTTCGGGTTGAGCTCACGTACGTCATGTCGAGGTGTTTTTGTTGAGAAACAGATCATGAATGTGCCATCATTATATATATACAGATGCTTATTATATGCAAGAGAAAATATCAATTCATTGCCCAATTTGTCTGATGGACACGGTTATAATACCAGAAATGTAACCACCCTATCTATTCCTGCACACAGAACTTCCAGGTATGAGTCCTCTCCACATTTTCAGAGAGTAAGGTGCTTCAATCATCTGCCCACTACAGTAAGGGAACTACCACTTTGTGTTCAGGTCTAGGTTGAAACAGTTATTGTTGAAAAGGCTTATTATAATGTAGGGGAGTATTTGAAGGACTCTGATTTTTGTTAATATTTACTGCAGATTTCAATTGTTTCTTTTTTTTTATTTTCACTTGTAATTTTTTTTCCATTTTTCTATTGACAACTTCATAATAGCTCCCTCGTAGAAGCCCCCTCTTTATTTGCAAAGAACTCGGACAGCCACTTTTCACAAGCCTCTTTGTAGTTCAACTTTACACCACCAAGGGCGTTCGCTATCGACAGGAACAGGTGGTAATCACTTGGCGCTATGTCCGGGCTATATGGTGGATGCGATAAAACCTCCCATCCGAGCTCTCGTAGCTTCTGACTAGTCATCAACGAGTGTGTGCTCTGGCGTTGTTTCCGGTGGAACACTACACCCTTCCTGTTGGCCAATCCTGGGCGGTTCTGGTCGATCGCCTGCTTCAAGCGGTACAAATGTTCGCAGTAGATGGTAGAATTAAGCGTCTGGGCCAATGGGAGCAGCTTATGATTCCCTTCCAATCCCACCAAACACACAGCAAAACCTTCCTGGCCGTCAATCCCGACTTGGCCTCTGTTTGAGACGATTCACCTGCCTTCCACCACGACCGTTTTCGCTTGATATTGTCGTATGTGATCCATTTTTCGTCGCCAATCACCATCCGCTTCAAGAATGGGTCGAATTGGTTCCGTTTCAGCTGCATATCGCATGTGTTGATTCGGCCCAGAAGGTTTTTTACTTCAAATCATGCGGCACCCAAACAGCAAGCTTATTTTTGTATCCAGCCTTCTGCAGATGGTTTAATATGATTTGGTGTCTAACTCCCATCTCCTTCACCAGTCACGATATGCCACCTGTCGGTCTAACTCGATGTATTCCATGATTTAATCGGTATTTGTCGTCACAGGTCTTCGACCGGCTGGCTTATCCATGGTGTCGCTTTCATCGGCTCTGAATCGTCGAAACCATTCCTCCGCGGTTCGAACTGATAGAGTACCATCCCCTGTCAACCTGTATAATAATTTTTTCTGTCTGAAATGACATTAATAATAGCAGTCATAATGTATTGCATGGAAGAGTCTCATAGCGTTTTTATTCGTTCATAACTATGAAAAATTTGTTTGTAAACAGCCACCTCGAATATTCACGAAAATAGATAACCTGAAAATCGATAAGGTGTTCCTCTATCATAACAACACTCTCGGCAAATTTAGTACAATTCCAGCGAATCCTCCGACCTTTTCGTAATCGGTTCACGTTTTGACAAATACACCCTATTCCGCAGTCTGGCCCGCTTCGTCCTCGCCCTTTAAAATCCACGTTCTCTCTCCCACCGTGCGAGCGTTTTCAAGGTTGGGCATCCATCACATCTCCTCTCTCTCTCTCGCCCAGAGAAACCCAAACTTTGCTTTGACCTGTTTCAACGTTCCGAACGTTAACTGTGCCCTCCGTGTCTGATCCGAACCGGCCCTCCCATCGATCCGTTCGATCCTTCAGGCTCTTCTGCCTCCCAACACGGCTGACCTGCAGCCGCCTCCCCTGAAGCCACGCGGCTCCGGAATCGGCCGTTGGAGATAAATCTTTCGAGGCGTCCGCCTCCGTCAGGATGCTTCTACTCTTGCATTCAGGGAAAAGTTGGTGTTTTCTACGATGTAAGTGTAGATTTAAGACCTTCCTTGGTAGATATTTCAGTTAGTTGACAGGAAAAAAAGTCAGGTTTTTGGAACAAAACCACTTCTTAAAACAAGGCCGACTAGTTCCGATTTTAATTTTAAATCATCCTCAGCGCTCTACAATGAAAAAACACAAGAATTATTACAATATACACTGCTCAACAATTGATAGGGATCACTTATTTTTTCTAAATTTATTTCTGAAATATTCGCTCCAAAATTATAAATTTAGTCAGATATCAGAGTATTTTCAGTTGATAATATGGTTCACTTGAGAAAAGAATGAAAAAATGGAAAGTTAAAGAGAAAAAAGACTTTATGAGAAACACTCAAAATTCTGTGTTTGAATAACATAAAAATTTTATGATGAAACCACAAGAAGGCTGAAGTTTCGGTTAAGCTAGTACCTTGTTGGTCCCCCACGAGCTCGTCTCAAGCATTCTACCCTACGAGGCATACTTTCAATCAAACGATTTATAAAATTTTGGGGCAAATTCGTCCAAATATCCCGTAAAGCGTTAGAAAGGTCCTCCAGGTTATTGATCGGTTGTTCTAAGGTTGACAATTGTCTAGACATCTCAGACCAGACATTTTGGATTCAATTCATGTCTGGAGAGCAAGCTGGACAGTCCATCCATCAATAGCATGAGTTTCTAGCGCTTCATTAACCAGACGACTACGGTGTGGACGGGCATTATCGTCAATTAAAATGAAATTCTCGCCCAAGGCAGCCGCAAACGGAACAATTATGGGTTCAATAATCATATCGTGATATCTCTGGCTGGTCATTGTGGTGTTCTGCAGAACAACCAACTCTGTGCGTTGGTTCAAACAAATGCCTCCCCATACACATATAGAACCTCCGCCAAAAGCTGTTGTGGATACCATAAACTGTTCTGCATACCTTCGACCTCTTTCTCTCCAAGCAAGAATACGTCCATCGGAGTTGACCAAACGAAATTTAGACTCATCCGTAAATAAACATCGGCTCCAATCTTCAACTGTCCAATTGCGGTGCTCCTCAGCCCATTGCCGTCGATGAACCCGGTGTTCCATATTCAAACGGGGATGTTGTACCCCCTCCTACGTGCTCTCAAACCACGAACATGTAGTCGTCGTCTTACAGTCTGGTTCGAAATTAGAACTCCTGTTGCAACTCTCAGTGATCTATTGAGCCGCGACGCCGGGTAAGTGGGATTTCTCCTAGCATTGAGGATCAAAAGACGATCTTGGGCAGCTGTTGTACTGCGCCGCCGACTTCCCCCATAAACATAAGCTACTGAGTCGTTTTGGATGAACCTATTCCAAGCCCGACTCACGACACTTTGCGAAACATTCAACCGCCGGGACACTTCTCGCTGGGACAAACCTTCCTGTATCCACCGTATGATTTGGTCCAGTTGCACAGGAGCCAAACGTCTTCTCGACATGACTGATAAGCTGATATTGTTGTCATTTCTTCAATTATTGTCACATTATGTGTTTGTCACCAAACCCACTCGGCTCCAGAGAGTGCACAAAGTACCTCCTCGGCTAGCTCTAGAGCTGAGACTACTTATAAAGGGGCGCCACTCTCTTTTATGATAATACAAAAAAAAAAAAGAGGAAAGTACACTAAAGATCTCAGGGTCGCAAAAGAGAGAAAATAACGAACGCACTCTCAGGATGCCAAACGAGCCCGATCACACAAGCGGGAGGTAGTGGCTGGTAGAAAGAATATAGAGCAATTATTTAATAATATAATGAGCCCAAATGAAATACACAAGGTCCCTCAAACGAGGATATATCTTACAGAAGGTAGATCACTAACTAGTTCTTACTTCACAACCCGAATATTCGATATAATGCTTTATCTCTTACTAAACAAACAGTAATATCACCCCAAGGTATATACTTAGAGCCTCGATGGTAATCGTTACAAATAGCTCTTTACTTATATCTAAGCGACCTTCTCGATAGGTCGGGTTTATGTACTAGACAGTATTCACTGAATTGGGCCTCTTTGATACTAATCAATCTTAACTAAATTCTACAGACTAACCTTCTATAACAGTCTAGGTCGTGGCTTGACTGAAGTACAAAAGGATATAGTTTCTCAACCCATAATTATTCTCACAGTCTCGTAGATGGAAACTGGGCTCAAATATATTCCTGGGCCAACGTAGTACAATTTCTCACAGTAATGCGCCCTGGGTAGACGACAGGTGTGGTATCTTAGATGGCGAAATCTGGTGGAGGTCCCCAAAGACAGCTCCCACGGCAGCTCGACGGTAATTCAAAGACAGCCTAGACAAACAGCTCGAAGACTTCAAAGACAGTTCAGAATCTGCGGTACCTCGCAACGGTACAATAATAATTCCCAATTCGGAGCAGAATGATGCTAAAACACGAACAAAAATCTGAAATACCTCGTGACAAGCATAGGTTAACTCACCAATCCCACGTCGTTTTTCCAAACAAATACGCCACTCCGCTAAAGCGCAAAAATCTCACCAACGAACAAACCAAACCAACATGATAAGATTTCTCTCAGGGCTTCAGTTAAAATCCTGTTCAGATCCGCAAAATTGCGATTAATTACTCCAGGACATTTCAACCAAATATGCGGGAAGAACGATGTAATTGACCTACATCACATGAGGACCACCGACAACGGCGTCCATCGAAACGTACGAGATAAGTTGGCAAACTACTGCGACTAACGCCACCAGTTCGGTTTGCAGGTACTAACTGGAGCGGGAATTTTGAAACCGTGACATGTTTGAACGAGAGAAAAAAACAAGATTTAATAACAAATACCACATTGCTTTTCACTCCACCTGTAACAGCCTACAGATAATAAATGATTTTGTGAACAAGAGCCGATGAAGTGA
Source organism: Micraspis discolor (assembly GCA_030674115.1). NCBI lineage: Eukaryota > Metazoa > Arthropoda > Insecta > Coleoptera > Coccinellidae > Micraspis > Micraspis discolor. The sequence goes on from JARTUT010000465.1 coordinate 359,899, forward strand.
GGACAAATTTGATATAATCAACTCAAAACATCTTAATTTTTCCTTAGAGAACATATAATGTACAGATATTCACGAGATAACTAAACTAAATAAAAAAATACAAATGAAAAGAAGTTCATAAGTGATCCCTAGCAATTGTTGATCAGTGTAGTACATACAACAGGTAACAGAAAAGATGTTAAATATTGGAATCATTATAGAATCATTTTACGAGAATCTTGAAGAAAAGAGACATCACAGTGAGAGAAAAAGTTGGAAACGGCAATATTTACAAATAATTTTTTCTCTTTTTTCTCATTTAACTTTCTTATATATACTTTATTCACTCGTTAATATGAAATTCTTTAACCAAACACAAAAAAAATAAAAAATGAAAGAGAATCTGGAATAATGGAATTCACTTACAGTTTTATAATGGTCTGAGTCATGTAATAAATCAATGAAAACAAATACACCTCAATGCCCATGGAAAGAATAATTGCTGGAAAGGAACTGACAGATTGATTCAATAAGTGCTAAAACGTTAAAAATGCATGTGAAAATAAATTTCTCACTATGAATATCTGCAATTAACTTTTGTCTTTGATCTTATCAAATAGATAACAATAAGCGGTGTTCAAATTCTCTATCTCCGTCCTTTTATTAATTGATTTTCCGTCTTGTTTTATGGAAATCATTTCATGCAGCAAACGTTTTTTTAAAATCTCTCATGTCCAAAAAAAAGAAGAAGGGAACTGAAACCGCGCTGGCTGAGCATGTTTCAAATACTCTTCACTCCGTCGACTCCAACATCCAGTATATGGAGGGTAGAGGGAAGGAGAGGTAACTCCGTGTATCAGAGTGGCCCAAAAACTGATCCAAACTAGACGGCGCTGCTATCGCAACTGGGTGAAAATTGACATTGACACAAATATAATTTCATCTGTCATCTTCGATTCGTTCAGTTTTCAGTTCGTCCGTGATCACCGGCTTGTCAATGTCAGAGTAGGAAGTAAGCAAAACATAAATTAACTGAACAGGACACCCTGTATACACAATTTTTGTTTAAATACGGCACATATATAACGAGGTACAAAATATTCAAAAAATCTATATAGTGGTTGCATAAAAAAAAATTCCACGCTCGTAGGCAGACAAACCCTGTAAAATTTTTTCCCTGGTATTTTTCGAATTTCCCAAAACACTAACGTTATAGAATTTTAAATACCCAATCAAAATACTGGACACTTGGGATACTTTTTCTTTTTTTTTTTAAATGTTTTGTTCATCCATTTCTTTCAAAGTTATGGCATCTTGAAATAAGCCCAAAATTTCAAATTTTCGCGCGCTTTCTTAGTAGAACAGTGTGCTATAGTTTTGCCCTAATTCTCCAATTCTCACACAAATTTCATTTACAATTTTAAGCTCATAGAACAAGTACGTTGAAATACCCGCTTTCACGTCAGTGCTTCCATAAATCACCCTCCGCAATAATATTCCATTTAAATTCCCGATAATCACATGCCCATAATGAGAACTCTTCGTATGAGGGAAAAGAATGCCATAACGGGGAATATTCAAAACACTTCCAAAAGTTCTTGCTCATTCATTTTACGATTACGATCTCCACCGTCCCCCCTCTGCGCCCCTTATTCTCGCCGCGTTGATCATAAAAAAGGTCGGCAACTTTGTTCTGCATCCCTGAAAAAGGCACCGGCTGCAAATAACGGACTCTCCCGCGCTGGCAACGTCGCCGTTAAAAACGACAACGTGGCCGAACGCCGGGTAGGGGGTGATAACCCCGCGAAGGCCGGCCTGCCCGCCTCTCCTCCGTACGACACCCCGGCAAGGAAGATATCGGGTAACGTAGCCCCTGGGGGCCTGCGAAAGAGGTTCTTTGCGGCAGGTGATCTGCGTTTACAAAAAAAAAATTGAGAATAAGCGTCATTTTTATCTCGTCGTTGCAATCGGATTATGACCGGGGGTTAAATCCGGAAAACCGAGCGGACGATAACTTGTTCAACCTAGTTTGTGTTCAGATTGAAGGAGTTGTAATGATAAGGAATAATACACACTCCATTCCAAAAGAAACAGTACTTACTTAACATATCTTTTAGCTCAAAGATGGTTAGGTTCACCAACTTTGGGATGTGCTAATCGCAAACCCTCTGTGCCATTTGCAAACCTTCGCTGTCAGCATAGCTGGGAGCGATACCTATAAGGCGTACGTAGTACTTTCGCCTATATCCACAAGCAGCTACAGAAATATGTATACAAATAATCGTATCACAATGTAACAGATTTATTCAAGAAAAATCGATTCTGTACAAAAAAACTGAAAGCCCGTTGACAAAGGGGTGACCAGCTAGCTTGCAAGGGGGGTTCTTCACCTTGGAAATAAATTCAAATTAACTTGAAATGTGAATGAAGGGCGCCAGGTAATTTAAATGCCTGATCACCTTATTAAATAAAGAAAATAAGAGAAATATCAATTTTCCCTGTATTACAAAACGTCAACAAGCAATTGTATTCACAAATTCTACCAAACAATGTTAACACTACCAATAGGTACTTCCTATCCAATTTCTGTTCTTTAACTCCAAACTTAATCTCTACGCTTATAGCTTTACTATTGTTCTGATATTAAGGAGAATTTAGTATTTCTCTATAGTATTATGGTAAACACAATATTTGTAAAAAAAAGTTAGTTAAGTTTAGAAATCCCACTGAGGGTACTTATCCACTCCAGATAAATGGAGGCTCTCTCGTTACAGGTTTTCGGTCTTAAAGATCCAAAGTATATTGCACAGGAACAAATAATTGGTACCAAAAAAGAACCCTAAAACAACTAGAAATTCTTGTCGACTCTCCTTTCTCTAAAACACTAACTTACCCTTGATGTAAGTGGGGTTTAATATTTAAGTGACTTTAAATCCACTTTTCAAGAGGTTCAACCAAGTTATCCAATAAAAAAACAAAATTTGGTTTATAATGAGAGCAGAAATTTATAAGTATCCCTTCAAGGTTTTGCAACAACGCTTCAATATTCCTCTTTCAGTCACACAATGCCGATGGATTCCGGTTCAAGAAAATGAAAAGAATCTATACGAGAATCGACAAAAAATTCAACACAAGGCGCAATATGTGAATGCGCCCGAGTCCCGATGATATTCGCTAGTTCTCAAATATTAAAAATTATGTATGGCGCGAAATTAAAACATTACAACATAGATGGTACAAATATCTTTTCAAATAATCGGTTTTAGGGAGAAACTATCTATTGTAGAATGCAAAGCGGTATTGAAAAAAATTAGAAAGCACTGACGTGAGGTCAGATTGCTTTGGCGCTCTTGTTGAGCTTTGAGTAAATATTCAAACCATAACAAATCTATAAGCACTCTGATAACGTGAACAATTGTCTTTTCCCGTACTATGTGTCAATGTGATTCAAATATGAACGCCTAATCAATGAATAAACCTATATCTCAAATTAAAAATAACTACTCATAATTTTCCCCAAGTTTTGTTCGATGCTATAATCCCCTTTTCCTAAAAACTTATGTCAGTGCTTTTCTGAATTTTGGCAACGTATATTATTTCAGCCTCCGAAATTGAATTCTATCTCTATGATTTCTCGTTATGAAAAATTTTGATTAATATTACGCCAACTGACACTGATTAATGAGCACGGCATTTGTCAATCGAATATCGATCTGTGACGGCCATCGTTCAAAGAAAATCATCGGGACGTATGTCATTTCTCTTTTTTATCTTGAGTAAATTAAAAAAATGATTATATCGTTAGATGGAAAAGAGCTACGACAATGAAATTTGGGGATAAGTAAGATATCGATTACCTCAATATATTCACGAATTTTTATTGAAATCCGGAAAATATCTTATGAGATAGTGAGGATTAAAAAATTTTTTTTTGGGAATTTTTAAAAATTTTCTAGCGTGACGATTTCTGCGAAATTTTGCGAGCTGTTTTGTTGCAGCCTCCCTCAATAATATTTCAAGTATCAATTTGATCGGATGGATATTCTAGTAGTTATTGAGGAAACAAAATTTCAGATGCTCATAACTATTGAACCATCCGACGGATTTGGCCCAATAACGAACTTGACCGAGATATTCGGACAATTAACCTATTCTGAAAATATGAAAACTCTAGCTGATTCCTTTTGGATGCTAGAGAGGATACGGCCGGACAGACTCAACTTTCGCCACGAATTCTTCATCAAGGAGTCGAACCCAATCGATTGAGACCATTTTCGGCTCGATATTCCAAAATTACAGACATTCGGGCAAAATGATAGGCACTCTGTTCGGGTGAACAAGAGCGCCAAAAAACATGGTTTTGATATGAAAAAATTTATGAACAAATTCTTCTCACAACTTTCTCCAGAGTTTTTTTTATTACACCTTGTAATGTGTTTTCAGAACTTTAAATAATGCACAATATTCCCACGATTTTCTTCTTCGAGAATTTGTGTAAACTGTTGAGGCTTGGGATTCTGAGATCTGGAAATATCAAAATAAAACAAATGAATAATTATTTTTTTTCCATTTTTATTCGATGATAGGAAAATTATACCGACCACCTGAAGTGAAAGTTATTTATAATTGAAAAAGGGAATTTTTCGTAAAAATTTATTTCGCACCCTGTAAAACCAGCAGTGCTCAGGCTTCAAAGATATTTTAGGTCTGTAGAAAATGCCGAAAAATATACAAATTCCAATTTTCGGATTTCAAATACGTCCACCATTCCTGAAATGAGTCTTAATAGGCACTGGAACTTGGGACACCCTGTATAAATAACATATAATATTCCATCATTCTTTCTAAACTGAGTGCTGCAGCATTATTCACGTGTCCGTGATTTAGCACATAACTACATTTTCGAAAACGAAGTGATTTCTTGGCACTCGTTTGTAAGCATTTGTAATCCCAAAATTTTCGTTTGTAAGTGAAATATACTAGTGTAAAATCCACTTGGTGAGTTTTCGCAAAAAAATTATGCATTTGGAAAGAGTCCATCGCTATAGCGAGTTAATATAGTAACTATTTGTTAGACAAAATTTTTCGTTTGTAAGTTAACCTGAGGTGAGAGTTATTAAGTCGTTAGTAACTATTCGTAAGTCAAGTTATAATACAAACAGTTTCATTGCTAACCTTACCAAGGATATCATATTGAACGGACATTTTTTGTTATTAGTGTACCTACTAATGAACAATTGAAATTGGTTTCAACAACTAGTTAGTCACGAGTCAATAATGAATGCAAAACATATTTTCGTTTATGTGGATGCTTACTTCGCACTTACATACTTTATCTCAATTTCTCTTTATATGCTAGACAAAAAGTAAGAATTTTGATGTTGAATTAGTTAATAACAAATGCATTTTAAGGATGCCATATTCTCACTCCAGTTCGACTTACAAACGAAAACTTTTGTCTCACAAATAGTTACTAACGGTGGACTTTACAAATGCATAATTTTTTTTTCGTGAAGAATTCAGCGTGTCGATGCCGTGGTGTTAGCACCCTGTAGAATGCGATGTTTTCTCTAGTATATTCGACTTACAAGCGAAAATTTTGGGTTTAAAAATACTTACAAACGACTTACTGACGAATGCGCTACCTTTGATCGTCTAGAAATTAAAAAGCTCGATCGAGATGTCTGTCATCGTGTCACAGTGGCATTCAAATTATTTACTGATGATATAAGTAAGACATTTATCCCCTCTGAAATAACTCGCCTTCAAATTCTAAACCACATCCATCTGGACAGAGTAACGTCGTTGCATTTTACCTGCTTCGATGAACAATAAAAGAACAGAAACGTTAGGGGGGAACATCAATCATGCAAGGTCGTAAGGGACATCTCTTTTACCAGGACCGTGTCCTAGGAATATTTTGGTCTGAATGGGAAATTGTAGCATTTGAAATCTATTCATCAGCAATGTTAACACTACCAGATGAATATGTGATTTTTGGACATTCGGATTTGTAATTTGAAAGTAATGTATACTCTATCTGCCGAAACAGATGAGCTTCAGTTTAGTTAATTGTCCATATATCTCGGTCATTATTTTTATTGGACCAAATCCATCGAATGGTTCAGGAGTTATCAGCATCTGTAATATGGTTCCTACAATAACTAATCAGATCAAGTTGTAACTTCAAAAATTGTCGAATGAGAATGAAACAAATGGGACGTTATTTATACTCGTATCTTGAATATTATCAAATTTCATTACCGTATTATTAGAAGATATAAAAGTTTTTCACATACTTTAGAACAGGTTGTTACGGAAGTTCAAGGTGGTTTGCGATTGCTGTCAGAATTGACAACCCAAAAATCGTGCTCTGAACAAATTTAATGTACCGCTTCTTAGGATCCTGTAACAGTTTCAGAAGATTCGATTCCTCAAAATCGTCGTTTTTGTGTCATTTATACAGGGTTAATTTTAACCATAGATCAAAAGAAACACATATTCAGCTGCGTTAAAAAGTTATAAGCATTTTAAGTTTTCACATTGGGCAAATACCCCTCTGTAGTCCAGTATTTTGAATGAAAATTATCTTCCACAGCATCCACTATTGAATCTGAATTGTTTGAAAACATTATATTCCCTCTAAGTGATGATTCACTCACTCATGTTTCATCAGATGATTATATCGATTTAATTCCTTTCAACTTCGAATATCTCAAAAATGGAGCAATTTAGGAAATAGATGAAGAAAGATTTTATCTGCAAGAAGGACTAATGATTCTAGGAAGTACAAGATACGGACCTTTACTTCAAGTGATGTTTGTTTTTCAGGCGATTTGACCAATCTGTACAGTAGTAGTGAGAAATTCACAAGAAATGGAATAAATATATTGATGCCGAAATATACCTACATTATTGTTATCAAAAACCTTCTACAAGAGATCATTTCAATTGATATTGTTGTATGAATAGTACAGGTGAAAATGCAATTTTTTTATGAATTTTCAACACCTTTAGAATGGGGCCAAATTTGGAAAAATGTTATAGGAATAAAATGTTTCTATCTATGGTTAAAATTACGCAGACTCACCCTGTATATATCTCAAAGGAGAAGTGGTTACTGAAAGAAAGATATTATAAATGGTTTTAGATGGAGTAGATATCTAGTTTATATTAGTTAGACAAAGGAACTTGAACAAAACTGAAGGAAAATTCTGAGAGATTATTTCTAATTTGAGGTATAGTTCGTTCATTCATTGGGACGGGTGTATCAGTGTACTAGAGTACGAAAAAACTTCAGAACTAGCACGAGAAGGCTCATGACATCTTTTCAGTGCCGTTCTACATTTTTTGAATCGCCTTTGAGCTTCAAACTGGACAATAACTTTCCCCCATCTTTATGTGGGTAAAATAAACCTGAACTGATAGAGAAACCCCACTTTCCTCACTCTCATAACTCAATTTGATGCCGTGCTATAAACTTGATCCTATTCGATCTAATCCAATCTCCCCCTGCTTTGAGGTTGATAAAAAAAAAACCTAATCAAACCACTGACATTCTTCCTCTTCATACGCCGCGCGGTTATCAGTGGAATGAGATCCGCCGGGACCCTACATTTAACCCTATCGGAAAGCCCCGCCTCCCGTTGTCGTATTGGTCCGTACGCGGAGGCCATCATTGAAAGGCTGTCTTTGGCAGTGGTGGGGATGTACAGCTTTCGGGAAGTAGGACTTGGTGGGGATGTAACTCTTTTTCCGTTGCTCCACTCTCTCTACTGTACTGCCACTCAATAATATGTTTTAATGAATCATAGAGAGGGTACACAGGAGATAGTTGTAGCGAATTTTCAATGTGGAAAGTCTAGGTGCGTTTTAGGAAAATGGAGTAGTGGGGGATGGATGCGTTGCACCTTCGGGTATATAAAGAGGGAAATCCACCGTGCGAGATTCTCGGAACGTGATTCTATTAATAATCATTCACTCCACGATTTTTCTCCTTGACCATCGAGCGATTTTTTTTTCATTCCGTTTATTCGTGCGTGGGTTAATTAGTCGACAACGTCGATGTATCCAGTCATCCTTCCTTTAATCTCGAGGCAGTTCCAGTAATTGAGAACGCCATGTGCTCTTTCCAGAGCCCGTTATGCGGTCAACAGCGCCGATGGCGTCGTCGTCATCATGACAAGTTTTAATTGGTTTTTTACTCCGGGAACCTTGATATTCGACCGTTGTCGTCGTCTTAGTTACGCCGATAATTGAACTTCGGGATCGATCGGGAATTGGGCGCGAAGCGATGGGTCATTGGCTTTTAGGGGACACGTGTTTTCGCGCTTGTCGTGCCCGAAGGTTGATTTTTTTTTTTAAAGCGTTGAAGAAAGCTTCGCTTATGGTGGAAAAATCTTGTTTTATATCACTTGAGTATTATCAGTTTTATCTTATGAAGCTGATTGTTAGGTTTCAGTTGGCGCCCGACGTGGCTTCCTATAAGTAATTTTGGGTGGGATATTTTGCGTTAAATGTGCAACAGAAGAGACATTCTTTTCATTTCTAAGTTGGCACCCGGGCTGCCGTGGAAATTTGGTACATTTCAGTGTGTATATTTAATAGAATATTCTAAAACAAGTTGCAGAATGGGCACCTATTCCAACATGAATGCGAAATTCGAAAACTAGCGACGAAGGTGCGAGTTTTTAAACGCATGAGTGTTGGAATAGCCTTAGGCAACGAGCATTAGACGATGTTTTCTCTATTTCAGTCAAGAATTGTGAGAAATTTATTGGAATTCGATGAAAAATTCAGATTATACCTCCTAGTGCCTTTTGTATTTTATTTTCGCAGTTGGTGTGACTGATATGAAAATTGACAGATTATAGAATTTGACTAGTGCGTTCAAATCTCTACATGGCTCAATATTGACAATTGACATGCAAAGATAGTATGTCAGTGCTGTCAACCACAAAACGAAAAATATAAGTAAAAACAATGCTGTAATGAGTTAATTACAGCACTGTTTTCAGTACTGTAATGAACTCATTACGATACTGAAATAGAGAAAAAGTTATTTTTGTTAATTTTCTGTCAGGTAAATATGCGCTGCAGCCTGTATCATAAAAAATGCGTGGTAAAAATGGATTCCACAACATATGAATTTACTTTTGGACACTTATGGGACTTCGAAAGCTTTGAACATCTCTTTTTCCATCAGTTCAATATTATCATTTTAACCTTGTGCTCTTTTTACTTCTATATGGTCACCCGGGCTGCCATGGATATTTGGCACATTTCAGTGTGTATTGAAAATTTAGGTTATTCTTCTTCTTCTTGATTCTCAAACAGACTGCTCGGCAGCCAATGATGCCCTTGACTGGAGAGATCTGAATATGGGCTCAGCCTGTAAGACTATGCACCCAATCTCTGTGTTCTTGTAATGTTTCTTTTTCCTAATTCCTGGGTCCTGGGGCATCGGGAGTCTTGGGATTCCAATCCCAGGCTAGGTAAACTGAGAGACATCATTTACATTATCTAAAGTCAAAGACTAAATTTCATGCTCTGCAAGCTACAGGTGCATGGTTAAAGGATAAAGCTAGGAAACAAGCAACAAAGTCTTGCTTGCCCCAGCGGAAAGTGCTCTCAAGTTGGACACCTAGATATTTGACTGAGGGTTTCCAAGGTATAATGTGATCTCGACAAGATATGCTAGGGGGGAAGAGGGAGTCCTAGATTTGGAAAAGATCATGGCTGATGACTTGTCAGGGGAAAGAGAAAGATTTCTGTGAGACATCCAGGTTATGTTAAAAATGGATATCACAAACTATAAATTTACTTTTGGACTCTAACTGTTGCGTATCGTTGTGATACGAGGTATACAGGGTGGCACTGAATTGAAGCGAAATATTGAGGATGGTACTTGAGCAAATAAATATTATATCCACTCTGGAAGATTTCAGAAGAACGAAGTTTGGCAGATAACTGATAAATAACTGATAAATAAAAATATTTTTATTTGACGGCTGCTTTTTCGATTTATTTTCAATAAATATTAACCTCTATAAATTTTCGAGAAGAGAGTTTGAACAGTATTTTATTTTCTTATGATCAAAATAAATATGTGTTTGTCTTCTCAAATAAATTTTAACTACGAAAATATAGTAGCATTAGGAAGTTTTGATGCAAAATATTATAAGAGTTCAGGATGAAAAATACACTCAAAAATTAATATACAGGGTGAGTCTTTGACCACTGCGTTAATTTTAACCATAGGTTCTTGAGATCAATAGAAACACTTTTTCCATTACGGTTTTTCTCTATTCAGCTGCGTTGGAAAGTTATAAGCATTTTAAGTTTTCACATTGGGCAAATACTCCTCTGTAGTCCAGTTTAGTTTGAATGAAAAATACTTTCCACAGCATCCACTATTGAATCTGAATTGTTTAAAAACATTATTTTCCCTATAAGAAATGATTCACTCACTCATGTTTCATCCGATTAGGTCCATATAGAGAAGGAAGATACAAAATACTAATTTTCTGGTAAAAAAAATTCAACACCATAAACATATTTTTGCTGTTTACTATAATTTCTTTCTACTTCAAGATTATAAACCATCCCTTCCCAGTGAGAAATTCCCAAAAATCCTCAGAATTATTGGATGTTATCATCATACATTTGTAATTTTCTTCTTAAGATTTCCAAATCATGAAAACCATCATTTCTATGAAAACTTCCAAGGCAAGAGGTTGTCACATTGCTTTTTTTTCACTCAAAGCCAGAAAATATCATCTATGATTTTCCAAACACTGATATATTATTTAAGTTTCTTCTCCTTGACAGAGACCAGTGAACAGGTCTATGAGACTGTTAAAAATATGGCAATCTTTTTCGAAATCTTCAACAACAATGAATAATGTCACCACTACGAATAATTATTTTACACTGATGTTACTTTGCTTGATGATTATTTTCTCTACTGAATCCCAATAACAAATTACTTGAATAGATTACAAGTATACTCAGATTTAGGTGTGCATTTATATTTGCTTGAAGGAATTAGGTTTGATCACCTACATTTGATTCTGAAAATCCAACTACGTGTTTTTTCGTTAGTAAGAATCTATTCTGTTTAGACTATAATTAATTACTGAACAAATTTTTGGTTTTTATAATCAGAATATCTGTTTTAATTATGTAAACAAAAACAGAAATATTCAATAATGGTTATTCATAGATTATGTCAAATTTTAATACCTTACCATAGAATATTAATTTCTTACCGAACCCCAGGAGAGAAAAAAATTAATAATTGCAAAGTTTTTTTTAAATGTAAGATAATATCTGTAATCATTATCGATCTTCAGTTATAATTTTTCTCAGAATAACTAGAGTGAATTATTACCACATTGAAATATTATAATAACGTCTCTATGGTGGGTTGTTCCCAATAAAATAGTGTTCTGTGGTTTCTTGTTGTTTTAGTTCTAGCAAAAATAAGAAAAAAAAATTCTATGTCACTTGATTAAGTGGTATTAGGTATATTATATTGTAACCACAAATTGTCCAATTTTGCAGTGAATTTTTTTAACGTAATCCTAAATAACCTTGCTATTGATTAGTCACAAATCCATTGTTAGGTACAATTGTTTTTTTTTTATTTTTTTTTTTGTTATTTCTATTTTGGTTAATGACCTGTTGAACAGTTATCTGGTAATGATGTTTTCGGAAAAAATTTTCTGAATTTTTAGAAAATTTTTTGGCCTGACGCATTTCAAATTTTATCAATCCTTTCGTAAAAACTTTCATATTATCGGTAAAGAAAACAATTATTTATAAAATCTTTCTCGAATGATATCTGTCCTTATTTGATGAAGGTTTAACTTCATTATTTATAAAAATTTAATCATGTTTGTAATTTCCACATATATGTGAAAAAAATTGTTATATTTTTATAAATAATTAAGTTGAATTTCCTTCAAGAAAAGACAGATAACGGAATGGTTTCAGAATATTTTGTATTCTCTATCAATATTATAAAATGATCTTCGAAAGAGATGATACAATTTAAAATGCGTCAAACTATATTTTTTTCAAGAAATTCCGAAACCTTTCTTCGAAATACTAGATTGTTTTCATAATATTCTTTAGTTTTCATTAAAAATCATTGGTATTGATAGCTTGCTTATTCCGAAATTTCATCATCGTAGTGTATAATCCGGTTAAGATTACAAGTTTTTTAATGTGATGATGTCCCAGAAGTTCATAGCATATCCTTAAGAATGATTATTATGTTGTTCTTCTAACAATTATATAAATCACTATCCTTAAATGAATTCATTGAGGTTATTCTTAATAACCGCAAGTACCACCGAAAAATAATAATAGCATTCATTGATATTTTTAAAGGAACTTTGACAAATGTCAATTTATTAAAATATACTTCATGTTTTGAGATCTATGGAAATATATGAAGATTAATATTTAGTAGGATGACACAAAGGTATCTATCTACCAAAATATTTCTCTTGTCATGCGTCAAGTTTAGTGTCCCGGTAGCTATATTTGGTAGAGCATAGAACGTGTACTTTCAACCCCCTGAGTTGAGCTACACGGATATGGAGGGTAGAGGGAAGGAGAACATTATCTTATGGCGCATCTGATGGAAAAGTTCCAGCGGAGTGAAATAAACAGAGTAGTTCGGGAAATCACCACAATGGCGCTAGTATAGCAACAGTGTAGAAATGAATTGAGATGGATGGGATGTTGAAGTCGAATCGTGTGGTTTCAGAATCAGAATATATAACCTGTAGATTAACTTTTGACCTGTGTGAAGTGAAAAGATTTTTTGTGAACTAATGTGCAAACAATAACAGAGATATCAAATGAATTGCAAAACACAAGATTGCCAATGGTTGATTGTAGAGATCACAGCAAAGAGGTTACCAAGATAGTGGTTGATATATATATATTGTTATGAGGGCTCATATTTTTAGCAAAATATGAATACAAAAAAATTAAGCTCTCAAGAACAGAACAAAAATGTATAGAAAAAATGTCAAATTGTTGTGTTGAAAATTGTGTATTCCCATTTGGTTCGTTCTTTCCCAATTTACGTTAGAATTTGTATGTATCTTTTTCTTTATTTGCAATACTTTATTCGATTAAAGATTTAATTACTAATTTTGAGTTTCAATTCATAATTATATTTCCTCTTTTCCGTTGTATAAAAACATCGTTATTTAATGAAATTAAAAAGAAGTATATAAGAACACTGTGGATTAATCAAATTCATTCACATATCCCGCACATGATACCATTTAGACTTATTCTAATTCAAATACTCTCGAATCCGAATGTTGAAAGTTCCAAAACAATTAAAAACAAACTTTCAATGAGAAAATTGTATATGTTAGGCCCGAAGACCGAAAACGCTCAGTGGTCGGAAAAAACGGCCACATCGCGTTCTGGCTGTCTTCGAACGTACAGAACGCGTTTTGGTTGTTTTTAAACGCTCGCAACGCGTTCTGGTAATTGTTAAACAGCCGGAACGCCTTTGTCTAACGGCAATTGGTTCAAATGTAAGACCCTGTAGTTTTTTACATTTTTAGAATAATAAAAATAAGTTGTTTCCGAACATGTTTGGTACTTGTGGTCTAGCATTTCTTTATGAGCACTGAGCACGTACAAAACTATTGTATATTTGTCGACCCTGTACCTATTGGAATCAACATGTGATACATTTTTGGAATCAGCTCAGCTAGAGTAATCCGGAAATGGAGACAAAATAGTTCAATTTAAAAAAAATGACGGTGATGTCATTACTCGAAAATATTAGATTATTATTTTAAAATAAGGTAAATTAACATAAAAATCGATGTGTTTCATTTCATTATTATTTCTTAAAATGGTCTTATTAGCTAAAAATGAATTTGTTCCATACTTTACGGATACAATTTCAATGTACTATGTAATTCGAAATGTCATTCAAACAGTTCTTGTAAAAATAAGTAACGTACCTATGTAAAGTACACAAAAGTTCGAAAAAATCCGTCGTTTGTATAATTGTAGTTTTCAATAATTGAATTGTTTCTAATAAAGTAATTAAGAGTTATAAATTCAAGTTTGTTTTGTTCTCCACAATAAGTTGGATTTGTAGAAAATAAATTGAAATTCATTTGTTCAATAAAGAACTTTTCGCTTTTTAATTCATGCATTTATATATTATATGCTCGACAATATAAGTTTATTAGTGTAACTTTCGTCCTAGAACTGAAAAACAATTATAAGTAATATAATATTGTTGAAATGATTCGGCAAGAAAATCCGAATTCATCTTTGGTATCCAATTGTAGTTGTCAATAATTGAATTGTATTTCAATTTTCAACTTTGTTTCATGAGGGACAATATAAATTTTATCCTACGCAGGTAGAAAGCGGCAAATAATACAAGTCGAACATTAAGAACGCGTTGTGAGCGTTGAACAATTGACAAAACGCGTTCCGGCTGTTTAACAATTACCAGAACGCGTTGCGAGCGTTTAAAAATAGCCAAAACGCGTTCTGTGCGTTCGAAGGCAGCCAGAACGCGATGTGGCCGTTTTTTCCGGCCACTGAGCGTTTTCGGTCTTCGGGCCTAACATATACATAACATCGTTAAATCTAGCGTATAATTTTTTCTCATAATTGTACTCCTAAGAAATATTAGAATTGCAAGAACCATAAATCAAATCAGAAACTTTTTTTTAAAGCATTATGAGTTCAACTATAGACTACTTCATTTTCATTTTGGTTGGATTTACACGCAGTTCAAACATTCATCCCATGAATTAGTCGACGTTTTCCTTCATATTTTTACTAAATTAACTGTTCAGTTAATTTATGTTTTGCTTACTTCCTACTCTGACATTGACAAGCCGGTTATCACGGACGAACTGAAGACGAATTGAAGATGACATGATATTTGTGTCAATGTCAATATTCACCTAGTTTTTGGGCCACTCTATTATTATTACTTCTCCTTCCCTCTACCCTCCATATACAAGGTGTTCCAAGTTTTGAGAAAGCTTCCGCTCATGCGCGATATTTTTAAATGAATATGTTGTAGACACGCCACTGGTTTTTCTCACAGTAACATTCATTTTGAATCATCATTTGCCTAGGGCACATTCCGTTTCTCGACGGGACCGACGCGAGGTTTTAGCACTTTGTTATGTTCGTTTACGGACGTCATCTTTGAAATGAGCTTCACTTTGGACCTGTGAAATGAGTTCTAGGTATTCTTCTTCCCTTCCTAATCGAAGGGTTATTATCGGTTGTCGCTAGGTAGAAGAATTTAAAAATGTTCAAAATGTTCGTACTGTTTACTTATCATGAAAAAGTTTACCGTAACCGATGTCAGATGCTCTTCGATTATATTAATACATTATTTGGAAAAAAATTGAAGTGGTTTATGGAATGTTCAGGGATAGTTCCACATTCAAACTGTTCATCCTACATCGAATTTTGTTTTTGTGCCAAAGTGAAGTGATCGAATTTCAGGTGGAAATATATTAACACATTTTAAGTCATGACACTCAGAATGCATCCATTCTTTTTCCAGCAGTTTTACGAACAGTAAGTTATTTTTTGAACTAGTAAAAGGTCACCCATAACATAACAATTTAAGTCTCCTGTTAGTAATAATTGTCATGTGTGAGCAAATGTTTTGTCCATTTTCGTAACTGACAACAATTGTTTTTAAATTATGAGTTACTTCAAAAATCAAAATACAAACTATTTATAATGAATTTGTATGACATAGCATATATTCAAAGAAATAATAATATTCAGATTTGCACAAATTTTTATAGTTTTTTACAACAATTGTTTAGACAACATTGTGGCTTCATCAGGTTTTACATTTTGAATGGTTGTTTCACTGAAGGAATTCTGTATTTATGGCTGTAAAACTTTTTTGGAATGTCGTCTCAAATAGCGTAATGAATATTGAGTTAAGAACGGGGACCGGTCAATATTTGTTTGATATTCTAAATAATATTTTGTGAGTTAAAATTGTCTATTTCGAGGGCTTCTAAATGTGTTGATCTTGAACTTTTGCTTTCTGTATGGAGGATTTCCAAATGATGGTTAAATTTATGTCCGTATTCATTTAAATGTTAGCATATGAGGAATAATTATTTTCGGATACGTAATTGCGTTGATGTTCCTGAACCCGTTTGTTGAATAATATTCCTATTTGACCTATATAAACCCTAGGGCAATCCGAAAAAAGTGATTTATAGACTCCTGATTTGTTTTTTCGATCTATTCGGTCTTTGTTGTTTTTTATATATTGTCCTAGATTGTTTGTGTTTTGAATGAAACATTGCAGTTGAAATTTTTGATGAAATATTTAGCTGATTCTGAAATGACTTTTATATAACTGAGACAGATGTATTTTTTGTCTTTATTATCTAATGCTGTTGGGAAGACATAACTCGTTGCAATTTTCTTCTGTTTTTGGAAAAGGAGTTGATCAATTAAATTTGGATTATATCCATTGTTCTGTTTAATAATGTTCAATTCTAAAGTGATATTTTCTTTTCTCATTGGATTTTGGGTTAATCTATGAACTATACTATTATAAGCTGAAAGTTTATGAGTAATAGGATGGTTTGAAGAATTATGGATTGTTATATCTGTGTGGGTGGGTTTGCGAAATACTACTAAAATCATGTTTATCGTTAAATTTTGATATTTTCAAATCTGAAAAATTTATGCATCCGTTAGTTTCCTCTTCAAAAGTGAATTTAATATTAGGGTGGATTTCCTTGATAAAATTGAAAAATATTCTGAAATGTCTATTCGTACCTTTAAAACAACAAAGAATGTCATCAGGAAATCTAAACCAATAAATGAAACACTTGCTTAATGTATGTTTGTGTATTTTATTTTCAATATAATCCATAAATTTTTCTGCAAGGATCGGGCTAAGTGAATCTCCCATAATTGAACCTCCTTCATAAATATATATATTATTATTGAATTGAAAATAATTTTGTTACAGACAATTCAGAATAACATTTTCATTTTGATGGGGTTTGTTGTTGACCCGTCCCTGTTGTTCAACATCTTCCTCAAAAAAACCTAACATACTTCTATTTATTACCCTATTTGAGACGACATACCGAAAAAGTTATACAGCCATAAATAGAGAATTCCTTCAGTGAAACAATCATTCAAAATGTAAAACCTGATGAAGCCACAGTGTTGGCAAAACAATTGTTGTAAAAAAACAATAAAAATTAGTGGAAATCTGAATCTTATTATTATTATTTGAAATGAATTTCCACCAAGTAAACACCGATACAATTAAATATATATTCAATGAGCTTATGATTTGCTAAGTTTAAATTATTTCATTATTTTCATCTAAACGATGCATTTAGAACCTCTCTCATGTTGCCCTGAAGGAATAACAAAACCGTTTACGTAAATTGCCATACCTTTTTGACAGATAAGGTAATATTCGTTTACTTGAAAAACCATATAGGATAACATGTTTGAAATTGTTCATCTATTATTGCTATTGCACAAATGTCAACGTTATCTACATGTCGAATTACTCTACAGGGTGTTTCTGAATAAATGAGAAAAATTCCAAAGGGCGATTCTTTTGCAAAAATGGGGCTTTTGACATAACTTTTTGTTCAATATCCTTTTCATTTCGAGTTACAGCACTTTCAAATTAGGTGAAACATCTTTTTAATATAATATACAGGGTGAGTCTTTGACCACTGCGTTAATTTTAACCATAGATTCTTGACGTCAAACGAAATATTTTCTTCCTAAAACATTTTTCCAAATTTGGCCCCGTTTTAAAGATATAGGGTGTTGAAATTTCATAAAAAAATTGCATTTTCACCTGTAACATTCAAACGACAATATCAATTGAAATAATCTCTTGTAGAAGGTTTTTGATAACAGTCATGCCTATTTTGGTATCATTAGATTTATTCCATTTCTTATGGGTTTCTCACTACTACTCTACAGATTGGTTAAATTGCATGAAAAACAAATATCGGCTGAACTAGGTCCGTATCTTGAATCATTAGTGTTTTTTGCAGATAAAATCATTCATCATCTTTTCTCCTAAATTGCACCATTATTGAGATATTTGAAGTTGAATGGAATTGAATCGATATAATTTTGTCCAAATTTTCTGATTTTCCCCAATCCAACTCTATGCTGAAATGATTCAATAATCAGATTTGTTCAATGTTGCCATATTTTATGTCTTTATTAAATATAATTCAAATTAAGCCCCTAGGAGTTTTAAAAACATAGAACCCAGTCTCCTAGATTTGTTTTGTACGTTTATAGGAGTTTTTTCACATCTTTATTTCATACACCGATTCAACCTGGTTCACAAACTTAGGAGATAATAGAATTTGACTTAGTTTTAATATTTTAGAATGTTTGTTAATTAAAATTCAATCAATATTGAAACTGGAAGCTATAAGCTCATAAACAAGAAAGATTAGAATAGAATGCATTTTCTGACCATAATCATTTCATACTGAATTGAATAATTTCAAACTATCGAAATTATCCTTACAATATTTTCCACATTTTTTATGAAGATACAAATAATTGTTGACAGTTTTAAACAGAATCAAAACAACAAGGAACCGCAGAACACTATTTTATTGGGAACTACCCACCACAGAGACGTTATAATATTTTAATGTGATAAAAATTCACTCAAGTTATTCTGAGGAAAATTATAATTAAAGATCAATAATGGTTACAGATATTATCTTTCATTTAAAAAAACTTTGCAATCATTATTTTTTTCTCTCCTGGGGTTCGGTAATAAATTAATATTCTATGGTAAGGTATTAAAATTTGACATAATCTATGAATAACCATTATTCAATATTTATGTTTTTGTTTACGTAATTAAAACAGATACTCTGATTATAAAAACCAAAAATTTACACATGTTCAGTAATTAATTATAGTCTAAACAGAATAGATTCATATTAATGATTTAACAAAATTTTTTTTATTAAAATTGACTTTTCAGAATCAAATCTAGGTGATCAAACTCAATTTCTACAAGCAAGTATAATTGCACACCTAAATCTGGGAATACTTGTAATCTATCCAATTAAATTGTTATTGGGATTCAGTACAGAAAATAATCATCAAAGTAACACTTTAAAATAATCATTCGTAGTGACATCATTCATTGTTGTTAAAGATTTTCTTATTTTTAACAGTATGATATCAAGAGACCTCATAGACCTGTTCACTGGTCTCTGTCAAGGAGAAGAAACTTCAGAAATATCAGTGTTTGGAAAATCATGGATGATATTTCTGGCTTTGAGTGAAAAAAAAAGCAATGTGACAACCTCTTGCCTTGGAAGTTTTCATAGAAATGATGGTTTTCATGATTTGGAAATTTTAAGAAGAAAATTACAAATGTATGATGATAACATCCAATAATTCTAAGGTTTTTTTTTGGAATTTCTCACTAGAAAGGGATGGTTTATAATCTTAAACTAGAAAAAATTTTTAGTAGAACAACAAAAATCTATGTTTATGGTGTTGAATTTTTTTTACCAGAAAATTAGTATTTTGTATCTCTTCTTGATATGGACCTCATCGGATGAAACATGAGTGAGTGAATCATTTTTTAGAGGGAAAATAATGTTTTTAAACAATTCAGATTCATTAATGGAAGCTGTGGAAGGTATTTTTCATTCAAACTAAACTGGACTACAGAGGGGTATTTGCCCAATGTGAAAACTGAAAATGTTTATAACTTTTTGACGCAGCTGAATATAGAAAAACCGTAATGGAAAAAGTGTTTCTTTTGATCTCAAGAACCTATGGTTAAAATTAATGCAGTCGTCCTGTATAGCAGGTATGGGCAACCTTTAACACGTTGAGGGTACAGATAGGTTCGCGGGCCGCGTTTTAAAGTGCTTAGTGCATTTCAAAGTAATTGAAGTAATAAATAATTAAATTTCAGACATAAAATAATATCACAATGTTATTCAAATACTAGTACAATTTTTTAAAAATAGATATTGAAAAAAAATTATACAGCATCATATCGGTAAATCGATAAATTTGCAATTACTACAAACTACGAAAGTCATACAATGAGACGCTTGAATTTGAGAAACTAATCCATTGATGTTTACCGCCCGTGAGGCGTTGGGCGGCAAACATCAAAGACTTTGATCGATTAAGCCGAGTGGCGGCGATTATCAAAGAGTGAGGCGGCAAACGTCAAAGGATTAGATTTTTGGGGCTTCACTGTCGCTGTGAGTGAAAGTACCTAGTTTAATATTTTTTAATTGAGTTTTTTTTCAAAATGTCTCGCGGGCCAGATTATATCTCAAAGCGGGCCGGATGCGGCACGCATGTTGCCCATATGTGCTGTTTATGTTGATTTCATTGCAGACTTCACTACTTTCGATAACGGATTCTTTTGAATCCTTTTCTTACAGTTTTCTACAAGGTTGAGATCTTTTTCTATCAAGGCCTACCTTGTTGTTAATATTTCATGAACGGTCTATTATTTACGGAATAGCCGGTAATTTCAAATGGCGACTCTAACGGCCACAGTCTTGTGAGAAAAAAAAACCACGAGAAATCCGACCATTTCAGTAGTCGATCGTACGGGACGTTAACCTACTTAGCTTATCTTATCAATTTCCCGAAGTAACGGTGCCCTCACGACCCACATTACGCATTCTACGTTCTTCTCACCATCCGGATCTCTTCGAGGCTCCGAAGTTTCCCTCCGCGTCCCTTCCCCCCCGTCGCCGTACACTAAGCGGCTTTCCTGATGACTGTGAGTCACACCGTCATCCGATAGTTCAAGTTGTATATAGGATGAGCAATAGTAGAGTTTCCTGGAAATCGAGAGAGATCGAGATGACTTCAAGGTCGGCGACGTTCTGGGGTTTGCCGCCGAAAAGTGTTGTAGGTACTTTTGTGCGACATCCTGTGTGCAGTGGCGTAGCTACTTGAGACGATACCCGTTGAAATTAGATCGATAGATAAATGTATTTTTCATCAATATTACATGACAGGTCAATTTTAAAACATAACATTGTACAAGACAGTGACGGCTCGTCAGGGAGGGCCGGGCCGACCCAAACGACACCAAAAAAGAGAAGGTGAAAATAAATATTTTTTTAATCGAAACTTATTTGAAAAATTAATAGCAATATTTAAATCTCGAGAAATTCCCTTGGTATCTTTTCCTCTGCCCTCTATATATCTCATATTTCCACTCAACACATCGAAGTACACATTATTTCGGTCAAACACCTCAAATAATTTTATTCCAAGTTCCCGCATCTGTCCTTATACGTAATAGCTCAGCCAGCGCAGTCTCAGCCAGCCGAGTCACAGCTTTCAGTTTATGATTTCATGTTTAATCGAAACTAAATTAATAGCAATATTTAAACACGTCGCTCATATTTCCACTCAACGATCGAAGTACACATTAGTCAAACACCTCAAATAATTTTTATTCCTATTATGGAACTCTACAATACCTCCACTGTGACACTTGCGAGGTCGGCCGAGAACCCTTGGCCGTCGGCCGTCCCTATGTGAAACGACAGGCGGGTGAAATTGTTTATTGCAAAAATTTGAGATAGAAAGAGAAATCATTATGTATTCAAAATTTTGTCACGTATCCTGTTAATAATTGAAATATTCACCCTCAAATCTCAAATGACTATTATCATAAGTACTTGAATATTATTTCAATATCATAAAAAAGTGTATTCGTACTGTATGGAATAAATTTTGTGATTTTCTGACTATAAAAATTCATTCTTAGTAACTGTAAATAGCAAAACAGCAACCCACGACTTGTTTATTTTTCAAAGACTAGGTCGGCCAAGATACCCTTGGGGAGAGGGTATATGAGAATTGCATTGCGTGTGTTTACACTTTGATTATCAGAGTTCATTTCAGTAGGTCAGTAGTTTGGAGTTAGATGTTAGTGTGTAGGGCTTAGGGTTGTACGAGTTTTCGTTCGTTTTCGGTTACAAGTTGAATGTGCGTGATCCAGATGGCAAGTGTAAGAGAGGTAGTATCAAATTGCGGTGATTTGATTAATTTTTTAGTAGATTACAGGTTTTCCATTAATAGAATAATTCTAATTATTTAAGTTTTAAGATGAATTGTTGGACAGTTATACATTTTAGATATGATTGTCACTGTATTTGTAACATGTAAACTTGAAAAGGCTCAATGTACGCCGAAACATATGTAGTAAAGTATTAATAAAAACAAGATGAAATCCTAATTTCAATCCAGTGCTCTAATCCCAAGAAAATTGCTTCTAAATTATATATGTACATATTGGGAGTACAAATTAATTCGGTCCGTTTTCAATAGATGGCTCTGGCTGATTTTGTTTACTGAATAATGATAGATGTTTTTGGCATTGTTAGAAAGGTTTGACCTTTGTCAACCATATTCAGTCAACGAAGCTTCGAGTTTTATACAACAACATTGGTTTTCTGAGCATACAATATGTCGAGTTTTGTGCTAAATAAACAACATTCGCGGGAAGTTTTGATTTTCTTTTTTAATCGATCACTTGTGGAAGTTAATGGTGAATCTGCACCATCTGATAAATCATGTAGAGAGTGGTTTCGACGCTTCAAAAATGGAGATTTTAGTGTCGAAGACAAGGAGCGCCCGGGCCAGCCGAAAAAGTTCGAAGACGCCGAATTGGAGGAATTGCTCGATCAACATCCGTGCCAAACGCAACAAGAGCTTGCAGGATCGTTGGGAGTCACTCAACAAGCCATTTCCGTGCGCTTAAAGAACATGGGAATGGTTCAAAAGCAAGGAAATTACTAGTTGAAACCGCGCGACGTTGAAAAGCGCTCATGCCCCCATGTGGCAATTGTCGTTAAAAATTACTTGAAAACGTTGAAATGGGAGGTCCTACCCC
Source organism: Micraspis discolor (assembly GCA_030674115.1). Taxonomy (NCBI): domain Eukaryota; kingdom Metazoa; phylum Arthropoda; class Insecta; order Coleoptera; family Coccinellidae; genus Micraspis; species Micraspis discolor. The sequence goes on from JARTUT010000465.1 coordinate 382,847, forward strand.
ACCCGCCATATTCGCCAGACATTGCTCCTTCTGATTATTGGTTGTTCCGACGGATGCATCACGATTTGGCTGGACACCGCTTCACTTCTTTCCAAGAAATTCAAGAATGGCTCGATTCATGGTTTGCGTCCAGAGAGGACTCATTTTTCAGAGATGAAATCCGAAAATTGCCAGAAAGGTGGACAAAAGTTGTGGCTACCGATGGACAATACTTTGAATAACATGTTTTTTCATTTTGATAATAAATAAAATATTTTTTTAACGAAAAAAAACGGACCGAATTAATTTGTACTCCCAATATATATATATATGCCAGGTCTGGCCGATTGGTACAAGACAATGTTATACCAAAAATAACAATCTATAACATGAGAATATTTGAAAAGAGACAAGATATTGAATGATTTGAAATTTGGGAAAAATTGCTCTTTTTCCTGAGTCCAACTCTGACAGGAAAAAATAACTGAGCCGAAAAAATTTCAGGTTACCACAGCTCTTTGTTTATCGACATCATTATCTTCGTTGACAATTTGAATTCTATGAAATTTTCACTTTGCCTATGGATCAATGAAAATTGAGAAGGCATACTTAATAGTATATTCTAAAACAAGTTGCAGAATGGGCGCCTATTCCAACACGAATGCGAAATTCGAAAACTAGCGACGAAGGTGCGAGTTTTTGAACGCATGAGTGTTGGAATTGCCTTCTGCAACGAGTATTAGACGATATTTTCTCTATTTCAGTCAAGAATTGTGAAAATTCAATTAAAAATTCAGATTATACCTCTTAGTGCCTTTTGTATTTTATTTTCGCAGTTGGCATGACTGATACGAAAATTGAAAGATTATAGAATTTGAATAGAGCGTTCGAATTTTAAAATAATTCAATTCGTGAATTATGTATGCCTTAAGAAATGGATTTAACACCACATGAATTGCCATATATTGCCAATAATGATGCAAATAAACTTATACCACAAAAATCCAAATCCTTGTATGAAAGAGAATACGTGAATTTTCTGATACTCGACATGCAGGATGATTCAAAATTTGAGAAAAGCAAATCTCTAGTACCTACCATTTTTCTGAATGAAAATAAGATTTTTCCTCTCAAAATTTTTTTCACTATCTACATGGTTTAATATTGAACAATTGGCATGCAATGGACGTGTGTTGACATTCGAAAGGACTCATTTTGTATATTTCAACCATTTTTTAGAAACGTTCATTTTTTGAATCTTCAAGGTGTCTTATTAACTTCTTCGTTACCGTTCCATAATAGAGCAGGTGAACTACTAACTACGATGCGAACTTAGATATACCACATTTCGAAAACAAAGTTTCAGAAACAATTCTCTAAATTATTTCTACTTTTTTAATTATTCTTCATCAAATATTAAATTGATTTACTTTCATTTTCCTTTATACAGGGTGAATCTTTGACCACTGCGTTAATTTCAACCACAGGTTCTTGAGATCAAAAAAAAACTTTTTCCCATACAGCTCCGTTAAAAAGTTATAAGCATTTTAATATTTCACATTGGGCAAATACGCCTCTGTAGTCCAGTTTAGTTTGAATGAAAATCCTTCTACAGCATCCACTGTTGAATCTGAATTGTTTAAAAACATTATTTTCCCACTTATGTTTCGTCATATGATTATATGGATTTAATTCCTTTCAACTTCAAATATCTCAAGAATGGTGCAATTTAGGAGGAAAGATGTCGAATGATTTTATCTGCAAAAAAGACTAATGATTCTAGGAAGTACAGGATACGGATCTTTAGTTCAGATGATATTTGTTTTTCATGCAATTTAACCAATCTGTACAGTAGTAGTGAGAAGAAATGGAATAAATCAATTGATGCCAAAATTCGCATGACTGTTATCAAGAACTTTCTACAAGGGAACGTTCGTTTTCTTGCTACTCGCAATTAACCAACATGAAAAATATTCATGGTAAAACTACAAAAATGACTAAAATATTAGGTTCTCATCCGAAATTCATAACTTAACTTCAAGGGTATTATTCTTATTTCATAATAATAACATCGTAAAATGTAAAAATGAAGTAATTCCAGAAGGATCCTGCTATTAAATCAAGAATTCTAGGACAATTTCAAGGCGTACCCCGCCTTATCCTAATATTATGGCGTCGCTATTTCAATTCCTCACATGTACATGATCCGATATTCTTTCGATCCAGTGCGCATCATCAACTCACCACTTCCTTTTCTGTTTCAGGCCGAGTAATCATGCGCAGAACGCGGCCGACATATACAAACCGTCCAGGTCGCCGGTATCCACGGCCGGCAGATATCCTTACCCCACCACGTCGCAGCTGCACCACACGACCCCGGGCCTGGCCCAGCGGTACCAGCAGTCGGGGACGGCCTCCGTCGCAGCCGCCTCCGCGGCGGCCTACAGCAGCGGCGCGACGCCGTACCGCGACTACCGGCAACCGAGGATATCGCTGCTGCATCCGGAATACGCTAGAGGCAGGCAGGACGCGGCTATGCTGCCGGGCGGCCAGGTTAGCGTGGTACAGCTGGACGATAGTCCGGTTGGCCAGCAGCAGCAACAGCAGCATCATCAGCCGTTGAAGAAGATCAGGCTGCAGGATCATAAGGACAACGTGCAACAACCGTTGAGGATAGAAACGAGGGTGAGTAGATTTTGATTTCTGCTCTGTGTAGGTTGCTAATGCGAAGGAATCTCAGTAGCTTGACAGGGAGAGATTTTTGCAATTCTAGAGACTGTGGTGGAAAAAAGGCTTTAAGGACGCCATACACGACGAAGCCTAACCAAGCGCCAAGCCGGACCAAATTCAATCAACGTCGGAAACTCTAAGACAGTTGCATTTGACTTGGCTCCACACCAAACGGCCTTAGTGCCATTTGGCTCTATCGTGTATGCCTGGCTTTACGTTTCATGAAGACTTAAGTAGTATAGTGGTAAGAAGAGGCCCAATAGAAGGAGCTGAGTTGGGGGTTGTTAAATAGCTATGAAACAATTCCAGAGGTGTTTCCTTCACACCAATGACCTCCAAGCAATTGATGAGCATGTTATGACTGACAGTATTAAACGCCTTGAAAAGATCCAAAAAGAAGAAGGTCTACCCTCATCCAAGGACTATACATTTTTGTAGCGAGGGCAAGAATTGGACCCTGAGTTGACTCCTTAAAACCATGCTGACCATTTGAAATTGTATTATTTTTAATCAAATAATCATTGAAACGAGTCTTTAAGATGTTTTTTGGGAATTTTTTTGCTTTCTTTGGTTGTTATCAGAAATTGGTATATAATTTAACATATCTTCTCTATTTTTTGCCTTGAAAATGGTCTTGATTACGGTATTCTTGGAGATGCTAGGAAAATGGCCTTGTTAAATGCATTTATTGAATACTAGCTTTCTACCCACGGCTTCGCCCGCTGTGGAGCCATTAAATAAGTATGGGTATGAATTAGGTATTGTCGTCAGTCTTCACCGTCGGTAATACAGTGGGTCGGTATTACAGTATTCAGAGTTGAAATTTCATTACTGTAATGCTAGATGGCGTTGAAGTAGCTGAATTTGCCGATTTTTTGACGAACAATTTTCTTATCTTTCGTAAGAAGTTTTTTTTTAATGAGGAATATCATATGTTACTTCTTATACTTTCAAGAATATATGTACAAAGTTACATGATGATCGGTTAAGTAGTTTTTCCTTGAAAGCGTAACAAATAAACTCACATTCGCATTTATTAATACACTGATCAACAATTGCTAGGGATCACTTATGAACTTCTCTTCATTTGTATTTTTTTCAAGTTGTCTCGTGAATATCTGTACATTATATGTTCCCTAAGGAAAAATTAAGATGTTTTGAGTTGATTATATAAAATTTTTCCTCACTTCATCGGCTCTTGTTCACAAAATCATTTATTATCTGTAGTTATCAGGTGGAGTAAAAAGCAATGTGGTATTTGTTATTAAATCTTGTTTTTTCTCTCGTTCAAACACATAAGGTGACAATAATTGAAGAAATGAGAACAATATCAGCTCATCAGTCATGCCGAGAAGACGTTTGGCTCCTGTGCAACTGGACCAAATCATACGGTGGATACAGGAAGGTTTGTCCCAGCGAGAAGTGTCCCGGCGGTTGAATGTTTCGCAAAGTGTCGTGAGTCGGGCTTGGAATAGGTTCATCCAGTAGCTTATGTTCATGGGGGAGGTCGGCAGCGCAGTACAACAGCTGCCCAAGATCGTCTTTTGATCCTCAATGCTAGGAGCAATCCCACTTACCCGGCGTCGCGGCTCAATAGATCACTGAGAGTTGCAACAGGAGTTCTAATTTCGAACCAGACTGTAAGACGACGACTACATGTTCGTGGTTTGAGAGCACGTAGGAGGGTACAACATCCCCGTTTGAATAGGGAACACCGAGTTCATCGACGGCAATGGGCTGAGGAGCACCGCAATTGGACAGTTGAAGATTGGAGCCGATGTTTATTTACGGATGAGTCTAAATTTCGTTTGGTCAACTCCGATGGACGTATTCTTGTTTGGAGGGAAAGAGGTTTAAGGTATGCAGAACAGTTTATGGTACCCACAACAGCTTTTGGCGGAGGTTCTATATGTGTATGGGGAGGCATTTGTTTGAACCAACGCACAGAGTTGGTTGTTCTGCAGAACACCACAATGACCAGCCAGAGATATCACGATATGATTATTGAACCCATAATTGTTCCGTTTGCGGCTGCCTTGGGCGAGAATTTCATTTTAATTGACGATAATGCCCGTCCACACAGTAGTCGTCTGGTTAATGAAGCGCTAGAAACTCATGCTATTGATGGACTGGCCAGCTCGCTCTCCAGACATGAATTGCATCCAACATGTCTGGTCTGAGATGTCTAGACAATTGTCAACCTTAGAACAACCGATCAATAACCTGGAGGACCTTTCTAACGCTTTACGGGATATTTGGACGAATTTGCCCCAAAATTTTATAAATCGTTTGATTGAAAGTATGCCTCTTAGGGTAAGAATGCTTGAGACGAGCTCGTGGGGGACCAACTAGGGACTAGCTTAACCGAAACTTCAGCTTTCTTGTGGTTTCATCATAAAATTTCTATGTTATTCAAACACAGAATTTTGAGTGTTCCTCATAAAGTCTTTTTTCTCTTTAACTTTCCATTTTTTCATTCTTTTCTCAAGTGAACCATATTATCAACTAAAAATACTCTGATATCTGACTGAATTTATAATCTTGAAGTGAATATTTCAGAAATAAATTTAGAAAAAGTAAGTGATCCCTATCAATTGTTGAGCAGTGTAGTAGTATTTTTGATTGTCTCCGCTCGTATACCATATATGCTAGGTGTTTTTTTTTCTACGAATATACTATTACTACGCATATATTATCAAACTCTATCTATCCCCTAGGAACAGCCCGGAACGTATAACCCCCAGGTGGAGGCGATATCTCCCACGATGCCGGACAGCGTGCAGGAGGATCAACCGCACAAGACGCTCAAGGACACGATAATCGAGAAGATCTCGAAGACCGACAGGGAGATAGCGAGGACGGAATCTCAGATATCGATGCTGAAGAAGAAACAGCAAGAGCTCGAGGAGCTGGCCCTCAAGCCCAAGGTGAAAGACGAAGTTGAGGAGGACACTCAGACGAAACACAACAGCCTGCCTCAGCAGATCTACGCGGAGAATCGGAAGAAGGCGGCCAACGCGCATGGGATACTTGACAGCTTGGGACCGAAGGTATTCGAATTTTTCTCTTTTAGATGTTTATATCTCAAGGGATGTAACATTAACCGTGGACGAGTTTGCGCTCGAGCGATAGCGAGAGCTGGGAAAAAAAAACACGAATATCGTACAATATTTTTTGTATAACTGCCCTATTTTGATAATAAAATAGGCAAACTTGGAATGACACGGAACTTCAAAATGCATTTTAATCTTAATCTATGTTCAAAGATTTTAATCTACTTTATAAAAAATAAGTCAGGATTTCCTTCCTGAGGCTATAACTGTAGAAAGCACTAACCGATTTCCACGGTTTTGCATTCGTTGGAAATGTCTCGGGCTCCGTGAAAGTTTATAGCAAGAAAATTCAGAAAAATTCAATAGAAAAGCGGGAAAATCATTTTTACATACAGCGCCATCTCTGATACCTAACATGTACTACAAACCAATATTTTAAGTAGATGGCGCCGGTGTGTGTTTGATGCGACTACGACAACTTTTCTAGATGGCGCTCGTACTGCACATTCTGCAGTTAAGTTGCCACACAATTTAAACACAATTGATACTCCAACATGCAATATTTCCCGATCCAGTGCAATGGGAAAATTGTTGATGCAATGCAAACTCATTGTTTGGGATGAGTGCACAATGACACATAAGAAATCACTTGAAGCACTTAACTTCACAATGAAGAATCTTCGGAGAAATAACAACATCTTTGGCGGCTTGATGATATTGTTGGCAGGCGATTACCCGTGGAACGCCTGCAGATGAATTGAATGCTTGCATGAAGGCATGACCTTTATGGAATAACGTAAAACATCATTGCTAACCACTAATATGAGAGTTCAACTTCAAAATGAACAAAGTGCTGCACAATTTTCCAAAAATTTTTAGCTGTTGGATATGGAAAAGTCCCAGTTGATGCGACATCTAGATTAATTACTCTTACCAACGACTTTTGCCGATTTGTAGACTCTCAATTGGCTCTTATCAAAAATGTTTTCCCAAACAATAGTGAGAATTATCAGCTTGGTCAAGTCAAGGAGGAATTCTTGCTGCAAAGAATAATGTTGTACACGCACTGAATTTCACCATTCAATCAAAACTGCTGGCGATTTGGTGACATACTAATCCGTTGATTCCATAACAAATCCCGATGATGTAGTAAATTATCCAACGGAGTTTTTGAACTCTCTAGAGTTACTAGGATTTCCACCACATAACTTGAAACTCAAAGTTGGTACAGTTGTTATGATATTGCGTAATTTGAATCCAACGCGACTTTGCAACGGTACTCGACTTTCGGTAAAAAGACGAATTTTATTAACTGAAAGTACGCAGGTGAAAATGTATGTATTCCTCGAATACTAATGATTCCGACTGATCTTTCCATTTCCAGTTCGCCTTGCGTTCTAATGACAATTGACAAGCAGCAAGGCCAACCGCTTAGTGTTTGCGGGACAAATTTAGAAAATCATTGTTTTTCACATGGGCAGTTATGCGTTGCGTGTTTACGAGTTGGGAAACCATCCGCTTTGTTTGTGTGAACGTCAGACCAAGAAACAAAAAATGTGGTTTACCAAACAGCAATTTAATGAAACAAACCTTTTTTTTTTTACAAAATTTTGTTGACAAGTGTTATTGACGTAAACGGAGAAGCTGTTTAAGGTCGTAAGTACGGTATATCTTCGAGGATCTTATAATACCTGTTTTTGCGAATCAACCAGATTTCCTTTCCGATTCACACGAGTATCTTCTGGTGCGGAACATCGCACAGATATTACATCTTCATTTTACGGTCCGTTTTTTCTGCGATTGCGATGGCAAATGAATCCATTAGTTCTTGTCGGGGGAATATCGAGGCGACCTTGAATTGCATTTTACGACCCATTCCTTCGTTCGTACAAACGGAAGTCTGATTCTGGAAGATTATCATCATGAGATGCTCTTTCGACCAACCAGCGTACTTCCTCTCGAGAATGCAGTAAAATTGAAGTCTACGGGGTCTGTTCGAATGGTATCGCAAATTTCGAATTTCCGTGGGTTATACTCTGTTCAACTTTGATCAGCCACGCAAGATGCCGTGGAAATTTGACACATTTCCTTGTGTATATTGAAAAATTGGGTTAGGTTTGTAATTTTCTCATATACTTATAAGAATTGTGAATGTGATAAAAACTTTGAAGCCAACACAGTAGGATTTGACACCTTCGGGTCTGTAGAATCAGTGTTGGGTACAAGAGGCGGCTCATTTGTCCCGTACACGATGAGAAAATGAGTGTCTCATTTTTCTACAATGTACCACCTCACTTCAAATGTCCCACTTCGCCTCGATGAGGACCAGGAAGCGATGGAGCCACGCGAGTCTCGCGACAAATGCAAAGAGGGAGAAGGGATAAGTCCTGGTCCTGGTCACAGGTACAAAAACGACAGAGACAGAGGTGAATGAGTGCAGAGGAGTAGACATTCATAGTAGACAGAACACAAATGGCGGAAATTATGGACTTACGGAGGGTTTTATGGTCTTTGTCACTTTGGCACCTCTTACCGAATATGATGTGAACTTATAGGAGATTCTTTGAACCGAAAAACAATTTTAATTTCGACGATTGTATGAAAATATTGATTTTTCAGAGAAGAAATAAAACGCTAAGCTCTCGATTACTACCTGCTATTTTCGTATCGAAATCTCATGACATCATAGTGTTAATTTTTGGATTTAAAAATATTAATTATTATTCGAAATTCTGTTCGTCATAGATAAAGAAAAATTAGAAGACATGAAAAGTCGATTCGACGAAAAATTGAACGAGTTGTTATTATTATCTAAGGGCGAAATATTCAGTTTATACAGGGTGAGTCTTTGACCACTGCTTTAATTTTAACCATAGGTTCTTGAGATCAAAAGAAACACTTTTTCCATTACTGTTTTTCTATATTCAGCTGCATTGAAAAGTTATAAGCATTTTAAGTTTTCACATTGGGCAAATACCCTCTGTAGTCCAGTTTAGTTTGAATGAAAATTACCTTTCACAGCATCCACTATTGAATCTGAATTGTTTGAAAACATTATTTTCCCTCTAAGAAATGATTCACTCACTCATGTTTCATCCGATGAATTTTCAGAAGGAAGGTAAAAAAATTCAACACCATAAACATAGATTTTTGTTGTTCTACTGTATTTTCTTTCTACTTCAAGATTATAAACCATGCCTTTCTAGTGAGAAATTCCAAAAAAACCTCAGAATTATTGGGTGTTATCATCATACATTTGTAATTTTCTTCTTAAAATTTCCAAATCATGAAAACCATCATTTCTATGAAAACTTCCAAGGCAAGAGGTTGTCACTGTGCTTTTTTTTTCACTCAGAGCCAGAAAAAATCATCTATGATTTTCCAAACACTGATATTTCTGAAGTTTCTTCTCCTTGACAGAGACCAGTGAACTGGTCTATGAGGTCTCTTGATATACTGTTAAAAATATGAAAATTTTTTTCGAAATCTTCAACAACAATGAATGATGTCACTACGAATAATCATTTTAAAGTGATGTTACTTTGCTTGATGATTATTTTCTGTACTGAATCCCAATAACAATTTACCTGGATAGATTACAAGTATTTCCAGATTTAGGTGTGCAATTATACTTTCTTGAAGAAATACCTAAATTTGATTTTGAAAAATCAACTAGGTTTTCTTTAATAAAAATTTTTTTGTTAAATCATTAATATGAATCTATTCTGTTTAGACTATAATTACTGATTACTGATTTTTATAATCAGAGTATCTGTTTTAATTACGTAAACAAGAACATAAATATTGAATAATAGTTATTCATAGATTATGTCAAATTTTAATACCTTACCATAGAATATTAATTTATTACCGAACCCCAGGAGAGAAAAAATTAATATTTGCAATGTTTTTTTAAATGAAAGATAATATCTGTAACTATTATTGATCTTTAGTTATAATTTTCCTCAGAATAATTAGAGTGAATTATTATCACATTAAAAGATTATACCGTCTCTGTGGTGGGTAGTTCCAAATAAAAAAGTGTTCTGTGGTTCCTTGTTGTTTTGATTCTGTTTGTTTTGTAGCTTTCTTTCAAAAAAATGTGGAAAATATTGGAAGGATAATATCGATAGTTTTAAATTATTCAATTCAGTATGAAATGATTATGGTCAGAAAATGCATTCTATTCTAATCTTTCTTGTTTTCATAAAGCTCATGCTTATAGCTTTCAGTTTCAATACTGATTGAATTTTAATTAACCATGCATCATAACAAACATTCAGAAATATTAAAACTAAGTCAAATTCTATTATCTCCTAAGTTTGTGAACAAGGTTGAATCGGTGTTTAAAATAAAGATAATAAAGGTATAAAACAAATCTAGGAGACTGGGTTCGAAGTTTTTAAAACTCATATGAGCTCAATTTGCAGAATTCCTATGTTAGAATAGATATAATTTGATGAACCCTGAAAGTCTGAAGCTATAAAAAACCAGCTCTTCATAAAGACAAGTCTTCAATTTAACAGGTCCTGACAGAAAATACCTTATCTATTTCAACGGTCAAAATATACCGAAGAGTGATGAAAAACTTTTTCTCTATTTATTATGGAATATTATTCTGGATTAAATATTAAACAAGGTGCTAGACATCATTAACAATGAATACAGCAAATGGCAATTCAGATTTTGTGGTGAATGTAAGACAAAAATTGTTCAGTGGTTAATTTCATCTATAGTGTTTAGTGGTGGAACCATAGACTGGAGAGATTTCCCCAACCTTTTGTAGAAATATTTAATAATAAAGACATAAAATATGGCAACATTGAACAAATCTGATTATTGAATCATTTCAGCACAGAGTTGGATTTGGGAAAATCAGAAAATTTGGACAAAATTATATCGATTCAATTCCTTTCAACTTCAAATATCTCAAGAATGGTGCAATTTAGGAGAAAAGATGAGGAATGATTTTATATGCAAAAAAGACTAATGATTCCAGGAAGTACGAGATAGGTGTCATGTTATTGCTTCAAGAAGTGTGAAAGGAAAACTGATTCTTTATTTCAATAAGAATATGTACAATACATAAGTAGGGTTGACACATGCGTAATAGACATATATATACAACTCTATGATTTACATCATGACATCTCCTTTTACAACTAAATATAATTTTTTTTTTATATAATATATAATATCCCCAACAATCTCCCTTTTAACAAAATTGCCCTCACTTAATCTATGTACAGCTAATTTCAAAATATACAAATTTCACAACTAAGACCTAAGATTTCCGTACACTATGGTATAAATCTATCCGGAGGTCTGGATGTCCTTCCAAACCTTGTAACATAATGAGAATTTTGAAATTGTGAATTTGTGTTCTCAACGGTTGAATAAGTTAAGTCAGGTTTTATCTGATGCCGATTTCTAATTACTATTTTGTTTGAATCATTCAATCTAACACTGTATTTTCTAGTACGTACATCAATATCTGTTATTATCCCTGGTAAATTATATATACCATTTTTCTTAATGAATACTTTTTGTGTTCAATTTCGAGCTTAGGTAAATTTCTTGAGTTTCTGTCGAAATATTTCTTGTAAATTTTTGTTTTCGACGTAAATTATTACTGTGGTATTTGTTACTTATTATTTTAGGTTTAAGATGTTCTGAAGTAACAGGCAAAATACTTTTTAAATTTCTATGCATCAGGATTTGTGCAGGTGAATATAAGTTATTGTCTATAGGTGTGTTTCTAAGTTCTAACAATGCTAAATTGAAATCTGTATTATCATAAAAAGATTTATTCAGAATTGATTTGAGTGTTCCTATTGTTTTCTCTATTTGACCATTAGATTGTGGAAAGTAGGGACTGCTTGTTGTGTGCTGAAATCCCCACTCCCTAGCAAAAGATCTGAAAGAACTTGATGAGAATTGTGGACCGTTGTCCGAGATAACTTCATCTGGTATTCCAAATAAAGAAAATATACGTTTCAAGTAGTTTATTACACTCTCTGAAGAAGAATTTCTGCTCAAACATTGCACATCTACGAACTTTGAGAAATAATCAACCAAAGCTATGTAATATTTACTCTTTAATTCAAAAAGATCTATACCGATTTTTTGCCATGCTCTTCCAGGAATTTCATGATTAATTAACGGTTCTCTCTGTGGAGTTCTCGAAAAAATCATGCAAGACTTGCATTTTGAAATTAGATTGTCAATATCAAGTGACATATTAGGCCAATAAAATAGTGTTCGTGCGCGATATTTAGTTTTTTTCTCTACCCAGGTGACTCAGATGTAATTTTGAAAGCATATCTCTCTGTAGACTCTGAGGAATAATTAACCTATTATTGAAAAACAATAATCCATTTGAGAATGATAAATTATCTCTATTTATGAAATATGATTTCAAATTATCAGGAATTTTATTTTTACACGGCCAGCCATGCTTCATGAAACCAAGAACCTTCAACAGGTTCAAATCCTTTTTAATTTCTGACTTGATATTTTCCAAATTCGTAGTAGAAATCGGTAAGTTCTTTTCTACAGCTAGAACTTGATATTCTATGTTTTCATTCAACAATGTTTCATCTCTATTGTATAAACATTTTTTCGAGTCATGGGCGCGAGAAAGAGCATCTGCTAATGCTAATTTTGTACCAGGTTTATAAATTAATTTTATATCATATGGCTGAATAGATATCAACATTCGTTGTAAACGCATAGGACAAGAATTAAGAGGTTTCTTAATGATTGAAATTAAAGGTTTGTGATCTGTCTCAACTGTAATATGTTTTCCGTATATATACTGATGGAAACGTAAACAAGAATAAGTTATCGCGTACATTTCTTTTTCAATTTGCGCCCAATTCTGTTGCGTATCTGTTAATGATTTGGAAATATAATAAACAGGCAAATTATTTTGTAGTAAAACCGCACCGATGGCATTTTGAGATGCATCCACAGATAATGTAATAGGCAATTCGTTATTGAAAAACTGTAATACTGGCTTATTCATCAAAATATTTTTGAGTTTTTCGAAATTTTCTTCCTGCTGATGACCCCAGTGCCATAAAACATCCTTTTTAAGAAGAATTCGTAAATTTTCGCTTTCAAATGACATATTAGGTACGAATTTTGAAATGTAAGTAACCATACCCAAAAATCTTTCCACATCTTTTTTACATTCCGGTTTTTTGAAACTTTTTATTGAATAAATTTTGTCCTCGTCGGGTTCAACGCCGTCTTTTGATATTATATGACCCATAAATTTTAGTTTTTCTACTCCAAACTCGCATTTTTCCAAATTTAGCTTTAAATTAATTTCACGACATCTTTTTAATACATTTTTTAATCGCATGTCGTGCTCCTCTCGTGTGGATCCCCAAATTAAAAATCATCAATGTATGATAGAACACCTTCCATGTTATCGAACTTTTGTTTTATGTATTTTTGAAATACTTCAGATGCAGACTTAATTCCATAAGGCATACGCAAAAATCTATACCTGCCAAAGGGTGAGTTAAACGTACATTTGAAAGAACTCTCCTCATTCAATTTAATTTGCCAGAAGGCCTGACTAGCATCAAGTTTCGAGAAAAATTTTGCATGTGACAGAGAAGAAATTATTTCATCCACTGTAGGAAGTGGAAAATTTTCAGAAATTATGGCCTTGTTTAATTGCCGTGGGTCCATACAAATTCTGAGTTCACCATTCGGTTTGTGTACTAAAACCAAACTATTTACCCACTCAGTTGGTTCATTGACCTCAGCTATAATTTCTTTTTTCACAAGATCATTTAGAAGGTTCTTTAATTTATTTTGTAACGAAAACGGAATTTTTCTTGGAGGATTTATTACTGGTTCAACACGGTCATTTACTTTGAAAGAATATTCTTGACATTTGAGAGCTCCAATACCTTCGAATACATCCTGGAATTCACCCACTATCTCTTTTTCATCGAATATTTTTTGTTGGATGGATCCAATAAATTTAAGTAATTTCATTCTTTCGCATTCTTGTTTCCCCAAAATAGCTGGAGAATGTTTGTTTTTCACAACATAAAATTCAACATCCCCTTGAAAATCGTTATAATGACATAGTAAAATGCACTTACCCAAAATGTCAATTTTAGTACCAGTATAACTTGAAACTTTTAAATTACATGGTATCAAATTATTCTCATCGATATCTAAAACTTTCAAATACCCTGCGGGAATGGCATTGATTTCAGCACCAGTATCAAGTTTGAAGTTGAGCAGTATATTATTTTCGAATTTTAAATTTATGTTCCACTGCGAAGTTGAATTTTCATTTGGCTTACTAATTGAGTTTAAGAAGAAAACATCTGAAAAAGAACATGATTCATGAGAAATCGAGCTATTAGAACCTAGTTCATTAGATTTGTTTACAGAAATTTCTTTCACAGATCGACAACATTTCGCGAAATGATTCATTTTACCGCACTTTGCACATTTCTTTCCATAAGCCGGGCACTCGTTTAATGAATGTTTATAACCACAATTTCTGCATGTAAAAACTTTGTTGTTGTTCACAGATCCTTGTTGTCGTCCAGTGTTTTGTTTCGATTTGTATCTGGGTTTTTCTTCATTGAAGTGGAATTTTTTCTGTCCCTGAATTTTTGGATGATATTTGTTTACTTTATGTATCCTTGGTTCAGCTACTTCATTTGAAAGGGATCGCATTTGTTTTTCTGTTCTTTCTGAAATTTTACATATTTCCATTGCCTTTTCGAGAGTTAGGTTTTTCGTTTGAAGCAGATTTTGCTTGATTTTCGAATCTTGTATTCCCAAAACCAGTCGGTCTTTGATTAGACTGTCACGAAGTTCGCCAAACTCACATGTGGCACTAAGTTGACGTAATTCAACAACATATGCATCGATGCACTCACCATCTTGTTGATTCCTCGAGAAGAATATGTATCGTTCATACGTGTTATTTTTTGTAGTTTGAAATGTTCGTCAAATTTACGTAGAATCACTTCACAATCCATTTTATTTTCATCTTCGATATATTTGAAATTATTATATATTCTCAAAGCATCATCTCCAATAACGCTTAATAAAATTGACGATTTCGTCTCCGACGATTTTTGTGAGATCTGCAGCCCTCAGATATAGTTCGAATTTTTGTTTGAAGAAGGTCCAATTTTCATCCAATGAACCATTGAAATTCATCTGTAATGGCGGCGTAATTCCAGTCGCCATATTGTAGGAATTTGAAACTTTAATACTAGAATTTCTCTCTCTTAGAATTTTGAACAATCAGTGTAATTTTAACAGTTGTTTGAACTTTCTCACAAGATTTGCAGATTGTATTCTTAGCGAATTTTTGATTGAGTTTCGTTACACATATTCAACACTTATGTCGCAGCGCCATGTCATGTTATTGCTTCAAGAAGTGTGAAAGGAAAACTGATTCTTTATTTCAATAAGAATATGTACAATACATAAGTAGGGTTGACACATGCGTAATAGACATATATATACAACTCTATGATTTACATCATTACAATAGGGACCTTTAGTTCAAGCGATATTTGTTTTTCATGCAATTTAACCAATCTGTAGAGTAGTAGTGAGAAACCCACAAGAAGTGGAATAAATCTATTGATGCCAAAACATGCACGAGTGTTATCAAAAACCTTCTAGAAGAGATCATTTCAATTGATATTGTCGTTTGAATATTACAGGTGAAAATGCAATTTTTTTATGAAATTTCAACACCCTATATCTTTTGAACGGGGCCAAATTT
This sequence comes from Micraspis discolor, assembly GCA_030674115.1. Lineage (NCBI taxonomy): Eukaryota > Metazoa > Arthropoda > Insecta > Coleoptera > Coccinellidae > Micraspis > Micraspis discolor. The sequence continues at coordinate 398,393 of JARTUT010000465.1, forward strand.
GGAAAAATGTTATAGGAAGAAAATGTTTCTTTTGACGTCAAGAATCTATGGTTAAAATTAACGCAATGGTCAAAGACTCACCCTGTATAATCACAGTTAGCTTCGATTATTTCGAATAACAAAACATTCATATTCAGTAAAATCTTCCCCTCACTCGCTCACCGTCCTAAAGATTCAAAATACAATAATTAATTTGCATTCTAAATTTTGCCTCTTTTATTCCTTCAATTCTGTCGACAGTTAGTTATCGTTACCCTCTTTTTTCATCGACACATTTGAAGTGAGACAGACCATCAACGTTCCTAGTTCTTACCTACCTTGTCCTCGCTACGCTACACCGCCTCAATAACTCGTCGTCTATACCAGTACAAATTTTGTCCGGACATCGTATCGCGTCATGAACAGCCAGACTCCCTCGCCTCATTTGTAGTGGTACAATGTATCGCTTCAGTACAACTCTTACAAACTTAATTTTAAGACGTGTACTACCAAACACTATGTAGAATAGTCTAAAGTGCACATGCGTGAGCGAGTCTACCCGAATGGCTCATTTCAGATTTCGGAAGGAATGCCATTTATATTGAAATGCACCAATATTACAAAAATACACGAACGCAACCATCGTATGGTTACTCCCCGAAAGAGTAATATTCCATGTCATGTTCGACTGAAAATTGCGCGCCAAATTTCAAAAACGGGTGATCTTGACTTGCACATGCGCAGTAGTGATGGTCCTACACACCCATTGTGGCATCAATTTTCAATGAGTTTGTACTGCCCAAGATGTCTAGAATAATGGTGTGTGCACTGATTTGAAATTATAAAAAATTGGATCGGCGACAAGTAGTTGAGTTCAAACGAGGCAGTCCTCGCTGAAACGGAGGCCTATTTTGCAGAGTTTGAGAAGTCATACTTTTTGGAAGGCTAAGTGAATCGAGCTGAAAGAAGAATATGTTAAGAAATTGATATGAAAAATTCCAAAAATTGACTTTTCTTTCCAAACACGGGTACTTAATAACAATCCATCCCCGTATTATTGAGAACCCAAAATACAATGTGTCCAGAAAGGGTATCGGGTATTTGTAAGTTCAATAGAACAAAAAATATTTGTGAGCAATAAAAAAGTATATTGTTTATTATTAACATATGAATTGGAGAATTATCTAGAAAAGATGTTATCTAAATGATGACCGCTGCCATTTCTGACCCGATGTTTTGCCTCAATTGGGTTAGATTCGTCGGATTATTTTGATAAATATTACTTTTAAGGTATACCCATGCAAAATAGTCAAGCGGGCTAAGGTCGGGGCTTCTGGGAGGCCAGTTGATGTTACCGCTTCGCGAAATGACTTTATTAGGGAATAATTCGTTAACAACTTCCATTGAATTATTTGAGGTATGGCAAGTGGCCGCATCTTGTTCGAACCACATTCTTTAGTTGAAACCTGCAAACTCCTGCAACTCTGGGACCAAATAATTTCGCAACATATTGCAATCACGGTCACTATCCACAATAATTACTCGGTATCGTTGATCTTCATGAATATAAGGACCAATTATGCTTTTAGCAGATAAAGCGGCCGAAACCACGACCATTTCGTTCGCAGAATTCAGTCGATTAGCATAGTCCGCATCCTTCAAATCTTGTTTAGTTAGATGTAAGTGTTTTTTTAAAATCAAATGATATCATGCTGATAAACTCGGCCATTTGGAATGTTAGCTTTTGACAGCTGTCGCGCTTCTATATTGTGGCTCATTTGAACCCAAAAAATTTAAAATATACATTTCCATTCGAACAGACCTCGTATCTCTTTTCGTACAATGATCATCTGTTGGAAATGGACGTGGAAAAAAGTTGAACATCGCCGTCATTATTATTGCATTAAACGGAGATGGCTGTAGACCGTGATGTGTTTGTTATTATAACGCTATAAAATCGTTGGATGCGTGAAGTGCTCGTTATAAACGTCGACCTTCAAGCGTCCTTGTGTTCCCCTTACGAATTCATTATCTTTGCTGAAATTGATAACGTCGGCTGTAGCTATTCGCATAACGCCTTGGAGGAATTTGTGAATGGAACTGAGACCTGAGTGACTTGTGCACGTCTTTGAAAAAAGTCATCAAAGGAAATAATTTTACAGAATCCTTGTATTATTTAGAAATTTAATGATTCCGACAAAATTTTTTGAAATTCCATTAAAATTACACCTTAGTTCGTGTGCTACTGATTTTCATTTCCCAGATTACGAGGAATGATAAAAAAGTAATGATATCAGTTTTTCTAGATAGAATTGAAATCAAAATAAATAAAAAATTACTAAAATTGACATTCTTAGTCTTTCTTGAAAGTATCTATGATATTTATTTATTCTAGAAAACACTGTTTGCTTTGATGAATAGAAAGAATTTTTCATTCTTATCATAACATCAAACAATTAAAAAAAAACACTGAAAAATTAATCAAAAAATGAAATAGAATACGCCACATGTATTTCGAGATTCGTGTATAACATTTTTCTCTCATCAGGCATTCATATTCGATCAACAATAATTTAAACAATTCTTGGTTACAACTTACTTGTGAGATGCCGCAAACAGACATGAACATGTTACTTCGAAATCATGTAATATTCTAAAAACTGACCTCAAATATAAGCATAGAGTATTATCTCGCTCAACAAATCGACACATAAAATTACAACTGCATTCTATGATTTTATGAAGAATTGAGTTTATTATAAATGGAATGAAATTGACATAAAATGAAATTCTTCACATAATTCCAATTATTAATTTTATTAATTTATAATAAACAAGGGTATCATAGATACTTCCAAGAAGTGTAGGACTATTATTGTCAATTTTAGATATTTTCGGTTTATTTACACTTTCAAGAATAGACTTGTTCAATTTATATAAAAATTTATATAAAAACGCTCCAGTAATGTAAACTTATGATAGAATCTGAAGCATGTAGAAAATTTTTGAAAACGGAATGTACAGGGTGTTTTTTCAACCTGCAAATTTAATCTGAACTTATCATAATTCCCACCCTGTATTTTTGAGAAAGTGTTGGAATTATTGAAAGAATATAATCATATTGTTCTACACCTAAAATTTCATCAATATTGATCAAGCCATACCAAAGTTATGAATAGAAGAAAAATCACCCTATAGACTCTCATTAAAGGACCCCAATCATAAACCAAACATTGTTTCGAAACTGCCTTGACTAGTGTATACTTCACCTAAAATCTGACGGTCTCCTCCGGAATCACCCTGTATAATAGTTATTAATAAAATACTAAGCTTTCTGTTTCATGAATAATGGGTGGCCCATTTAAAAATTGGAATTTAATTTTGCTATAAAAAAAACTGCTCAATATTTTCCAATGGTTGAACATTTATTTAAAAGGTTGGTTCATTACATTTATTTATGAAAAATAATTTCGGCCAAATGACCACCACGGCTGACTTGGCAGTAGCCTATTCGTTCCACCCAATTTTTAATACATTTTCGATTGTTTGGGGCTCTATTTCACCAATAGCAGCTCGAATTTCGGTCTTGAGGTCTTTTATTGTTTCTGGATTGTTGGCGTAACACTTATCTTTCACCGCTCCCCAAAGATAATAATCCAATGGCGTCAGATCGCAGCTTCTTGATGGCCAATTCACATCAGCATTTCTGCTGATTATTCGATTTCGAAAATGCGGCGTAAAACATCGATTGTGGCGTGTGCTGTATGGCTCGTTGCACCGTCCTGTTGAAACCAAACATCGTCCAAGTCGTAAGCTTCAATTTCTTGAAAGAACCAATCGTTCAACATTGCGCGGTAGCGCTCGGCATTGACGGTTACTCACCACTTTGGAAATAAGTTTTTAATATTTCCCAACTTTCTTCAAGCGAATAGCGTCCCATTTCGTAAACTCCAAACTTTCGACTAAATATTAGTCACGTCAAAAAGAATAGTTGACGTTTATAATGTCAAATAATCGGTAGTTCAAATTCCAAACACTAGATGGACCACCCGTTATAATCAGATTCCTGACAGGTGTTTCGGTCTTGAGACCATTTTCAAAGGAGTTCATAAAGAATTTCTTTATGAGCTCTGGCACGACAAGGGCCTTTGAAAGGTAAACGAAAACGAAAGAAAAATTAATAATGAAATTCTGATAATAAGAAAAAATGACTCGAAAAAAAGGCGAATGCTGGAGTATCGACTTCTGCCTACCTGGTTTCACAGTACGGCTGAATTAACTTGTCCAAGTACTCACGAGCGAGAATAGTCACTTTTTCACTAGAGTTCCAACTTGTAGAATTAACGAGAAATTCATTTATTGCGAAGAAAAGTGTTGCACTTCACCGGATGAACGCCGCTTCAGTACTCCCAATTCGACATAGGTCATATGCTCCAACATATGTTACGCGTTTATCGGAAAATCATATGAACATATACAGAGTGTAGAATTATTGAATCGAGCAAGCAACTCGGAATATAAATGAATGAATTTAACTACTAAGTTGCAGTAACAAGCTCCTTCGAAAATGTTTTGGGTATTTCACATATTTTTGGTTTATTTACACTTTCAAGAATAGACTTGTTCAATTTAACAAAATAAAGAATGAATTGTATAGAGTTTGCGGTTGGTTCGAGATGAAACATTATAACACTAAGCTTTCTGTTTCATGAATATAATCAGATTCCTGAAACGTGTTTAGATCTTGCGACCATTTTTAAAGGAGTTCATAAAGAGTTTATTTATGAACTTCTTTGAAAATAATTTGGATATTTTACATATTTTTGGTTTATTTACATTTTAAAGAATAGACTTGTTCAATTTAACAAAATAAAGAATGAATTGTATAGAGTTTGCGGTTGGTTCGAGATGAAACATTATAACACTAAGCTTTCTGTTTCATGAATATAATCAGATTCCTGAAACGTGTTTAGATCTTGCGACCATTTTTAAAGGAGTTCATAAAGAGTTTATTTATGAACTCATTTGAAAATAATTTGGATATTTTACATATTTTTGGTTTATTTACATTTTCAAGAATAGACTTGTTCAATTTAACAAAATAAAGAATGAATTGTATAGAGTTTGCGATTGGTTCGAGATGAAACGTTATAACAACTCATTAATAATAAATTACTAAGCCTTTTGTTTCATGAATATAATCAGATGCCTGACACAAGTTTCGGTCTTGCGACTTAGTGTTTTGTTTGTAATAATTTATTATAATGTTTCATCTCGAGCCAACCGCAAACTCTATACAATTCATTCTTTATTTTGTTAAATTGAACACGTCTATTCTTGAAAGTGTAAATAAACCAAAAATATCTGAAATATCTAAAACCGCACCAGAGCTATGAAGGTCAAAAGTTACAATCCGTATAGTAAAATAGATTTCTAATGCACCTGCTATTGGTCAAATGAAAGTATCTACTCTTTTAAATAGCTTTATCTTCCTTCAGGTCGAATGGCCCCTCTACAACCAACCGACCGACGCGGCTGTCTACCATGAGAACAAGAGAAAAAACAAGCTGTTCAAAAGGAGGCTGTTGGAGTACTTCAAGAACAATCACGCAGAGAAAGAGACGAGAAACAACTATCTGTCTGAGACGTACAGTAAACTGATGCAGGAATGGGTCAGGAAGGTGGACAAGATCGAATCGAGCACCAAACGGAAAGCGAAAGAGGCGAAGAACAGGGAGTTCTTCGAGAAAGTATTCCCAGAATTGAGGAAACAGAGGGAGGATAAGGAAAGGTAAGAGTGCCATTTTTTGGCGATAGCCGTAAGGTACTCGGCGCGATCTGCACAAAATTTATGTTCAACTCGCGCATCTGGTAAGGGTTTTTTATAGACCGGTTAACACTACTTGTGATCTCACCTTAAGTGTTGCTCCTATGACTTAAACCAATGTCAACATGTCCACGGTTTGATGAGAAAAGTGATACTTTTCTTTCATGAAGCATAACCTCCTTACAGATGAATATAATGATGCTGTGACTCAAGTGTGGTTCGTACCGTTATGACTCCTTGTAATTGTCGCAAAAATCCAACTACCAAGGGGGCATATTAAGACAGTTTTTCGTAACTAGAAATGAAAAGGTAGTGGTCAGAGGAATAGTTGTACAAATAGAAAACCGCCGTTTTACCATAGGTTGCATTAGCATTGCTTCTTATCAGTAATATGGGGAAACACGTCAAAGTTCAACAGGGCCAGAATTCAGACAGTTCAGAATAAGGTACTAAAAACCCTCTATGGTATAAATTATGATACAGAACTCTACAAGTTGGTTCCAGTTCTTAAGTTTGACCTACTTAGAATATCAAATCAGTGCAAACTCATCTACAAAATAAAAAATAAGCTGACAAATACTGAAGCTCTATTGAAGGAAGTTGGCAGCTTTCACACCTATGATACAAGGAATAGGAGCAATTTATTGCTAAAAAAGGCAAGAACCGAACTCGCCAGGGGGTCCCCAGTGTGTGCCAGCACCCAGCACAATAAACTTCCATTCAAGGACTTTGATGTGAGCTTCCAGAAGTTCAAGAATTTATTGAGGAGTTACCTGATGACATAGTGCATTAGTGATTGACTTTTTGATTTCCATGTCTCTGTAGAATTAACTATCTTAGATTCCACAGTAAACATCACTTGCATGTGATGGTTGGTGGTCTTAATTGTAAATAATAATAATAATAAAAATATGGCGAAATTCGAGCCGTTCAAGTGTCATTTGCGGGAAGTGTTGCTTTTTGCATTTTATTCGAAAAAAAGCAGCTCAGGCGCGTCAAATGATTGAAGATGGTGAATGTTGTATTAGTAAAAGAACATGTCCGGAATGGTTTCATAAGTTCAAAAACGGTGAATATGACGTGGAAGACAAAGAACTTCCTGGACCCGTGAAAAAGTTAGAGGATGCAAATTTGGAGTCTTTGCTGGATGAAGATTCTTGTAGAACGCAACAGGAACTTGCAAATTTGTTATAGATGACTCAGCAAGCGGTTTCTCATCGCTTAAAATGCTTAGGAATGATCCAGAAACTGGGATATTTGGTGCCGTACGAGTTGAAGCCGAGGGACATCGAACGGCGCTTTGTCACGTGCGAACAACTCCTCCAACGGCAAAACAGAAAGGGTTTTTTTCATCGTATCGAGACTGGAGATGAAAACATTATGACAACCCGAAGCGGAAAAAATCGTGGGGCCTCCCTGGCCATGCATCAACTTGGACAGCGAAACCAAACATTCATGGCTCGAAGTTGATGCTGTGTATTTGGTGGGACCAGGTTGGCGTAGTGAACTATGAGCTCTTGCAACCAGGCGGAACCATTACAGGAACCCTCTATCGGACGCAACTAATACGTTGAATACGTTTAAGGAAAAACGCCCGCAATACGCGGAAAGACACGACAAGATAATACTTCTGCATGACAACGCTCGGCCACATGTTTCCAAGGTGGTGAAGACATACCTGGAAACATTAAAATGGGACATCCTACCCCACCTGCCGTACTCTCCTGATATCGCCCTTTCTGATTTCTACCTATTCCGATTGATGACGCATGACCTCGCCGACCAGCACTTTCGTTCTTACGAAGAAGCCAAAAATTGGATCGATTCGTGGATCGCGTCAAACGACGAACAATTTTTTCGACGAGGAATTCAGAAGCTGCCACAAAGATGGGAGAAAGTTGTGGCTAGCGATTGAAAATATTTTGAAGAATGAGTATGTAACCAGTTTTTTATAATAAAACCTCAAATTATGAAGTAAAACAGCGGTTTTTTATTTGTACGCCTATGTAGTATGATTGACGAAGACGTGAATCGTTGAAGACAGTGGGAAGCTCTGAAACCCAGTCTTCAGAATCTCAATAAAAAAGCGCAATATTCAAGGAAACCTTTATCACAAATCCAATACTCAGCATAGAAGTTTTGAATTCAATCAAATATGAACAAGTAATTATACACTGAACCCTACTTGGACGATAAATTAGATAAAGTCATCATAATTATAATAACTTGTTAATAATCGATATATCGAAAATTATTCTAATTGGAAATTTACTTGATTCTTACACTCTTCTTTTTCAAGGTCATGCTTTCAGGATATGTTTCTATATCTTCATCAGAAGCACTACAAAACGTGGATAATAATAAATTGTTTATTTTTGCTTGTATCTTTATTTAAAAAAATTGCACAGAAAAAAAAATTAATTGATAACAAATGGAGACTAATCAAAACACCTATGAAGAAACAAAATTTTGACTGTGAGCTCAATACTATAAACCAAATCTCTGATAATAATGGTTTCAAACCTGACATTGTGGACCAAATATTGAATAAATTCTTATTAAATCAAGCTTTAACATTAATATACCCCAAAAACGAAAAAATAGAACAGAATCGATATATAACACTAAATTATACAGGTAAAAAATCAGTAGAAGTAGCAAATTGTTTGAGAAAAAAAAAAATTCAATATAGCATTTAAAACCAATAATACTTTGAGTAATTTAATCAAAAATAATAAAGACAAATTAAATAAAAACAAAAAAATCAGGAGGAATTGTGGTTCATGCCAGAAAGTACATATCTATTGGACAAACAGGAAGGAAGTTCGAGAAGAGGATTAAGGAACATTCGAGTAGTTTCCTGAATAAAAAACAGAACTCAAAATATGCGAACCATCTTTTAAACGAGAGACATATGTTTGATTCAAACTACAAAATTTTGCACATAGAAAACAAAAGAAGAAGACTTAATATTCTAGAAGCAATTGAAATTAGCAGATATAACAGGCAAAATATCTTATTTAATGACCAAACGGATGTCAACAGATCACCATTGATAAACATGCAATTAAAAAAATTCCAGAAGCATTTATAATACCGTTCCCCCCCTCTTCCATTTTGTGAAATATTTAAGGAAGACTCAATTTTTTTGGAGTAGTTTAACATCGAACTTGCTTGAAGAAGCCAAGAATTTGGCGTAACAATTGTTGCAAATGTAGTGTTACAATATTGTTGAAACAAAATAAATGTGGAAATTTTATTAAATAAATTTTATTTAATCATATTCAAATTAAATGAAAATGGGTTTCTAACAAGTGAGGACCTCAACCATTCAAGGAATTCATTTTTCTAAAAACCATTGAAAAATTTCTAGTGGATAACTAATTGAAAAATCAAACAAGGAAAAATTTTAAACACATTCGATGAGTTTGATGTTTAATTGATTTTAATTCTTTAAAGGTCCGTTAAGGGCTTTTTGTTTGATGAGATTAACCACAAAAAAATCGCGGCTTGCAAAAAAAAATATACGGGAAAAATTCATCCCTTAGTCTTGGAAATTTTATAACGTTAGAAGGGTTCTCGACCGTTCGCTGGATCATGACAATATACTGAATCAGTTTTATCTCGATAAACTATAAAACAATCAAGTACAAAGGTAATTTTTCAGTTTCTATCTGCCACATCAGCTTTTGAATTTTTTTTTCAATCTCCATATGTAATTGAAAATTCATTCATTGAATGTTTAATGAAAAAAAATTATTCCTATAATAACTCGTATTGTTGTAAATAATATAATTAAGATTCTGAATAGCGCAATGACTAATGTTTTCAGCTCTTAATGATGCTTTCTAAATTGTCGAATTGGATATTGGATATAAAAAAAACTCCATACATCAATCAATTTTCATGTGCTTGATGGAGCATTCACGTCGATGGGAAAATCCACGGATGGAAAGAGCTCATTATTCAATTAAGAAGGTGAAACAAGTATAAAGTATTAGTGGACTTTGTTCAAAATCATAAATAATTACCTTCATGTGAATGTGAAAGGTTAATAATCTTCGTGAACGTTCCTCAATCATAATTATAATGTGCTTCATAATTAGTATGTGAATACCTAATAAAAGTAATCGGCATAATCACCTTAGTTGTGACTGTAATTTATTGTTTTTGGTTTTTTTGTAGATGGTTGTTTGAACGTATTTATCACACTAAATGTATTATATTCAATACCACATCATGTTTGTGAAGGGTCATCCAAATGTGACGCCTAGATGTCATGATGAGATGGGATTACTTCTGCGTATCCACATTCACAACTTGCGCTCTGGATAGCATGCTATTATTTCGACTATGACATGTTCTCAAACGATTAAGAACTGTCCAAATTCAAAACCAGGAATTTTTTCAGAAGGATCAGAAATGAGATCCTTATTGAACATTCCATAATTCTTTATCGCTAATGTTCAAGTTGAAAAACGTATTGTACTATAATGGTTTTCGTGATTTCAATCTGGGAACTCTATTTTGTGAAATATATGAAAGTAAATTAGGGAAAGAATGATATTTGCTCCAAGAATTCAGAGCTGTCTGGAAATATTGGAAGGGACAATATTAGACAAAACTGGTATCCAATGAACCGGTGTAGATCTTGCGGTGCCAGTAATTATTCCCATGGATGCATTCAATTCGGCATCTGTATGTGCACTATTGAACCAAAGAGTGCAACAATACTCAGTTGCAGAAAAGACTAAGGCTAGAGGTGCTGTGCTTAGGGTGGAAGCATCAACACCGCAAGATGATCCAGCTAACTAATTCATTAATATATTCCAATTTGTAAGATAACTCTCGATCAATCCACATGTAATGCCTTTACAGCCCATAATCCCCAATATTCCCAGTAGTAGTTAGTGATTATCGAACAGTGGCGGCTTGTCCTATGAGGCAGGTGAGGCAGTGCCTCATCAAAAAAATTCTGAACCATATATTTCTTCATTCCCTTTCATCATCACTTTTTTTCCTCAATATTTTTCCCAATCTCAAGTTCCTTGTATATTCATAACAAATGAAATCCTCTTTGAATAAACGGTTGAGGCATGCCTAACGCAGGCTTCTTTGACTGAATTAGCCTGTCATACTTCGATGACCTACGAGAACGTAATGGAAAGCCGTTCTAGGATTAATCCGAGGCTGGCCTTTGCGCGATCTTAGCCGATCTGAGATCGTTTCGTTTCTGCGATGTTTCTGCGTCGAAGCGGTGAGAACATATCTACGACTTTGAAGGCGGCTTCTCGAGGAATTAGAGGCTGGCCTCAGGTTTTTATTCGAGTTAATCGGGAAGCGGGAAATAGAGAAATAGGGTTAGTTCACTTGATGATTATAATCACTTTTAGGTGAATTTTTTCTGAAATATAAATCTTTTTTATCGAAAGTGACTACCAGATCGCGAAATGGATTCAGCGGGACCTAGTAATAGTAAATCTTTTGAAATTCCTAAGGAACATATTCAGTGTACTTGTGATATTGTTAATTTTTTAATAAATAAGCAACATTTTTTGACTCATTCGTATGATGATAAATTATATTTAATTAAGGAAGTTAAGCGACCTGTTCCAGATTTGAGGAAATCTCTAGTGTCTAGTGGTGGGGTCGGTAAATCAAATCGGGGATTCCAAAATACGTGGTATGACAAGTACGACTGGCTTACTGGAAGTATTACTTTGAAAAAAATATTTTGTTGGCCGTGCATTTTATTCTCAGCAACTAATAGAAATTCCGACAGAGTTTGGTCGAAAAGTGGTTTTAGTGATTTGAAAAATTTATCTCGGGGTCTATCGCTACACAATAAAAGTGCTCAGCATATTTCATTTAATTGCAAGCTTACCATTATGAGAAAGCAAAAACAATAGCAATAGACAATGCGCGTCAAATAGAAATTGAACATTTCAAGTCAAAGAAAATCGACAAATTCTAAGAAGTTTAATAGATATTACGATGCACCTCTGTAAGAGTTACCTTTTAGGGAGCACGATGAATCGAATGAGTCTTTAAATCGCGGAAATTTCAAAGAATTGGTAGTTCTTGTTAGTAAATTTGACACGAATTCAAAAACCTTTTTAGAAAATGATACCAACAGTAAATCGGTATTTTTAGTACATCTAAAACCATTCAAAATGAATTAATTGATTCGGTTGCTTTGGTTGTGAATAAACGAATCGAGGACGAAATTTCACAATCATTGTTTTTTTCTTGGCAAGTTGATGAAACAACTGACATAAGCTGTCATTCCCAGTTATCAGTCATTTTTCGTTATGTAATAGATGACCAACTTGTTGAGCGCTTCATGGGATTTTATGATGTTAGTTCTGGGCGTTCTGCTGATGATCTATTTCAATTTTTATCTTCAAAATTCGGAAAATTTGACAACTGCTTCCACAGAAAGAAGTTTCTCTGCGTTGAAAAGGATTAAAAATTATATTAGGAATACAACTGGACAGGTGCGGCTGAGTAATATGGCTAAAATTTCGATCGAAAAAGGATTCATAAAATCACAGGACGAAAATATTTTTATTGACAAGGTTATAGATCATTTCGATGATCAGAAAAATCGTAGAATTCCATTGATTTACAAAAAATTTTAATATTGAGAACTCAATTTAGAATAATTTTCATTTATAACTTTCAGAATAAATCCTATTTTACACTGCCTTTTTAATTTTTTTATTCAGTGTTAATTTTTTTCAGAGTTTATTTTATTTATTTAGAGTTTATTTCGTTATTTTGAAAATTTCCAACTTGATCTGATCCGATTTTTTTCATTCCCATCCCACACGTGGCAGGACTGCTATACACCTCCGCGTTGGTTCTTGCTGTACAGCTGCATAATAATGGTTTTCATATTTTTGAGCAATTTAGTATATCGAAAAATAAGCTCATAATATATTGGGACAATTAAATTAATGGCTTTTTTTGCTGAATGAAATAAAGTAATATGTATATAAATAATTTGAGGATTCATCAAAAATTCCAAGCATTAGTGAAGAAAATTTTTTAATATATTTATTATGCAACTGACGAAGTAGAGTTCACTATATAAACTTTGTTCGCCACGTAAACCCTATATATATATATATATTACATTATTAATTTTTTTTTCATATGTGCCTCACCATACTATATTGTCACGAGCCGCCACTGTTATCGAAAGCTTTTTTAAGTAGACAAAAATACAAACTATGGAGCATTATCAATAATCAATAATAATGCTTTATTTTAGCCCATGGCTACAATTTTTACAGCAGAAAAAACAACATAACAAAATGTGTACAAGATCATAACTACAACTGAAAATAAAGTTTTCTTAGCCTATTTTTAAACACTTTTATGTTTGGTGATTACTTAACCATCTGTGGTAGAGAATTATTTAATCTTAGTCCTTCAACAAATAATGATTTCTGTAGCACATTCGTATTAAACCTATCTATAAAATAATCTTCCCTCGTTCTTAAATTATAACCCAACATATCCAATCTTCTTATCAGATAGCCTGACATAAATTGAGACATCAAATTATTTTTAATGTTGTGAATGAATATCAAGTTGGCTTCCTCCACCATCTGCCTAATATTCAGAAATTTCAATTTCGACCACATATACCCTATCTCAGCATATCTATCACATTTTAACAATATTCTCATCGCCCTATTTTGCATTATTTGAATCTTATTCAAATCTAAACATACAGTGCTCGAAACGCGGATGTATTATTGCATTACTAGTAAGCCTGTAGATCCATAAACCCGTAGATCTATAGGTCAGTAGATCCATAAGCCAGTAGCTCAATAAACTCATGCACTGCAAAGAACCCGTTAAGAGTAAATAAACACATAAGAACGCGAAAAAACACGAAAGGACCCAAAGAAACACGAAAGAAAGCGAAGAAACATGAAAGAACTGGAAAAAACACGAAAGAACCCGACGAAACACTAAAGAACGCGAAAAAACACTATAGAACCCGAAGTAACACGAAAGAACGCCAAAAAACCAAAGGAACCCGAAAAACCCCGAAGGAGCACAAAAAAACCGAAAGTGCGCAAAAAATCCCCCACTTGTGAATTGCACACCCTGTATGACATTTCATTCAAATTAGCTCCTGTACGCGGAAAAACACGAAAACTTGAGAAAAACTGAAAGTCTGCTCTAGGAATGCGCAACTCAGATGTGACACCCTGTATATGAATCGAAAATATTTTATCGAATTAAAAACCCGTAAGCAGACACAGTCGAACTAACTCGATGGAAAGTATTTCTTAATAATAGGCAACGCATATGGGACACCCTGTATATAATTGATTCACAGTGGGTGCTTTTTCCTTAAAAAAAAAACAAAGTAACATCGTTTCAACTCGATCGATTCACGATCGGTGAATTTTACTAAGGTGAAATAAAAATTATTCGATAAAGGTCTGGAGGTGTAACCGTGAACAGAGTGCCTCGCCGATTATTTCGAATTTCGTTCCATTCGTTCATGCACGAACTTAGTAGGTCTCGAACCGGTCGGAACTTTTGTGACATAACGGATGGATTCTCGACTGAAAATGGCAGTTTTCAATCGGAAAATACTCGGTCTTTCCTCGCTACTTGGATATGAAAATGGATACCCGGAGATTGGAAATTTCCTAAAGATTCGTTTTCTACCGCTCGCAGGGCGTTTGGCGTTTTTTTCGGGCCGCACGAAACGAAAGCGTCGGGGCGGTTTTTTGACGTTTCTCGGTACTCGCGGGTGCAAAAGTTGCCGTTTTTTTTGCGTCATTTTCGTCTAGATTTCTGGGGGGCTCCGGAGATCAGCTCCTAGCCAGGCACGAGGCCGTTCTTTGTGTCGAAAAAGCGACCGCCCCCGTCCTGCTTCGGAGGAGAACTTCCGTCCGTTTTGACCCTTTGGGCGATTTCGCGAAAAACGCCGTTTTCGCTATTTTCGTTTGAAAATTTTGGGCGTTTTGAGAGCGCCTAGGGAGGGTTTTACGGTCGCTTCTTCTAAAAGAGGATGCGCCCTTTCGATTTTTAAGGTTCCCCGGTGTCGGCCCTTCGGCACTCACGGAAAGCTTCGCTTCTCGGGTCCCTAACGGGACTCAAGTTAGCCACGCCCACCCTTTTTGCCATATTATATAGTTATAGTATATATGTTACGCCCGAAGACCGAAAACGCTCAGTGGCCGGAAAAAACGGCCACGTCGCGTTCTGGTTGTCTTCGAACGCACAGAACGCGTTTTGGTTGTTTTTAAACGCTCGCAACGCGTTCTGGTAATTGTGAAACAACCGGAACGCGTTTGTCTAACGGCAATTGGTTCAAATGTAAGACCCTGTAGTTTTTACATTTTTAGAATAATAAAAATAAGTTGTGTCCGAACATGTTTGGTACTTGTGGTCTAGCATTTCTTTATGAGCACTGAGCACATACAAAACTATTTTATATTTGTCTACCCAGTACCTATTGGAATCAACATGTGATACATTATTGGAATCAGCTCAGCTAGAGTAATCCGGAAATGGAGACAAAATAGTTCAATTTAAAAAAAATGACGGTGATGTCATTACTCGAAAATAATTCACGCTGTATATTAGATTATTATTTTAAAATAAGGTAAATTAAAATAAAAATCGATGTGTTTCAGGATTATTTATTGAAATGGTCTGATTAGCTAAAAATGAATTTGTTCCATACTTTACGGATACAAGTTAAATGTACTATGTAATTCGAAATGTCATTCAAACAGTTCTTGTAAAACTAAGTAACGTACCTATGTAAAGTACACAAAAGTTCGGAAAAACCAGTCGTTTGTATTTAATTGTAGTTTTCAATAATTGAATTGTTTCTAATAAAGTAATTAAAAGAGTTATAAATTCAAGTTTGTTTTGTTCTCCACAATAAGTTGGATTTGTAGAAAATAAATTGAAATTCATTTGTTCAATAAAGAACTTTTCGCTTTTTAATTCATGCATTTATATATTATATGCTCGACAATATAAGTTTATTAGTGTAACTTTCTTCCTAGAACTGAAAAACAATTATAAGAAATTTAATATTGTTGAAATGATTCGGCAAGAAAAACCAAACCCATCTTTGGTATCAATTGTAGTTGTCAATAATTGAATTGTATTTCAATTTTCAACTTTGTTTTATGAGAGACAATATGAATTTTATCCTACGCAGGTAGAAAGCGGCAAATAGTACAAGTCGAACATTAAGAACGCGTTGTTAGCGTTGAACAATTGACAAAACGCATTCCGGCTGTTTAACAATTACCAGAACGCGTTGCGATCGTTTAAAAACAGCCAAAACGCGTTCTGTGTGTTCGAAGGCAGCCAGAACGCGATGTGGCCGTTTTTCCCGGCCACTGAGCGTTTTCGGTCTTCGGGCCTAACATATAGATCATATACCGCGACCAATCAGACTTTTCGAAAACCAAATTTACTTTTGGAAAATGATATTTTTTAATTGTGTAGTGACATAACCTCTTTTTCAATTCTCTCGAATATTTTAGCTACTTCTGTAGTTAATGATATGGATTTTTACAGAAGCAATAATTTCCTGTACATTTTTCGAACTGAACTATTTTATTGAATACTAAGCAGATGAAATAGCGGTTAATAACAGTAGTTAGTAATCACAATGAATTTATTACAGGTTCAATAGGGTCGGCGCCAGGGTCAAATCTGAAGCCGACATGGAGGAGATCATGGACAACCTCCAGGAACAAGCGATGGAAGATAAGAAAATGCGCAGCTACGCCGTTATACCCCCGATCTTGCTGGACAAGCGGGAGAAGGAGATACAATACAAAAACAACAACGGATACGTGGAAGACATGGAAACGATGTACAAAAATAGGCAGTACATAAACATGTGGACGTCGACGGAGAAGGAGATCTTCAAAGAAAAGTAACGATTTATATCATCAATCATAATCCACTTGCGTTGCAACAATCATCTGCAAAGACTAGTATTTTGAATATCATACGAAAAAAGAGTGCGGCAAAAGTCAGTCACTGTCTGGTATTCACGCATGCGTGTATTATCAGCCAGGGCGGAAGGAAGCAGCTGGCACGTAGCGAGTTGAGTTGTCCGCGTGTAGTAATGTTTTGTGTACGTTTGCAGTGCGTTCGTTACCATGGCTGCGCGTGTAAAGTACACGAAAGACGAATGTGTATGTTTGCTTCCTTACCTAAAACTCGACGGAGATTATGCTGAAATTTTCGAAGAATTTCGCCAGCGCTTTCCAAATAAGCAAGTTTCCACCAAACAAATGGTTCATAAACTGTATCGTAAATTTATAAGTACTGGCTCCGTACTCTACGCGCCGCTGCTACCGTTATGACAGAGAAAAACATGAACATCGTGGCTCAGTCTTTTGTCGAACATCCAAATCAATCTGCACGTCGCACAGCCACAGCATTGGAGATTTCTGACAGAAGTTTGCGTCGCATTTCAAAGAAGATGAAATTTCGTTGTTATCGGCCTCGACTTTTGCATGCGCTGAACGAGGATTACCTTGATCGAAGATTGTAATTTTTTGAGTGGTATCTAGGCTGCGCAGATGATGAACTTTTCTACTGTTCCATTCTTTTTAGTGATGAGGCTTGGTTTAAGTTGAATGGGCGTATTAATCGACACAACTGGTCGATGTAACGATCGAAGAGGAGTTGAATGTTCCTGGTGTGACAATATGGGCAGGTTCATGCAGGTGGCCTTGTAGGATCTTTCTTTTTTTGAAGGCACTGTGAATGCGCAAAATTACTTCGAGTTACTGGAAGATTTAAGGAGCGAATTAGATAACAATACAGACCTTGCGAGAATTAAACATTTTCAGTAGGACGGCGTTGCTCCTCATTTTGGAGTTGAAGTTTGGCGATTTTTGGTTGAAGAATTCTTTGATTGGATAGGAAGACGAGGAAAAGTGGAATGGCCGCTTGATTTTGCGTTTTGGAGAGTCCTTAAAGAAAAGGTTTTCAGTGAACCACCTCGTGATATTCCTCATTTACGCGTGCAAATCGAAGAACTTCGTTCCAATACCGAATTTTTCCGTAAAATTTATTTTACCGTGACTAAATGATGCCGCATGTGTGTTGAAGAGGAGGGGAAATAATTCGATCCTAAAATGCTAGGCCACATGTAATTATTGATGTTATATTTTTCTCGAAAATCAATTTATTTGCAATTATTCCTGCTTTTTTTCTCATATGCAAAACGCTAAACTGACTTTTGCCGCACCCTGTGTGAAATGTACCGTCTTTCTGCGTTCAAAAGGCGATTTGTACCACGTGTTTAAAAGAGTCACTGTGCTTAATCAATATGACGAGCACCATCTCTTGGATTTCGTAAGGACTTTAAATTTGAATTACGCAGTCATAAGTTTGTGAAAGTTTTTATTACTCTATCGACCATATGTTACATGATTCCCACAGGAATACTGTTGAGTTTTTCCAGGAACGCTTGTCTAATTACCATTCGTTTTCAGGTACCTGCAACATCCGAAGAATTTCGTTGTGATATCAAGCTACTTAGATAGAAAATCGGTGGCTGACTGTGTACACTATTATTATACGAGTAAAAAGACAGAAAACTATAAACAACTCCTCAGGAAGTCGAGGCAGAGGACAAGAGCATCGAAAAATACTCAGAAGGTCAACAATGCTGCAAATTCTTCAGTTGTGGATATTTTGACAACCGGTAAGCGGAGAAGAAGATTAAACTGATTTCTTTGCGAAATTGCCTGTTTAGGTTTTAATCGGTGTAGGCATGAAACTGCATTTTTATATACGTTTATCTGCACATAACTCCTTTCCAAGAAAATGTTTGTGGTTCTTAAAGATGACAGTTATAGAGAGTTATTAAAGGGGGAAGATGATATACAGGGTGGCCATTTGAAAACGAAACAGACGAGATTACAGACGAAATAAGTTTTTTCGATAGAAATGCTCGGACAGGTCGATTTCTGTTTCGAGGGGGACAACTCTGTTTTGTTTTCAAATGGCCCCCCTGTATAAGAGTAATGAAGGCTCAACTGTTCACACAAATGCTCCCCATACAGGTTTTTTAAGGTGCACTGTTGATGAAAAAGTACTAGTCAGCAAAATAACTCAATAAATGTGGAATAGAACCTGATAAAATGTGTACAAGAGTCACATAAAAAATAAACCACATGGTGGTTAATCTTGAAATGAGAAGTAATAAAATAAGCTTTCATTTCAAGTTGAAGATATTATATTATATCATGAAATTCGTCAATAGTGCTTGAAACAATAGAATCTAAATGTAATGCAGTTGATCATGGACACTTTATGCAGATAACAGTGAAAGTATAGTTACCAAAGAAAATTATTGCAAAACCAGATATTTGACCTAATCTTGACGTGAGTAAATAGTAGCATAATGGATGGATAAATCACAGAAGTAACCCTTCATAGTAGTTTTGCAAACTACATACTATGAAATCAGGCGACAGACCCTCATCAATATACGAGGATGTATCAGAAAAGAATAAGACTGGTGCTATAGGCGGTTTGCGTAAATCTGAAAAGAGACATCTGGTGGCGACTTTCGGCATATTTGTTGTGAAAGAATTGTCAATAGATCAGTAATATCATTAGATCTCCTAGAACTTTTCATTGTTTTGGAAAGTATTTTTGTGAGTTTACCCAGAAGAAGGATGGATATTGAGAGATCATTTGGATTTTTGAAAATAAATTTTGGTCATTTCTCCAAAGGAAATGAAGAAAAAGGACTAGCTTTGAAGAAAGCTGGTCATGTTTACAACATTATAGAGCGGACTGGTTTCATTACTTCCAAAGTAACGAGACAAACTTCGATAAATTTGCTACCTTACAATGTTGAAATAACCTTAAGCACACTTCTCGACTATGCCAAAATATGAAAATTTTTGTTTTTTGTACTTGTTCTTCCAAAAGAAAAGAAAAAAATTGTTTGGCAACTCGAATATAGTTGAAATAAAACTTCTAGTGACACAAATGATAAGCCAAGTTTAATTTTCATCAAAAAAAGTAACAATCTATTTTCAACATTGAGTTTACAATTTCCATGGCCGCTGTAAGCTAAAATTGAATCTATCGAAGACAATACCAGCAATACACTTCAACTCTTCATCACATTTTAAAGATTTAATACCATGGAAGCCCATACATTTGATAGGTTCATCGATGCCAACACATTTGTCGTTTTTACGAACAAATAATTTGGTCGTATCGGCAATATTACATTGAATTGCCACGGCAGACATTTCCTCCGCACTATTTCCCATGAAATTACTCTCAAATAAAAATATATCATCATCTGAATCTTATGGATCAGTTTGACATGAAAATTCCTTCTAGCCTCTTTCCACTTGTACTGAATGATTATTATTTTCATTTCAATTAGAGATTCAACAATAGATCCTTCCTTTGACTCATCCTTTCTTCTTGATCTTGCTGTTTTTCTTTCAAATCTCTCCACTCCCATAGTGGAATTATCCACTTTTTTATACATCTGAAATAAGTAAAATGAGATCGGACATAGATAACAGAAACTGAACTAACCTTTGGAAAAATCGTAGGGTTATAAGACGGGCATTCAGGTATATTACTTTCGGCATTTCCTACGAAATGAGCATTACATATCTTCTGGAATTTTGTCGGTTGCCATTGCTTGGAAGTACCATCATTACTGAAGTTTTGAATGAATGAAATTATAATAACATCTCCAATCAATCAGATATCCTTACCAAACTCTTCCAACTCTATTAATCCCTCTGCTTCCGTTCTTTCTCAAACCATTTATTATGAAAAGAATAAAATTTAATAGAATTGTCTGTGTTATAATAAGCATTGTTGCAACCAACTACACAACACTGAATACGTGAAGAATATTATACTCATTCATTTTCAATATTGAGGTTTGTAAATCAACAATTGCATAAACTCTTAAGTACGCTTCCACCACAAAAGAATCAGAAATTATGCCCCAAATCAATATGTAAAACACAGGGAAATGACAGCGAATTTGAATTCTTTCACAACAAAAATGTCGAATTCCGCCACCGAGGTCGCCACATACAAATATGCAAACCGTCTATAGTATATCCATGAACATTTATTTAAATGAATTCTTGAATGGTTGAGGTCCTCACTTGATTGAAATCCATTTTCATTTGATTTGAATATGATTAAATAAAAACTTATTCAATCAAGTTTCCACATTTATTGTGTTTCGACAGTATTGTACGAGTAACACTACATTTGCAACAATTGTTTCGCCAAATTCTTGGCTTCTTCAGGCGAGTTCGATGTTAAACTACTCCAAAAAATTGAGTCTTATATATTTCACAAGATGGAAGAGGGGGGAAACAGTATTCTAAATGCTTCTGGGATTTTTTATGGCATGTTTATCAATGGTGATCTGTTGAAATCCCTTTGGTCATTAAGTAAGATATTTTGCTTGTTATATCTGTTAATTTCCATTGCTTTTAGAATATTAAGTCTTCTGCTTTTGTTTTCTATGTGCAAAATTTTGTAGTTTGAATTGAGTATGTCCCTTGTCTAAAAGATGGTTCGAATAAGTTGAGTTCTATTTTTTATTCAGGAAACTACTCAAATGTTTCTTAATCCTCTTCTAGAAGTTCCTTCTTGTTTGTCCAATATATACTTTCTGTCATGAACCACAATTCAACTTATACTCTCCTGATTTTTTGTTTTAATCTAATTTGTCTTTATTATATTGGATTAAATTACTTAAAGTATTATTGATTTTGAATGCTATATTGAAATTCTTTTTGTTTTTCGATAATTTGCTACTTCTATTGATTTTTTACCTGTATAATTTAGTGTTATATATCTATTCTGTTTTATTTTTTTCGTTTTTGGGGTATATTAATGTTAGAGCCCGATTCAATAAGCATTTATTCAACACTAAATTACACAGGTAAAAAATCAATAGAAGTAGCAAATTTTCTGAAAAACAAAATGGAATTTCTATATAGCATTTAAAACCAATAATACTTTAAGTGATTCAATTAAAAATATTAAAGACAAATAAAAAAGATCAGGAGTATATAAATTGAATTGTGATTCATGCCAGAAAGTATATATTGAACTAACAAGAAGGAACTTCGAGAAGAGGATTAAGGAACATTCAAGTAGTTACCTGAATAAAAAACAGAACTCAAAAAATGCGAACCATCGTTTAGACGAGGGACATATGTTTGATTAAAACTACAAAATTTTGCATATAGAAAACAAAAGCAGAAGACTTAATATTGTAGAAGCAATGGAAATTAACAGATATAACAGGCAAAATATCTTACTTAATGACCAAACGGATGTCAACAGATCACCGTTGATAAACATGCCTTAAAAATCCCAAAAGCATTTAGAATACATCAAACTCGCCTGAAGAAGCCAAGAATTTGGCGAAACAACTGTTGCAAATGTAGTGTTACAATATTGTTGAAACACAGTTAATGTGGTTATTTTATTGAATAAGTTTTTATTTAATCAGATTCAAATTAAATTAAATAATTTCAACAACTGATCACAGCAATGTTGAGCTCTAACTCTGTCTCAAATCTTTTACCTCTCAATTCTTTTTTGACTTCAGAAAACGAATGGAAGTCACATGGAGCCAGGTGAAAAGAGTAGGGGGATTAACCATAGTTTAAACCCCTAATTCTTGACAAATCGTTGATTTATGAGCTGGAGCGTTGTCGTGATGCATAGTCCACCCAAAGTACTGATAAAGCGGCGTTTTTTTTCTTTAATTTTGCCTTTGAGGGGCCTCGAACTACATTAGGATAGTGCTTCTCTGTTACTGTAAGTCCTTTAGGATCGTGAATAACGCACAATTTATCAAAGAAATTCAGGAGCATCACTTTACCTATGCTTTAAGTAGTTTTGACCTTCTGCGGTTTTGAGATGCCTTAATGATAAAACCAACTTTCGTCACATGTAACCACATCATTCAAAAACTGAGGGTTACTTTGCAATTGAGTTTTCCACTGCTGACAAATTGTCACTTGATTCGCTTTCTGTTCATCGGTCATCACTTGTCATCATTTTTTATCGAGTCTTTGATTTTCAAATTTTGATTCACTCAAAAACTTCACATCGTGAGAAACTTTTATCTATATATTCATCTTTAATCATTTCAGAAATTTCAGTTGGTGTTTTACCCAATCAAACACAAAATTCCTTGCTCCACTTTCATTTTTCGATTAGTACGCAAAATACTGACAATTCGACAATTAAAATATAACAAATGTCAAAAGTTTAATCAAAGATGACTCGGGGTAGTACATTAAATATAGGCCTTTAATGTCTCATTTTTTAGGTTATAAAAGTTAACCTCTAAAAGAAGTTATAGCACCAGTCTCGTTATATACTGATATATCCTCGTACACAAACATAATGTAGTATATAAATTCAAGCTATTGAAACCACAGTTTACCCGTCAAGTATTAACGAACTTTTCAAGGGATCTAATTATGAGACTGACAATGAACTGTTGGCTCTCAAAAATTTTCTGTGTGCCACAAAGCTCTCCATTGTCACCTTTCTGATGGGATATTTCCAGAGGAATTAATGAATTAGAATGTTGCATGTATTCAGTTCATTGGACATTCGCAACAGACAAGAAGTTTCTGAATTACACTAGGAAGAAGTGAAGAGTCCAACAAAGTGAATACCTTGGAATTAGAGGGATAAGACCAACTCAAATAAGGAAATGAATTATCAGAACAGTCATGTTTTCTTTCTATATAAAAATCAAAGGATAACTCTCAAAATTCAATTAGCTACCAAATGATAAAGACCAATATTAAAATAAAATATTTCCGTATGTGCAATACATTTTTTTCTATGATAAATTAATAATAAACCTTATTCAAACATTGAATGAAAATTTCTCGAGCAGAACTATTACTAATTTATGTAGCTTACATGAACAGATCACCAACAATAGAACAAAAAATACCCCTCTGAAACTTTTCAGTCACTTTTTTCTATTCTTAAACATGCACTTTGAGAAAAAGATTTATATTGAATATTTAAAGTGGTAGATCTACCAGTGTACTTATAATTACAACAGCAACTCAACATATGAAGTTCACTATTTTATTTGTACTTGATACAACCAATTACATTGTTCTGAATGGAATGAATGCGTGGAAAAATCATTTACATAAATAAAAAACAAATTAGAGGAGTTTGAACAAAAAATGAAAAAATATGTTAATCAGCTAATAAATCTATAGAATTATTGATTTTGTATTCTTCTTCGATATACTGGGATATAATTCAATGCATAGTATCAGTATAAAAATGTCGGTTTTAAAACACTCAACAGGGGGTGAGGGGATCGTTTCTCTGTTGTCCATTATTGTATTGTGTGTCACAACGCAGGGTGAATCTTTAAGTAATACAATCATTTCAACCATGGTCAATAATGTATGATTTTTCTTGTGCTTACATTTTCAAAAATTGATCTCAGATTGATTTTATTGAACTTAACACATTTCGCTTCATTTAGAACAATTTACAAAATATTTTTGTTAAGCATGTGATATACAGGGTGAGTCTTTGACCACTGGGTTAATTTTAACCATAGATTCTTGACGTCAAAAGAAACATTTTTTCCTATAACATTTTTGCAAATTTGGCCCCGTTCAAAAGATATAAGGTGTTGAAATTTCATAAAAAAATTGCATTTTCACCTGTAATATTCAAACGACAATATTAATTGAAATGATCTCTTGTAGAAGGTTTTTGATGATAGTCATGCATATTTTGGCATCAATAGATTTATTCCATATCTTGTGTTTCTCACTACTACTGTACAGATTGGTTAAATTGGATGAAAAACAAGTATCACTTGAACTAAAGGTCCGTATCTTGTACTTCCTAGAATCATTAGTCCTTCTTGAGATAAAATCTTTCTTCATCTTTTTCCTAAATTGCACCATTTTTGAGATATTCGATGTTGAAAGGAATTAAATCGATATAATCATCTGATGAAACATGAGTGAGTGAAACATTTCTCAGAGGGAAAATAATTTTTTTGAACAATTCAAAATCAATAGTGGATACTGTGGAAGGTAATTTTCTCTCAAACTGAACTGGACTACAGAGGGGTATTTGCTCAATGTGAAAACTTAAAATGCTTGAACTTTTTTAACGCAGCTGAATATGGCAAAACAGTACCTATGTGAAAAAAGTGTTTCTTTTGATCTCAAGAACCTATGGTTAAAATTAACTCAGTGGTCAGAGATTCACCCTGTATATGCTTAAATATTCGTTTATTTATTTGTCAAACATTACAAATCATTTACGTAAGAAATACAACAATTCACTCCACCCTGCATAAATAATGTTGCGACATCTATCGCCCCAAATACGTAGTATTCATCCCTTTGTTTCAATCAATAATTGGCTTACTCTGTTAGTAGGATTTGATTTCAATTCAACAGATGGCGCTATCGATGAAAATCTCGCTTTTCTGCAGATTTGTAGCAGAAGCTAATATCCTAAGTTATCCACATCTTTCAATTTTTATTTTATTTTAAAATTCCGGGATGTTTTTTGAGAAGTATTTATATTCAGACATGTTCAGTTGTGAAATATTAGACTTCAATAGTCAACATTAAATCAGATTCTAAAAAGAGGAGAAATTATGTAGAATAACAGTGTATAACAGACATAAAAATTGTTAAAAAAAATAAAAGGATACCTGCGTGTGCTACTATCATCTCTATTTGTGTAGGTCCCTTTATAATGGGTTTACCACACTGCAATATTCTTGTGT
Organism: Micraspis discolor; assembly: GCA_030674115.1. Lineage (NCBI taxonomy): Eukaryota > Metazoa > Arthropoda > Insecta > Coleoptera > Coccinellidae > Micraspis > Micraspis discolor. The sequence goes on from JARTUT010000465.1 coordinate 424,045, forward strand.
TGTGGTAGGGAAAATTGATCATGATCTTCTTTGTATCACGTGGATTGCACCAACAAATCTTATGAAGTTTTAGTGTGCAGTAAACCAGTAATAGATCAAGGCGTGCTTTGTCGCAGTTCTGAAGATTTGTAACCTACTTCAGAGCCTGTTAACCAGTAAATAACTTTCGAAGGCATATAAGCTGCACCCCTCTACGCAATCTGCTGAAGATGGCTAAGGGAATAAAACACCTTTGAGTCAATGTAGCTTTTGGCATTGTTTGGAAGTACAACTATATCTCGATCAGACATCCTTTGAGAGGGATATAAGTAGATTTATTAGAAATGGTACCTAATGGTACAGGAGGTTTCAGTGTAAAGGAAATATCGCCAACGCAATCAATCCAGATTTCTAGTTTCCTTCTTCAGTTTTCATATTATCCTCTTCCGTTAACATAGAAAAGTAGCCGAAATGCAATCAAAACTTATTGAATGAATTCTATTACTAACCAAACAATCCATTTTCATTCTAGGCGTAACGACGCGGCTTCAACGGGAGCAGCAGCAGAAAACTGTCGTCCGCGAGGCGAACCAAAACCAGGACTCCGCCTCGACGTCGACGACACCTTCCTCGCTACCTTACTCCCAAAGCGGCACGACGACGACGACCACGTCATCCACAGCCACACCTTCTTCATCAACAACGACTACCACGACGACGGTGGCCTCCGTCTCTTTGGCGACGTCCACGGCGCCATCCTCAAACGCTCCCACCAGTCCGCTGAGCGCCTCGGCCGTTATCGCCTGCTCTACGCCGTCCTCTACGGCCACGTCGTCCGTGTCGACTACGGCCAACTGCGCAGGCGCCCCTACGACTGTTAAACAGGAACCATCTGCGTCGCCCCTGCCCGCCTCCGCAGGTCCGCCGGAGAAGTTTACCGATTTCAACTCGTTCGAAGAGTACAACAACCAGCTTAACAAGGGCGCAGTCGCTACCACCGGCGACCAGTATTACGGAGAGGAGACGTCGTCCGGCGCAAAGGCCGAGGTGATGGAGGTTAAAATGGAGGTCAAGATGGAGATGGAGTCTGCGCCTGAGGCTGTGAGGTGAGCTTTTCAGGTTTTCTTTAGGTTTATATAGGTTTCAGTTGCGCAGTAAGCATAGACTTCTTCTTCTGCTTCAGTAATTGACAGCCACCAGTCTCTCCTGCTTTTTGATGGTGTGGTTCTTCCTATCGGCGTGTATCCATCATCCTATTGATATATCCATTCCGTGCTCTCCTTCTTCCTCTTGCTCTCCTTACCATGTCACCTACTCCACATTTTTCTCTGATATGGGTACTTTCAGTATGTCCTCTGATGTTTAATAGGAGAAAGCACAGAGAGTTTTCATTTCGGTTTTTCTCATTTGTCTTTTGGTCACAGGTCCTACGTATGAATTATGTATTCCAAATTGATTGTTTGAGATATTGAGGCGGTTTTGTTGACTTGATGTCTCACTTCCCCTTCGCCTTTTGTCAGCTTGCACCTTGAAAGTTCTCTAGATAATGTCATTGACTTTGTTTTGATGTTTTATCTTTTTGCGATCAAGATGGCGTCATCCGTGTTGTACAAGCTGTGTATTCGGCGTTGTCCCATTCTGTATCGAGCGCCGCACTCCTTAACTGCTTCTACGATCTTTTCAAATAAGATATTGAACAACAATGGTCTTCCTGACAGTTTTTTGTTCATGTTTTTAATGATATTACCATCTTTATAACTTTTAATTACTTTCCGACATTCCTCAGTAATACTTGGGATGACGACATTACAGGTTGTCGAGTGTCATTTGATGTTGTGAATGAAAATGAATCGAATCTCTTCATTTCTCTGTATTTATTAAAAAAAAAAAAAAAAAAACATTTTCATGCACTGTTCAATTTGAATATGTTCAAAAATAGCTTGTCTTGGGCAAAATTTTCCCTTGGTTACCAAATTCTATGGCAGGTATGCCTTTTTCAATCTGTAAATATCCAGTTATCAATCTTTTGCTACACTTCAAATATTTTGTTTCATTCCAATCATATATGCTACATTTCATATTTATCATTACTTTCTACAGCTGCCCGTCTTTATTTTAATTTAATTTTTATTATTTATTATTATTTATATACAAAGAGTTGAGGCATAGTCTATAAACTCACAAACTAAATAAATAAATTTAAATTCGAAAACATAAAAACGGTTATCTTATCGAAAAAGAAAAACAGTAGTAATATCATGACCCAATCAGAACTATAAAAAAACACCTAGAGTATAAAAGAGAAATGTCCTCGATAATAAAATTTTCAACTCTAGTCACCAAAATAATTTTCTCCATTATTATATTTCATCAGAAACAACTTGAGTATTATTTTTTGTCATTAAATTGTCAAAACCTATGAAGTCTCATCAATGTCTATCAAAAAATTGACATTTTGAGAAATCCACTTCTAGCAGGACTTTTTCGAGATATAGAATGAGTATAGTATACATCATCTTGAAAACTACATGTCTTTTAACATTAATCAACATATCTTATCGAAAAACCATTTTGATTCAATGTGTAGATTTATTATTTGGCAATAGCCATCATCTTTTTTTTTCTTGGTACCAACGTTTGGATAAATATCGTTTTCCAGGCAAAAAATTTACTTTTGAGAAAACAGAATATATTTGAAAAAAATGTCAGTTTTAATAATAATGTTTATTTGCAACAACAATATAAAATGTACAAAAACATAGGTACATACAATATACGATGTAATAATTACGTCCAAATAAACGGAAAATATTATTAGCCCATTAGAACATCACTGTTGTGCATGGGCAATACACTTTTTATATGTTTAGAATCTTAGACGCCTATTTCTAGCGTTCGTGGTGCTTGCACCTATCCCATGTTACAACAGACACATAATTATACAACAAAATATAGTTTTATCCTCTTTTTAAATCATTGCGGCTTTCGTGTGGGGGTGACAGAAGCAAAAGGCACATCAAGAGTTTCAGTTATTCTCAACCAGCTGTTTTGTCTCGGACCTTCCCAGAAGAATGATATATTTTTTAAATAAAGATTTTATCATGTTTTCCGAGTTTATTCTATTTAAATACATCTTATAAATATCTGGTAAAAAATTGTAAACTTTCAACGCAACATTTGAAAAACAACGATGACTGACATTCCCTTACTGTACTGTGACTGTGACGCTATCTTTTTCTTTGTATCTTGTATTGTAGTTGTGACTTACTTTTTCTAAAAGATTCATATTTTTGTAAGTATACATTATGATCTGATGCATATATAATTGTCTTAGGTCCATTAAACCCGTTTCTGAAAATAACACACTCGAAGAGTGTGTGGACCATTTACCGTACATCATTTTGATAATTCGCTTTTGCATTACATCAAGCGGTCTTAGATGGGAATATACAGCACCACCCCAACCCAATATAGCATATCTTAGTCGTGATTCAATTAAAGAATAGTATAAGATTTTCAAGTATGGTAAATCCAAAATAGTTCTCAGGTACTTAAAACGATACAAGAGTGGTCTCAATGTCCTTGTGGTATTATTAATGTGGGCATCCCATCTTAAATGAGAATCAATAGTGATGCCCAGGTACCTGTAAGATTGTGTTACGTTTAATTTGAATTCTCCGTGAGTATTTTTTATTGTTAAGTGATTATATTCAGGTTGTCCCTTTATGTTGTTTGAGAAAGGCATAAAGAATGATTTTGTATAATTCACTGTTAACATTTTATGACTGAAATAATCAAATATTTTAGACAGGTCTTGTTTATCTCAACTACCTTCAAATATTTTAGACAGGTCTTTTTCCGCTGTATTTTTCAGACTCTCCCACTTATCATCTGTAAATAAAATAGCAGTATCGTCCGCAAAACTTAATAAATTACCAGAAATCTGTGAGGTTAGAATATTATTGAGATATATTGTAAATAGTACTGCACCCAAGACAGTTCCCTGTGGTAACCCAAAACTAACCACTGCTTCATCACTTAGGATCTTGTTTATCTCAACTACCTGTCTGCGGTTTGATAAATAATCTTCAAAAAGATCATTAGACACCCCCCGTACCCTCCAAGGCGCACAACATCTGCATATGGTCTACAGTGTCAAAGGCCTTAGCAAGATCCAGGAACACGCACAGGACAGGTTTACTAACTTCTAAGCATTTAGTAACTCCATCAACCAACTTAGCGACAGCATCTCCCGTACACAAACCTTCTCTGAAACCATATTGTTTCTCAGTACTTTATTTTCATCGAGAAACTTAACCAATTTTCGCTTCAAAACTTTTTCAAATATTTTAGCCAAAGTTGTAATTAGTGAGATTGGTCTATAATTATTTATATCTTTTGCATCCCCTCTTTTATAGATGGGAGTGATCATAGCTTTTTTAAAATCCTGCGGAACTTTATTCGAAACAAAAATCGTATTGATTAAATGACATAATGGTGATGCTATAATATCAGCGGTTTTCTTAAAAATTTCCGATTTCAAACAGTCAAAACCTGGAGCTTTCCTGTCTTTGAGAGAGTTTATGACTGTTTTAATGCAGCGTAAAGATTTCTTAACTTGTCAATAATAGGTTGTCAAATATCTCTCTTCCACTTTTTGCTCTTAATTCAATGCTTTATAAAAAGTGTTACAGTGATCGGATTTAGTTCATTTTGTTCGATAATCTGTTTCCATCTAGACGGCAACTTCATAATACCTCCCTCGTAGAAGCCCCCTCCTTATTTGCAAAGAACTCGGACAGCCACTTCTCACAAGCCTCTTTTGAGTTCAACTTCACACCACCAAGGGCGTTCGCCATGGACAGGAACAGGTGGTAATCACTTGGCGCTATGTCCGGGCTATATGGTGGATGCTGTAAAACCTCCCATCTAAGCTCTCGTAGCTTCTGACGAGTCATCAACGAAGTGTGTTGTCATGGTGGAACAGTACACCCTTCCTGTCGGCCAATTCTGGACGCTTCTGGTCGATCGCCTGCAGTTGTTCGCAGTACATGTTAGAATTAAGCGTCTGGTCATATGGGAGCAGCTCATAGTGGATGATTCCCTTCCAATCCCACCAAACACACAGCAAAACCTTCCTGGCCGTCAATCCCGGCTTGGCCACTGTTTGGAACGATTCTCCTGCCTTCGACCACGACCGTTTTCGCTTGATATTGTCGTATGTGATTCATTTTTGTCGCCAGTCACCAACCGCTTCAAGAATGGGTCGAGTTCTTTCCGTTTCAGCAGCATATCGCAGGCGTTGATTCGGTCCAGAAGGTTTTTTTGCGTCAAATCATGCGGCACCCAAACATCAAGCTTTTTTTGTATCCTGCAGATGGTTTAAAATAGTTAAAATAACTCCCATCACATAGGCGATGTCACGAGATGCCACTTGCCGGTCTAACTCGATGTATTTCATGATTTGATCGGTATTTTTCGTCACAGGTTTTCCGCCGGCTGGCTTATCCGTGGTGTCGTTTTCACCGGCTCTGAATCGTCGAAACCATTCCTCCGCGGTTCGAACTGATAGAGTACCATCCCCCAAAACACCACTCACGAAACGTTTCTCTAGCGGATTTGCCTTTAACGAAGGAAAACTTTTAAATAGCACGAATGTCGGCGTTACTGAACTCCATGTTTACACGTCTATAACTGTTGAACGCAATATCCAAACGAATCATGCATAGCGTCGTTTTGTTGGTTATGTCAAGACCTTTCAAATTATGTATAGTTTGTACATGGCCGCGAAATTCAAAAGACAAAATGGCGGAAGGGAGACATTTGGCAACCTATTATAATGCGGAACCAACAAACTTCAAAGATCAGCTTTTTGAATGGTTAATATTCTACATTGAAAACGATAGAAGTTGTCTATCGAAAAATTTTTAGCAAGAACAATAGGAGATGGTGGTTATTGCCCAAATAATGAATCTACACGAGTTCCTCTAATCAAAAACTTCTCATCAACAAATATATTCATTGTTATGAATGCTGCAGATACTACGTCTCTCGAAATGTTGATTTTAATTAACTATCCTGTAAGATATATTGAAAAAAAATTCTACTGAAACTCCTATTGGTCAAAATCGCCCGTCGTTTCCCCTTCTACCCGCCACCCAGAAAAAAGGAACGCGTAGCGATCCGTTTCGTAACCGACGCCCGATTGAAATT
>JARTUT010001165.1:0-17757 GCA_030674115.1 Micraspis discolor
ATAAATTCAATATTGCATGATTATTTGACAGTTATAATTTGGTTCGCGTTGGATCCCACACAATTTGTCAGTCGCTCAATAATAATACTTTATTGGTCCTGTGAGACATTTAACTATGTGTAGGACAAGTCACAAAAAAAATGAGTGAAATACTACTTTGTGCAATCAAAAACAATATGAACACCAGTTGAATCATATGAGAGTGATGGAGAGGTATTCCTCAATACTATAGTAGGTACCTTGAATCAACAACTTAACTTCTTTCTTGAATTATCTCAGATTCAATGATCTGATTATATTAGGTGAATGATTGTAGAGCTTCGCTCCTAAGTAAGAAGGTGTTGATTCGTGCTTTGTTGTGTGATGTCGAGTAATGCATAAATCATTTCCATGCCTGGTTTCATAATTGTGAAAATCTGAACATTTTTTCAAATATTGTATATTTTTATGAATGTATAATAAGCAGTTTAGAATAAAAATAGAAGGAAATGTCAGGATTTTAAATTTGTTAAGTAGTGAACGGCAGGAATCTATAGGCTTAAGATAAAAAATGAGCCTTAAAATCTTCTTTTGGCAGATGAAGACACGGCGTACCCCAACCGATGACCCCCACAGAACTACATTATAATTCAGGTGGCTGTATACCATACTGTAATATATACCCAATAAAGCATCTACAGGGAGAGCACTTTTGAGTCGCGATAGGGTATGAAAGGATTTGTTCAACCTCTTACAAATTTCATCATTTTGATTAGTCCATCTAAGGTTGTTATCAACATAAATGCCAAGGAATTTAACACAATCGGTGGACTCAAGATACCTCTCGGAATGGTGAAACAGTACAGAATCATTAGACGGAGTTGTGCGGTTTTGGAACTTGATTGGATTACAGATTCACACATTATCCTTAGCTCCTCCAGATTTCCTGCTCTAATTGCAATCGAGGTGTCGTCCGCGAAGAGTATCAGGATGCAGGATAAAATGTGGTCAGGCAAATCGTTCTCAAATAGAATAAATGAAAGAGGTCCAAGAACCGAACCTTGAGGAACTCCGAAGTTGGTTTGGCATTCGCTGGAATTGGAATATAAGGCAATATAAGGCTCGTGTCGATTGGTCGAAAGAAATGCTTAAAAATACGATCGCGGTGCTTCGAAGCACGTCTATGACATTGTGACAAGTAATGAATCGTGGATTTACGTGTATGAGCCTGAAAGAAAACAGCAGTGGACGGTGTGGCTGTTTCAAGATAAGACAAATCCAACAAAAGTTGCTCGCGCACGAAGCACTTTCACGGAAATGGTCGCCTGTTTTTTTCGGAAAAACTGGACATTTCGCAATCGTACCACTAGAACAACGCAAAACAGTCAATTCAGAGCCATTTGTTTGTCAGTTGACTTCCAAAAAATCAGGAAAACCAACCGCCGAAGACAGATCACCCTTCCACGCAAATGGTTGCCTGTTTTTTTCGGAAAAACAAGACATTCCGCAGTCGTACCACTAGAACAACGCAAAACAGTCAATTCAGAGCCATTAGTTTGTCAGTTGACTTCCAAGAAATCAGGAAAACCAACCGTCGAAGACAGATCACCCTTCACCACGACAATGGGAGCTCTCACACAACGGCTCAAACAACTGCATTTTTGAACACTCAAAACATCGATTTGATGAATCATCCATCGTATAGTCCTGACTTGGTAACGAATTACTTCTTTTTATTTCCGCACGTAAAAAATAAAATGAGAGATCAACGTTTTTCGACTCCTGAAGAAGCGGTTAATGCATTCAGATTGCATGTTTTGGAGATACCTCAATCAGAGTGGCAAAAGTGCTTCGATAATTGGTTCAAAGCCATGCGTAAGTGTATAGATCTTAATAGGGAATATTTTGAAAAACTATTGAGCGATTTTCGATGATAATATTCTCTAATACCGAAATGTAATAGGCAACCCTCGTATTGCTCTTAATCCCATAAGTGCACCAGCAATTGAGTTATTGGAAATTTGGAGACCAATTGTTCGAAGTAACTTGAAGAAGTCTTCAAATCACTTTGACAGCCCTTCGTAAAAATGGAAAAATTTCTAATAATGTCAGCTTTTTTAAATACAAATTTTTGGCCTTGAAAACGACGGAATATTATTATCGAAACGTTGTAAATTGGAACAATAAGAAATTATAGTTATTGCCCAAATAATAATTCTGCACGACTTCCATCATTAAAATTTCTAACCAATTTCTTCGGTATACTTGAATCTCACTCTCAACCTAAAATAATGTCATTTCCATATTTTCAGAAACAGTTTGAGATTCGTAAGAAAGCACTCATTATGCTGGGATAATAGTACATCATTTCGTGTTATCAATATGGCACGACACGGCCTTTGAAATGAAATGAAAAGGAAAAAGAAATTAATAATGAAATTCTGAAAAAATATGAAAAAATGACTCGAAAGTAAGTACGAGATGTTGGAGTATCGACGATTGCGTACCTGGCTTCCCAGCACGGATCAATGTGTCACTCACGAGCGAGAAATGGTCACCTTTTCACTGGCGTTCGAACTTGTAGAATTAACGAGAAAATTCGACAGAAACGAAGAAAGAGTTTTGCACTGCACCGAACGAACGTCGATGTCTGTATTCGAATTACTACTGCTTTCGTCTCCTTTCGTCTGGCACTGTCATATATCTCCAACATATGTCCACACGTAAATATACGTCCATAGAGAAAGAAAATGAAATATACGTGGGCCGCATGAAACGAACAAGCATTTTGGAACAGAAAATAAACGAATGCAACCAATAACACCGAGTTGCAGTAACATAACCGCCCACCTAAAATAGAATATTTTATGAAACAAAGCAAATAAAAAAATCGAGAAGATATCGAACATAAAGCGAAAAAAATATATACATATATACATCAACATATGTCATAACTATTGGAGAGGTAATGGACATAATTTAACCACTGATCTCTGCAGTACACCTTGAGTAGTCCGAACAGTAGCTACTCTAGCTATTTTATCAGCGCCAGGATGCAATTTCTCAATGCGTCCAAGTCGCCAGCGCAATGGAGGGAGTTGATCATCTTTTATCAAGACTAGTGCACCTATTGAATAAGGAGGCGAGTTACTATTGAACCACTTTTTTCGTTGTTGCAGTGTGTTCAGGTATTCTAAATTCCATCTTTTCCAAAAATCCTGATGGATACGAGTTAATAAAAGCTGACAACGCGATAATCGACCGATAGATAGGTGAGATAAATCTGATTCAGGAATAGCAGCTAACGGAGCCAAAGCAAGAAAATGTCCTGGTGTCAGTGGAGATATGTCATTCGGATCATTACTAAGCGGACATAGAGGGCGAGAATTGAGCACAGACTCAATCTCTAAGTGGACTGTATAAAACTCCTGTATGACCTGTTGAGACAGAAGGAACTGTAAAGTCTGGGCACCTGGATGCAGACATATTTTGTGGAAATGCTGAATAAGGAGCCCAGTAAGACGATGAGATGAAGGAAGCAAAGCTGGGTGTTTGTGATCATAGGCCAGACCAGAAAAAGACAGACGACCGCCCACCCTGAGAACACCGTCTTCTCCAATAAATGGATTCAATTTTCGAAGTGATTTAGATATGGGATTTCCGAGATGAGATTATCGATCTGTTCCTTGAACACAACCCGTTGAACCTGCTTTATAATGAAGAAAAGTGCATCTTTGAGATGAACTGTGAAAATCTATATATCTTAGGAGCTTTAGAGTTCTTATGAAGTTAACGAATCTGAAAATGTAAGCTACCACCCTTTGAACCTTGGACAGAGAGGAATACCTGAGAGCAAATCATCAACAAACGATAGAGAAATGAAAGTTGACAAAGAGAGGTGACGCTCTTCTGTTTGTACAAGATGAAGAGAATTTCTATTTCATCATTTGCGAAGGTGAGATGTTTAGAACGAAGCCAGTCAGGGCCTGTCCACCACAAAGAGCAGTTCAACAGTTCGGTTGGCGTTAAGCCGCGTGAAGCACAATCAGCTGGATTGTCTTTCGATTGAACATGATACCAATTTTCTGTTGAAACTAAGTCCTGAATTTGAGTAGTACGATTGCTTACAAATGTCTTCCATCGATGAGGAGAAGACTTAATCCATGTTAGAGCTACCATTGAATCAGACCAAGCAAAATGTCATCTATTGTAAAGGCTGATTGGTAAACAGAGGAAACCACATTAATGAGTTTTGATAATAAGAGACAAGCACACAATTCCAGTCGTGGAAGTGAAATTCTCTTCAATGGGGAGACCTTTGATTTACCACCTACGAAAGAGATGTCAATGGAGCCGTCATAATTGAAAAACCTGAAATATACCGCGGCTGCGCAACCACGCTCACTACTATCTCCGAAACCATGAAGTTCGCAACGATAAAATGGTTTCGATGCAAGTTTCCGAGGTATCTTTAATTTACCCAATTCGGTTAATTCGGATTTACACTGATTCCAGCGACGGCTGACATCGTCTGGAAGTGTATCATCCCACTGTAAACCTAATGTCCAAAGATGCTGGATCAAATGTTTAGCAAGAAAAGCAAATGGAGAAAGGAACCCCAAAGGGTCGAAAATTCGAGAAAGTTCTGAAAGTATGATACGTTTGGTACATACCTGCACAGTAGTTTCCGCAAAATAAGAAAATTCGTCCGACGAAGGAAACCACTTCAAACCGAGAATTTTGACTAATATTCGACGATACAGTTGTTTGATATCAACTGTGAAAACGAACCGATGAACACGAAAGTTCATCAAAATGGCAATAATATCCTTTTTGTAATTTAGGACCTATCAATAGAGCATCATTTAAAGATAAATGACTGGGTACATGAGCTGACGCATCGAAAACAACCTCAACTTTGTAGATGGACTGTTTGGTTTGATTATACAATGGTGAGGGATATAAAAAGTATTTTCATAATCCGAACTCGTAGAAATTAATGACATATGATCTTTTCTAAATATTCCTGCATGAAAGTAGAGTATTCCCTGTATATATTCAGGTTTTTAATAAGTTTACGTCCAAGGGATAAAAAACGACGTAGTGCGAGAGAATATGTGTCACCGAAAGAAAGTGTTGACTGATCAGGTTTAAATGGTAATGCCACAGTGTACCGTCCAGATGTATTTCTAGAATAGTTCTGAGTGTATAAGTTTTCACAAAATTGATCTTCTGGTGATACAATGACATTCTCTGAAACTTCTTCAAGTTCCCAAAATCTTTTCAACGAGGAGTTCAAACCTGATTCAGACAATGACAAATGAAAATTGTTAACTGATATGTTAGGTGATTGAATCTTTCCCATGAAAACCCAACCAAACACTGTCTCAAGTGCTGTTGGTTCTAAACCGTTACCCTCGATACGACCCGGTCGAATTATTAAAGAGAATATATCCGCCCGAGGAGAAGGTCTATTGATTTCGGAATGGAAAAGTTCGGATCTGCTAACTTCTTGTTATGGACACAATTCCAAAACGAATAATTTACGAAAGAACTCGGCATTTCCGCACAAATCTTCGGAATCACGACGGCATCGAATGTAAAAGATGGATTTATTTGACCTGATGGACGAATAGTACATTCAGTGCTGCAATTAGCAGAAGATGAGCTTTCACAAATTCCATTTATCGAAAATGAAGCTTCACAAATTTTCAAGCCTAATCTATTTACACACGATTGAGTTATAATATTTATTTGAGAGCCTCCATCTAACAGAACTCGGACCTTCTGATATCTACCCCAAGCATCACGAATTTCAACCTCAGCGGTTGCTAAGAGAACGGTAGAATTTGAAGAAACATTGGTTAAAACCTGAGCTGAGCTTGAATCCGATGAATTTGCAGCATTGAAATGAAACGTCTCTGTTGATGAATTATTATCCGCATTATTGCGCATGTGCAACAGGGTATGATGCTTTCCGTGGCAAGTACGACAATTTGACCTTGAAGAACAATTGTTAATCTTATGTCCAGAATGGAGGCAATTGATACACCAATTTTTGTTCTTCACAATCTTGAACCGATCTTGAACAGTTTGTTCCAAAAATGATGGACATTTGTAAATATTATGAGCTAACTTGCAATAATTACAGTTTAAACGTTTCTTGAATGATTCAGTTTCCGTTTGAACGAGAAGAGTCGAATTTCTTTTTATTCATTGAGAGAGAACTAGATTTCAAAACTTGAGAATTCGAAACTGAATGAGTTTTCGACGGAAGAGAAAGAGCTACTGCCTCCAAGGCTATACACTGATTTGTCAGGAAATTTCGCAAATTGACAAACGACGGAATATCCGTTGAACATTCTTGTAATTCAAAACGTTTGATCGTTGCTGAATCTAATTTCTGAATGAGAATGTGAAATAAAACGAAGTCCCACTGGTCAACGAGTAAACCTAAATTCCTTAATACCGATAAGTTTTCCGCAAAAACTTCTAGAATTCGCCTAAGGTCTTTAGCTGAATCACCCTGTAGCTTTGGAACATTACAAATTTCCTTCCAACATGTATTAGCGAGAAGTCTTTTATTTTGATATCTTTCCGCCAATGTCTGAAAAGCGCTTTCATAATTTTCAGCAGTCAATGGAAATCCTTTAACTAAATTTAAAGCATGAGAAGAAAGTGAACTAAGGAGGTATTGAAACTTTTCTATTTGACTCAAGTTAGAATTTTCATGTACCAAACTTTGGAACATATCGAAAAAAGTAGGCCACTCTTTATAATTCCATTGAAAATGGGCAATACTATCTTTGGAAGTTTAACATTTGGCGAACTAATAGAGCAACTGTCTTGGTTTTTACTGGAATGTTTACTACAGGAAATAAATTAACATAAGTTGTTCTGATGGTGTAATAATTATCCATAAAGGTTGTTCGAATAACCTTCTCAGTGTCCAATTCAGGTTCTTCGGAAGATACTATCATAGAGACAATAGACGTATGTAAATTTTGAAAGTCCACGAGAATATCGTCAAGTATTTCACATCTTAATTTGAATCTAACGTGTAAACTCTCATCAGTGACAGCGAATTGTGCTAAATTGAGAATTTCCTCGAGATCATCAATAACAATTTGACGACGAGCTTTGAGTTGTTTCAATTTTGTCGCCATTATTATTATTCAAGGTATACTGCAGAAAACAATATGAATTTCGTTTTTGAGTAATTTCGAAAAAAAGAGTAAATAGACTAACTGATTGAAAAGAACTAAATTAATTAATAAAGCAAATAATTAAGATTGAATCTATTAAATTGAAAATCGAGTTGAAAATAAACAAATGAAAATAATGAAATGTAAATAAACAAAAACAAGAATGTCAATCTTTGTTTATGTTTCGAATCAAGGTTATGAGCATAGATGAGAAAAAACAAATGAAAGGTAATGAAAGCTAAATTCTTTTAACATGCGCAGATATTAAAGGATTTATGAATGTGTTCGATATCTTATCAAGTTTTCGAGGTCACGTGAATAATGACAGATTGAAATAAATGCAAATAAAAAACTAAATGAAAAAATTCCAAAATGCTTGATCGCAATAATTTTGAAAACGCGGTTCGAAAATATGCGGCTCAAGAAGGACCAAAATGGCACGACACGGCCTTTGAAATGAAATGAAAAGGAAAAAGAAATTAATAATGAAATTCTGAAAAAATATGAAAAAATGACTCGAAAGTAAGTACGAGATGTTGGAGTATCGACGATTGCGTACCTGGCTTCCCAGCACGGATCAATGTGTCACTCACGAGCGAGAAATGGTCACCTTTTCACTGGCGTTCGAACTTGTAGAATTAACGAGAAAATTCGACAGAAACGAAGAAAGAGTTTTGCACTGCACCGAACGAACGTCGATGTCTGTATTCGAATTACTACTGCTTTCGTCTCCTTTCGTCTGGCACTGTCATATATCTCCAACATATGTCCACACGTAAATATACGTCCATAGAGAAAGAAAATGAACATACGTGGGCCGCACGAAACGAACAAGCATTTTGGAACAGAAAATAAACGAATGCAACCAATAACACCGAGTTGCAGTAACACAATATTTCAATATACCGTGAATGGTTTTACGCCTGCTTATGAATTCCATCCTTGGAAATCGAGCTTGGCAACATTGCAGCATAGCTGGCTCACACGTATCGCTTCAGGTCGTTCTAGAATGACCACTAAACTACTGAAAAGAATGATTGGAATAGCTATGGATAAATGGCGATGTATCACAAAAAAATAATTCCTTTTATCTCAAAAACCATAAGGATGCATTGAAAGTTCTGTAAAGAATAAATTTGTACTAAATATCTGACGTTGTTTCATAATTGGTGCTTCCAACTTTTCATTGACTTCACGCTTGGTAAAAAAAAAATTTTGGTTATAGTAAAACTAAAATTATTCAAATAGCCGTTCTGGGAGCACTTAGAGTTACTAAATTAGGCACTTATTAATGCAGCAATGTCGTTGTTGAGCGTGAAGTCCAGGGCCCAGGAAAATATTCTCTGATATTATGGCAACGGTTTGTTTTTTCCATTTGGTTCCAGAAGCACTAATAGGCACTAAATATTGGTGAATTATTTTCAAGGTAATTTGAAAATATTGGTGCGGAGCGTGAAGTCAGCATCAAAAACTTGAATTGTCTATATCTCAGAAACTCCGATGTTGCAATGAAAGTTCGATGATGCACCAATAGGCATTAATTAAGCACTAAATATTTGTCATAGTTTCAGAAATAGAGCTTCCACTTTTCGCTTATTTCACGGACCCTACTTCATCTCAGTGCCTTCTCAAACCATTTTCGATAACACTGTAATAATCCAAGGGAAATCTTCGCATCTGTTCAAACATCCAAAACTACCAAGTCAAGTTTCTTGGAATGTTGCCATGTAATTATTACGGATACCACGTTCCAGATGTCGAGTAAACAAATATTCAGAGGCGACGAAACAAGATTTCTTTGCACAAAAACAGTGTCGATATCGCCCTCCTATTCGAGGTATCGGACCGTATATTCACCCACGATCAAGAATTTTCCGAGTTTCCAGAGCGAACCCGTTGACATCCGCAATACGGCACTTTCCAAATTCCCCATGTAAATTACGATGCTTGGCAAGAAACTTAATACCGTGAAAACTCGAACCGACACCTGCTACCGCCACTGACATCATCTGGAAGGATGCTGCTATCTGAAGATATGCCGTTTTCATGTATAGAATTAAATGAACGGATTGGTGCTTTCGTGGAAAGGGAGTATGAATGGTTTTGTTACCATTGTTGTTGATCAATTAAATGAAAAAAAAAATTGCTCTTATATTTTCACTAAAACTCGAAAAATATTGATAATTCTGAAAAACGCCCGTTGAAGATTAGGAAATTCGTAATAGAGACCCGGAACTCAAACTTCATTATTCATAATTTTAATTTGATGTTTAGAATAGGACTCTGTACAATCGTGCACCATAAGTACTATAAAGAAAGTATTTTAGAATAAAAAAAATTCACACATGGAATAATCGAGTCCTGTCGAAAAAAAATCATCACAATTTCTAAAAAAGGTTAGGAATGTTAACTTATATGATTTTTCATTCCACATACACTCTGACATCTGAAAATTCTCATTTAAATTGTTCGCGTTGAGTATTTTGAAGTATTAGAAGTTTCTATATGTTGATAGGACTGTACACTGTAAAAAATAGTACCTCATCTCAAACCATATTAATTTGTCTCAAGTACTCCGTACGTTTGAATACAGCCAAATGCATAAAGTACTTGACCCTACCGCCCTCTACGGTTGAGAATAGCGTTTACCCTAAATAAAAGTTTCTTGAGTTAAGAAACTGATTAGTTTCAACCAAGCTCAGAGTTTTTGACTCAGGTGGTAAAAAAATTTGATCCAACGGTAATATTAATTAGTATGTAACTATTGATACTTTTTGTAGAATAAAAATTTTGGTTTCATGTAAATAAATATTACATTTCACTGAAACTCGATTTGTAGTTGATTTAAAGGATCTTAGTTGAATGGGTCGAGAATTCAGTCGATAAAAATGATAATATCTCTTATGTCAAGTGAAAGTTTCTTGGGTTAAGAAACTGATTGATTTGTGCTAAATTGAAGGGTTTTTGACACTAGCAAAGGAATAATTTGATAAAACAAAAAAAAACATTTGTATGTAATCATTATTTTTCTTCACAAAACAATAATTTCTCTTTTATATTAATAAATACCGCAATACCGCGGCAGACCATGAATGTTGTACGGAATGGGAAAGGCGTCTAGAGTTTCGTTGGTAGTTGCAGAGAGGGAGCGAGTATACCTCAAGCGTCAACCGTCTGCTTTTCCAAGACACGTCGTAAAGACAACCGTTCCCATCACGTCGGGGTCACCAATGTAGAATCGAAGGAATTTATCCCTACTTATGCGTTTCGTCCCTGGCCCACACATTTGGACTCATCAGTATGGCTTGTGTGCGCCATGCCATAGACTCAGGGGTTAGAAGTTTTGAGGGAACCGCCGGGAGTTGAACCCGGCACCTAGTACCTAGTCGGTGTGAAACTTGAGCGCAAACCTCTAGGCCATCGAAGCGCTGTAAACTAAGCTATGCGTGGCTATATAGAGTGCCGCCAAGAGATCCCTATACACTCCCCTGCTGCTGACAGAGTGCCGCTACAAAAGCTATAAACCAGGCAGTGGGTTATCATCTCATCCCTGTCATCATCCAATACCAGATCACCCGGTTCTCCACCAACACAAAGATATTTGGTTTTCTCTAAGTTGACATTTAAGCCCCACTTCTCGTATTCTTTAATTAGCTTGCGCATCATGTATTCCATGTCATCTTTATCACCGGATACAACAATATTGTGAGTAAAATACACAAAGAATTGCATTTAAATGGGATATATTTAATATAAAAGAGATAGAGTTTTGATTTAATTGCAGCCAATATAAAAAAATTGCTACAATTAATTCGTTTTATTAAATCTATTACGCAATATTTTTTACAAATGTCACTTCATATTGCAACAATTATATGTTCAATTTTATTCAAATATTTATAGTTTTCTTCAAGTAAATGAGGCGAATAATATAATCTCACGAGATTCTTGTCTCAAGAAACTGTAGTCGTTGCATCAACTGACAGAATTTACGACAACCGTACCTTCGTTCTATTGAACAAATAAAAATGAAACGAACGAATGGTTTCGTTAAAACCTATTTAAAATAATGTATTTGTATCAATCAATTATGGATATTGAGACAAGTGCATAAACAATTTCTTGTAATTGTATGTTTATTTTGAATCAGTTGTTTCTTTCATTTCGCTGAAATGTAAAAAGTTTCAGGCGAATGTTTTAGCTGTTCTCTATAATCAACTAGGTTGTTTTAATCAAGAAAAATAGTTCATTTGGCGTAATCAATTTTAGATTAATTCAAATTAAAATGGTTTGATTGAAAAAAAAAATCTCAAACTCCTGAGGAGTTTGAGCGCAGAATTTTATTTTTTACAGTGTACGTAATTACTATGCCGAACATGAGTCGTCGACTAGTTTGCTTACGACAGCTATTGAAACCAGTCGACCCCAGTGGTAATCTGCGAATGCTGCAATGGAAAAAACTTAAAACCAAAGAGTTTCTCACAAATTTTACGTTTTGAACGAAATTTCATTTGTTGACTCATTGCTAATGCAGGAAAAGGCTTATGGAGAATCTGTATATATCGAAAACCCAAATCTAAGAACGGTACAAAACCTTCAAAAACGGTCGAGAGATCGTCGAAGATTTGCCTCGGTTAGAACGACCGTAGACCTCTTCAACCAACGTCGAAAAAATCTAGAAGATTGTGCTGGAAAATTCTCATACTACCGTTACAGAGAAAGCTCGTGATCTCCATATCTCTACTGGGACTGCTCGTTTGATTTTGGTGAACTAATTGGGCTTGCAGCTCGTCACCGCTCGACTCGGTCCTGAATTTTCTTCAAATACAATACCGTATGCAGCTAGCTACAGACATGCTGGATCGTGCGAATTCTGATCCCACGTTGATGAGACGGATAACTGGTTGCAAGTCATGGGTCTATGAACACGACACACAAACGAACCAACAATCGTCAGAATGGGTGGGAAAAAATGAGCCGAAGCTGAAGAAACCTCTCAAGACATTCGAAAATCAAGGCGATGCTTATTATGTTTTTCGATATCCGTGGTGCGGTTCACCATGAATTCGTCCCCCAAGGTCAAACTGTCAATAAGGACTGTTTTTAGACGTGTGCCTGAAAGTTTTCGCAGTAAACGGCTGGATTTGTGCTAATTCGTGAATTTTTCATGTCGATATCGCAGCATCTCATCGAGCCCCAATTATTAGCAATTTTAAGACCAAACACACGATAAATACCATAGACAAGCCTGATTTAGGTACGTGTGACTTTTTTCTTTTCTCCAGACTGAAATTATCGCAGCGAAGAACCAGATTTAACCTCATAGACGCCATAAAAATTCGCATGAGCTGAAGGCCATCCCTGAAAGCGCCTAAAAATGTTTCCATGATTGGAAAAACGTGGGCACATGGGTATTGCTTCGAACGGAGCATATTTTGATGGAGATTCATAAATATTGAACAAATTTGATTTTTTTACGTTTTATTCAAAATTTCCGAATACTTAATTTGTCAGAGAGTATGATGTTATAAGTCTACTTTCTCGTTCGCAGCTCCAAATCTTCGGTTTGGTAGTTTATCTTCGTTTGAGCTTGCTACATCGGCATCAAAAGCGACAATGATCATGGTCGTATTTTTCTTTTGTGTCTAAGTCCTAGTTAGATCAGAGATATAGAGAGGGGAGAATACGCTTCGACCACTGCGCATCCAAAATTGGTGGCTAAATTCTTATGTCAAATTTCGACCATTTTTATACTTTCGAAGTCAGCTATTCTAGGTTGACATACTTGTCAGATGAGTTAGAAATTGCTCGAATTTTACATTGTGCTGATAGATACTTCGATGCTTTGAACACGTCTTGTATTGTTAAAACGTGTAAAAACTATAAAACAAAGAAGGTCGAGGAAATAGTTTCCCAAAACCAGTTGATATGCTCTGTACATTTAATTTTCATTTTAATTTTAAACAAACTATTCCTCAGATACACTGTTTTCTACGCCAATGAACCGAAAGTATAAAAATGGAGGACGAAAAATTAGCCACTTCACGCATCTCGAAGATCATTCTCCCCACTCTATATCTCTGAGTGAGATGTCTTCGTGAACTTCTTTCAATGCAGTGAACGTGATGGCATATACGTGGATAGAGATGGACAGAAAGTAATGTAACAAAACCGAATATGAACCGTCTAATTACTGATGCATCAGCAGACGAGTTCCGCTTCATGCGCCGACAGAGGGATTGAGACCATGAAAGGGACCGCTCGCCATAAAGCTGTCACATAAAAACGTTTAATGATGGCATATTTATGAGACATCAAGAGGCCGCTTGGAATACTCTGGAATGTGAATCTTTCTAGTAACTTCTAGAGAAAAACAGCGCCGGATATAAATGACTGAAGCCGATTCATGGATTCATTCATGTATAGAACTTGCCGACGGATAAACAGGTGTTCCTAGTGAAATTCTGTAAATAAATTGTGTATATAAATTATTGATTATTGTTAGTTAAGTGTGAATATAAATTAGTTTAAAGAAGACTTGTAGTGTTTTTCTAATTCGCTGAGGAAAAACGTAACAGTAAATAACGGAGAGTAGGTATTTATGAGTTGCAAATAAATTCGAATCTTCGCATCTTCGCCCTATACTTCATGGAATTCAGCAACGAATGTTCTTTCAAGTTTATATACACCACTGCATTGTTTTTAGCTATAGGTTCCTGAGATAAAAAAAAAACACTTTTTTTCAATACCGTTTTTCCATATTCAGCTGCGTTAAAAAGTTATGAGCATTTCAAGTTTTCACACAGTTTTGGGCAAATACCCCTCTGTAGTCCAGTTTAGTTTGAATGAAAATTACCGTCCACAGCATCCACTATTGGATCTGAATTGTTTAAAAACATTATTTTCCCTCTAAGTAATGATGCACTCACTGATGTTTCATTAGATGATTATTATTATTATTATTATAACAATAACACAGTTGAGGCAAAGCCTATAAACTCACTTGAAAAAAATTTAGAAAGCACTGACGTGAAGTCAGATTGCTTTGGCGCTCTTGTTGAGCTACTTGCGAGTAAATATTCAAACCTTAACAAATCTATAAGCTCTCTGATCGGGTGAACAATAGTCTTTTTCCGTACTATGGGACAATGTGATGTAAATATGAAAGCCTAATGAATAAACAAACCTTTATCTCAATTTGAAAATAACTACTCATAATTTTCACCAAATTTTGTTCTATGCTTCTCCTAAAAACTTACGTCATTGCTTTTCTGAGTTTTGACAACGCCATCAAATTCTTTCTCTATGATAAAATTTTTTTGATTAATATTACGTCTGTGCTTTTCAAAATTTTGACAACGTCATCGACATCGAATTCTACCTCTATGAATTCTATGAAAATTTTGATTGATATTACGCCAACTGACACTGATATCTAGGTCCGAAAGTTGTCAAACGAATATCGATCTGTGATGGCAAATCTTTCAATGACAAAGCTCGGACTTCATGACATTTCTATTTTCTCTTGAGTAAATGAAAAAATGATCATATCTTCAGAAGGAAAAGCTACGACAATGAAATTTGAGGATGAGTAAGATATCAGTAACCTCAATATATATACGGATTTTTATTTAAATCTAAATGAAGTCTTAGGAGATATTAAGTATTGAAAATTTTTTTTTTGGGAATTTTTAAAATTTTCTAGCGTGACGATTTCTGCGAAATTTTGCAAGCCATTTCGTTTCAGCCTCCTCAATAACATTCCAAGTATCAACTTGATCGGAGGGATATTCTAGTAGTTATTGAGGAAACAAAATTTCAGATGCTCATAACTACTGAACCATCCGACGGATTTGGCCCAATAACGAACTTGACCGAGATATTTGGACAATTAACCTATTCTGAAAATTTGAAAACTCTAGCTGATTCCTTTTGGATGCTAGAGAGGATACGACCGGCCGGCCGGCCCGGACAACCGGACGGCCGGACGAGACAGACTCAACTTTCGCCACGAATTCTTCATCAGAGTCAGGCAATCGATTGAGACCATTTTCGGCTCGATATTCCAAAATTACAGACATTCGGGCAAAATGATAGGCACTCTGTTCGGGTGAACAAGAGCGCCAAAAACAAATCAACAAAATATGAGTGTTCGAGAAAAAAAAAACAAGAACCGGTTTCTATAACAAAAAAAAGCATCTTGAGTATGAAACCAAAAATACTGAATAAAAAGTACTAGAAAAAACATCCCTATTGCATCCCCAGCTCGGTCGTAAGAGTTTTTGAAAGTATTCACCAAACCGGAACTAACAACACTTTCGGACAGACCGTTCAAAGTGCCAAACACACGGTTGGGTAGGAAATGCTGCCTATGGAACGAAGAAAACCTCTCCTTCTTCAGCTTGAGCGAGTGACCACGCAACCTCCCGTCCCGATTAAGCTCGAAGAGGTCCGGGAAGTCCACACCGAAAATACCACGGAGACACCGACACCGGTATGCGACAATGAGATCACCGCGTGTGTGACGGGCAGCGAACGACGTCAGGCCCATTTTCGAGAGCCTCGCCTCGTAGTTGGGACGAACCACACCATACGGCACTCGCGTAACACGCCTCTGCAATCTCTCCAAGATATCGCAGTCACAGCACAACACCGGGTTCCAAACCAGCCCCGCGAACTCCAGAAAGGGTCGAATATATGTCTTGTATAGAGCACTGCATACGGCTGGATCGCGCCTACCGAAAGTTTTCTGGATAAGAAAAAGTCATCTTCGCGCCTTATTAACCACTGATGTTATGTGCTCGGACCATGTGAGATTCTCGGTTATAATAACTCAGAGCGACCTCTGACCAAGGAGATTCGTCGACCACAAACTATGTAAGGGAAATGTGGAGTGTTGATACCCATATGTAAAACTGCACACTTTTCCGGATTTAAATGCCGTATACCTTTGCGTCGTCCTCAAACTAAGAGCAGTTAGATGTATACAGGTGGGAAAGTCAGATATATAAGGAAGGAAAAGAAGCGGTCCCAACACCGAGCCATGGGGTACAGCACTGGTAACGGGCTTGGAAGATGAAATGGAACTTCACACCCTGACCTAGAATGGTCGCTCAGACAAAAATGCCGTGATCCAAGAAAGATATGTTATGATGATGTTATATCACTTAATTCCATTCAACTTCAAATGTTTGCAATTTAGGAAAAAAGATGAACAATGATTTTATCTGCAAAAATGACTAATGATTCTAGGAAGTACAAGGTACGGACCATTAGTTCAAGTGATATTTGTTTTTCATACAATTTAACCAATCTGTACAGTAGTAGTGAGGAACCCACTAGAAATGGAATAAATCTATTGATGCCGAAATATGCATGACTCTTATCAAAAACCTTCTACAAAATATCATTTCACTTTATATTGTCGTTTGGATATTATAGGTGAAAATGCAATTTTTTTATGACATTTTAACAGCCTATATCTTTTGAACGAGGTCAAATTTGGAAAAATGTTATAGGAAGAAAATGTTTTTTTACGTCAAGAATCTATAGTTAAAACTAACGCAGCGGTCTAAGACTCACCCTGTATTTGTTAATAGTGATTGTGGTCGATTTTGTAATACATCGTTTACATAATGAGTTTTTCGGAAAATTTTTGAAAATATTACCGAGCAGACTGTGGCATATAAGAGGCACTCAACAAAATCCATCTGAAGTACTTCACACGGCTCCCTTCGCCAGGTCCCGTTGGATTTTGAAATATCGCATATTCAAACCCCTCACTGACTGTAACTTTTTTGATCCCTTTCAGTGGCTACCTCAATAGAACCATAGATTAATTTATGCCCTAACGATGAAGTTTCGAAGGGCAATGAATTAAAAAAATTGAAGTTTCAAACAGCCGAATTAACTGGTTGTACCTGCGGTTTTCACATGTCACTTTGTATAATACAGGATATCATCCTCTCAACAGCACACATATATTTCTATGAGAATATCACTGTGATGCATTCCACGTTGATAACAATATAATTCTCATGAACCTCTCATCCACTCCTATGATTAAGAAGGAGCACAGATGCGAGCTTAATTAACTGAATTCGATCTTGATACCATCACGGCTATCCGAACAACAAAAGAACTCCGAGTCGGCTTTTATAACCACCGTTGCATACGCTTAATCAGCTTTTATGCGATGTCAGTGGTATCCCTGGAAATTGGATGGAATAATCGTTAACAAACAAATTTGCAGAAATGTCTGAATCCTGAGGAAGCCTTATCTCTCCTCCACTTATGAAGGGTTAAGTTGGGTTTTGGGTATCAGCAACATTCACAACGAGGCTTTTGGGATAGGGTATGTCTGGCAAAACAGCATCCAATTCAAAATTATGGGATTATAATCCGAAACCATCCTCCCTTTAAGTTGAATAGAGCTAATCATTTGGTGCATCTTATTGGAAATAATTGATAAATTCATATGAATGCTAACTGTAGTTAACATGATTAAAAATAGGTGACATCTAAAAATGAAGTACTTGCACAGACTTCAATTTTCCTAAAATTCAAATTTTTA
>JARTUT010002035.1:0-17724 GCA_030674115.1 Micraspis discolor
ATTGAGCGTTTGTTTTTTTTTAAAGTGAAGGTGGTTGCATTTGTAGCTATTTATTTTTTGAATGTAGTTAGACTACTATTTTCATTACGATTTTTATGACTGTTACAACAATAATTTGATCAGAAATTAGAACCTTTACACATTTCAATACCAAAACATGCCGAATTTCACGAATTCCGAAATGACTGATATGCATTTCATGTATGGTTTTGCAAATGGAAATGCAAGAGAAGCTAGGCGTCTTTACATGGAACGCTATCCCAATAGAGTGATACCAAATCATCGAATGTTCTCTGATATTCATAGGCGTCTTTCAGAAGCTGGATCTTTTTCCACGGAAAGAATTAATGCTGGGAGACCACGCAGTGTGAGAAACACCACAACTCGAGGCAGTTATGAACGAAATAGAACAACATCCAAGAACTAGTACAAGAAAAATTGGTGCACTTTTGAATGCACGTCATCAAGTTGTTTGGCGGATCTTGCTGGATTCTCTGCTATATCCTTATCACATTCAGAGGGTGCAAGCTCTTCTGCCTCGAGATTTTCATCCGAGGGTTAGTTTTTGTCAGTGGTACGTCAGTAGACTATTCATAAATCCTTATTTTGATTGCCAAATTCTTTTCACTGATGAAGCCTGTTTCTCAAGGACTTCAATTATCAATTTTCATAATGAATACGTATGAGCTGAGGAGAATCCGCATGGATAAGTAGAAACCCTTTTTCAAGAGCAATTTCCACAAAATGTGTGGGGTGGTAATATTGGTGATGATTTGATTGGTCCTTTCTTCTTGCCAGGTCGACTAACAGGTCAATCAAAAGACATTTTTAGAAAACGATTTGGCCTTGTTATTGGAAGATACCTCTTATGCTACGACGAGAAATGTGGTTCATGCATGACGGTGCTCCTGCTCATTTTCAGTTTTGGCAAGAAAGTAGTTGGACGAAAATTATGAAAACAGGTGGATTGGACAGGGTAGTCCTCAGTCATGGCCCGCCAGATCCCCAGACTTAAATGTTTAGATTACTTTTTATGGGGCCACCTGAAATCTCTACTATACTCGACACCCGTGAACACCGTAGAAGAACTGAGAAAATAGGCGCATTTGATACAGTTAGGAATATTCCAGGAGTGTTTGAAAGAGTTCGGTCGTCTATGAGACGAAGATCAGAAACTTGTATAACAGTTGGGAGAGGACATTTTCAACAATTGCTGTAGTTCAGTCTTTTGCGGTTACTTGATGAGGTGTCTTGTTATGATTTTTTTAGTTTTACGTTTCCTGTTGTAATACATTTCTTGTGTTGATTATACAAGTTTATCGAATCTTTATGAATCATCGATACAGATCAGGAAAATTTCCACAAAAACTGACACTGAATTCATTGACCACAGCTTACAAACTGACCTTTCGATCATAATTTGGATTTTCACGAGGATTTCGAGAGAATCGATCAAAAATTTTTTCTCGAAATCGTTGGTAGATACGACAAAACTACATGAGACCGAAAAGTTTAGTATAAGAACAAAGCTTCTTTTAACATTTTTTCAAATTAACAGTTGCTCACCAAAAAAAGTTCTGCAGAAGAACAGGTGGCAGTGTTCCAGAATAAATATCACCCTGTAGATTATCTATCAAATTGCAATCTCACGTGGTGAGAACTCTCAAATGTAATATCTATGCCAAATTTCAGTTGAATATCTCGTGAAGTGTAGATACTATGAGAAAAAAACTTGAAAAAAAAATTCAAACTTCAACACTCTGTATCTCGAAAACGGAAACGTTTGCGACCCCATGTTTATGGGACTCTTTTTTCTTAAAATCACTTAAGGAATCTCCCTTTTCGTTTGTACGTTCAATTTATGAACACCCTGTATATATAAGTATCTCCTTTATGTTAAGAATAATGAAAGCTTTATGCACAAATTATCGAGTCGTCATCATTATTCTACAAGACATAACAGTGTTTCGGAAGTGCCAGTTCATGCAAAATCTAAATAAGAGCGCTCTCCTTTATATCAGAGCATACGTCTTTTCAATCATCTTCCAACAAAAATTAAGATATTGGGTGAACTTCATTTCAAGAAGGCAATAAAGCACCTATTGTATGATGGATGTTAAAATTCGGTGGCGGAATTCACGAATGACGCCATGTTGGATTTGTGATATGAGATTATTTTATCTGTATCTCTTTATACCTTGGTTTGCCGATCTGTGCTATACTTTTGTAGTCTTAATGGATCAATAAAGATAAATATTATTATTATTATTTAGCAAATATTTATGTGGGTACTGAACTGAACTCAGAGCAAAATTACTCTCGTTTAATCAGTAGTCCTGACCTCAAGTCAGTGCTTTTCTAATTTTTTCAATAATTAATCCAGGAAATTATCGCGATCTGAATTATCCGAGAAAAAGACCTTTGGGAAAAAACCGTAACTTTCGAACGGTAGGTACCGACCAGAAGTGTCGTTTTCAGAATTATTTGATAGATGAAGAAACGATGTGAATCAAAAAATCAGCATCTTTCTACTTAGCTTCATCTGAGCTGTGTGTTTGATCAAATTTGACCAATTTTTGACAAATTTTTCACTTAAAGTGGATTATTTCCCAAATTGCTGAAAACACGAAAAAACGATATTCGAAATCTACGCCCTCGATTTAGTAAATGACGAGACCTGCATCGATATAAAGTGAAAAAATTTTTCGACTCGACACTTCGGACCCGAAAATTAGCGAAAAAACTCCCTAGACGAAATCTACGATTTATATTTCTCGATTAACGATTTTCCTTGATTACTAGTCAGAGCCCGTTGTTGATTTTTATGTGTTTAGGTTTTCTGCATCCCTATCTTTTTGAGAGATATGGGGAAATTAGATAATTTGTCAATTGACAAAAACGTTTCTCGAGTTTCACTACCAATTGGAAAACTACAATGTTTTGTTCAAGAAAACGTGGATCTCGTTATTTACCAGATCGAGGGCGTGGATTCCTAATCTGTTATTAGTTTTTATGTATCATCAGTAGATTAGGAATTATGACGAAATGAATCATTCTTATAACCCCTTGCGACCTAACAAAAAAACACATGCGACCAACATAACCCTATACAACTATACATTTATTCAATTATTTATTATTTATTCAATAGAGTAAAGTATCTTTACGCTTATGAAGAAGAAAGTCGGACAAATATTGTGAACGCACTTCTTTCTACTCGGCGATCTCTCCAAGCTCACGCCAAACTTGCAGAATAGGCGATATTCTCATTTAATTTGGATTCATTCTTGGTGAATGCAACGTTGTCAATTCTACGGAGGACCTATCCACTGTAAGTTAGTTCTGACGTATACATGGAGGAGTGATCCACCGTAAAATGTAAATTGCATATACTCATAAGGGTATACGCGAGCGAGAGCGCCACCAATGAGCGAGTGTGCAAAGCGCTGAACTAAATTATATAAAAATGCGAAATTCCAGTTTTCAGTCGTCCATCTGAAAATTTTATGGTAGACTCAGGGTGATGTTTGTAAGCGTTTAGCATTGATTGTATTAGGTCCTCCATATACGGAAGACCTATCGACCCCGGAGGACCTATGATATGTAAATCGGGTGTTGATGGAGGACCTAAATATAGTGGGACAAATATATATATATATATATATATATATATATATATATATATATATATATATACGCACGCAGGAAGCATAATGCTTTCGGGGACTGACGACCCCGCGTACCCCAGTCACCCAGCCCCCAGGCCAGCAACCTGGGAAGCTGTAGAATGAAGCTCCTATCACGAGAAGCATGAACCAGGGCGGTAGGGCAGCGGGCTGGCCCTCTTCGGAGCCGTCCGGAGGTAGAGCCTGATGGGGTCAGTTGTGGGGCAAGCGGCGCCTTCCCGAGATGGCACCGTACGTCCGAACTCGAACCCTCACAGAAGGGAAAGGAGGAGCATCAGCTTGGATGGAACTCGCAGCCGTCCCGCTGAGGCACCAGATGCACGAGATGGAAGAGTACGATGGTCGCAGGAGGAAAATATCCTCTTAATGCGTACTCACTTCATTGCTCAACAACTACAACAAGACACAGGAAGAACCTACAGAGAAATTCTAACAACTACGTGGAATGAGATCAACCCATGGAGACCATCCTACCCAAACCTTCTTGCCAACAGAGTAAGGCAGATGTTGGAGAAGGAAAAATTCTCTAGTGTAGAATTGGAGGCAATAAAGAAAAACACCAGACCTTACACACAGATTCCAGCAGATGATGACAACACAAGCAATGAGGAAATCCACCTAGAACCTCAGATTCAACCAACTCCTCAGAACGATAGAACATCCCGACTCTTCGAGAAGAATATGAAGATGTACTCAAGAGTGTCTCCACAGAAGAGACCCAGAATACCCAGACTGAAAGGATCAAAAAAAATACTTGAAAGCGTTGAAAGAACCAACAAGGCGATGAAGGCGCACATAAGAGATGACTGTGCGATTGAAGACCTTATTGACTGTGTTTACGCGGGGGCGATTACAGTGTGTGAGGAAAATGGAATTCAACTTTGCAGTGAAGAATTCAAACCGAAAGAAGAAAGAACACCGCCGTGGAGAACACGCCTGGAAAAAAAAATTAACTGTATCAGAAGAACGATAGGCACGATACATACTTACCTGAATAGCAGCCAACCAACAAGAAAAATATGCAAGAAAGTATCGCGCATAGCCTCAGAACATCACATAAAAGGCCGCAAGGAGAATCTAAGGCAGCATCTTATAATACTAAGCGATACTCTGAAACAGAAAATTAAGGCATTAGGAAACCGCATAAGGCGATATAACGAACGGGTTAGGAGATACCGAAACAACCAACTCTACTACAAGAATACCAAGCAATTCTACCGCACACTGGATGGGACAACAACGGACAATAAGATTAACCCAACGCCAGAAAGAATGCATGCGACATGGAAAGAAATATGGTGCCATGCAGGAGACCACGACGACAGAGCCTTCTGGATCAGGGAAGCGGAAACCGAATCACATAAATATACCATGGAACAAGTTATCATAACTGAGGATGACATAAAAACAGTACTCAAAAAAACAAACAACTGGTCTGCACCAGGAACAGATGGTATACATAATTACTGGTGGAAATATTTCAACTCGACACATGACAGCCTGGCGAAGCGTTTTCAGGAAGCCTAAAGAACCCATCAATTATACCAGATTCCTGCACACTTGGCGTCACCTACATGCTTCCCAAAGGAACAGATAATGGAGACCCTAGAAACTACCGACCAATAACGTGCCTGCCGACGATATACAAAATACTAACAGGAGTTCTCACTCCAAAAACTGTGGCAGCATGTGGGAAAATATAACATCATGGCACGTGAACAAAACGGATGTCGACGAGATGCAAAAGGGTGTAAAGACTTATTAATCGCTGACACAATAATAACAAAGCAGGCAAAAAAAAAAACAGCGTAACTTGTCCATGGCGTGGATTGATTACAAGAAAGCATACGACTCCATACCACATTCTTGGCTCAGAAAAGTTCTAAAATTATATGGCGTATCGAAAACAGTAATCAATCTACTCGAACATCTGATGCAAACATGGAGAACTAAACTAAGTGTGAATACAAACAAAGGGAACTATACAACGGAAGAAATCAGAATCCAAAGAGGAATATTCCAGGGGGGACAAATTGAGCACCTTATGGTTCTGTCTCTCTATAAATCTCTAAGTAAGCTGCTGAACCAATCCAAATATGGCTACGTAATAGAGAGAAGAAACAACATCAAAATCAACCACCAACTATACATCGATGATCTCAAACTGTATGCTGCCAACGAAGAACAACTGACAAGAGAACTGAAAATAGTGGCATCCTTCACTGACTCCATTAAAATGGAGATAGGAGTGGATAAATGCGCTGTGGTACACATGAAGAGAGGAAAGATACTAGAAGGAGAAGCGCTAGAAATACAGGAACAACTAACAATCCGAACATTGGGCCCAGAGGAAACTTACAAATACCTGGGTATCCAACAGGGCTTAGAAATAAATACCAACGAGGCCAAGACTACCTTCAAGCACAAATTCTTTGGCAGACTGAAGAAAATATTACAAAGTAAGCTCAATTCCAAAGCAATGTTCACATCCATCAGCACTTGGGTAGTACCATGCTTAGCATACTCCTTTGGAATAATAAAGTGGTCAACCACCGACCTAAGAGCCATTGACATCCAAGTAAGGAAGCTTTTAACCAAGCACGGAATACACCATCCAAACGCTTCTTGCAACAGGCTCTATATATCTAGAAAAAGACGGAGGAAGGGGACTACAGAACATTGAAATGGTCCATTATAACACAGTGAAGGAAATGAGGAAATATTTTAAATCGAAAAACTCACCTCTCCTTAAAGCACTATCAGCAGAAGATGACAATATAACAGCACTCAACCTGTTATCTAACAGTTATCCCAGTGAACCATCCAACGTCCAAGAGTTATCCGACATATGGCATGGCAAAGCACTCCATGGTAGATTCCCAACAGCACTGAAACATAAGAAAGTCGACAGAGAAAGATCGCTCACGTACCTCAGGGCTGGTTACCTTTTCCCAGAGACTGAAGGCAGATTAACAGCAATTCAGGATCAGGTTGTACCTACAAGATCATATCAGAAAAACATAATCGGGAAAAAGTTAACCACAGATAAGTGTCGCAAATGCTCGCTATCACCTGAGACTATACAGCATGTAACGTCGTCCTGCCCCGTCCTCGCGCCCAAAGAGTACACAGACCGCCACAACGCTATGGCGAAGGCATACCATCAAGCTATTGCCAATAAATATGGGTTAGTCAAATCAACTCTACCAGTTTATAAGTACTTACCTAAGGAAATACTGGAGAATGAACAGGTGAAACTCTACTGGGACCATCCACTTGTAACGGACAGATCAATTCCACATAATCGTCCGGACATCGTACTTTCGAAAAGACACAAAGGAAAGTAACGATTGCAGACATAACAGTTCCAGCTGATGACAACATCGAAAAGGCATATACCGAGAAGATAGTGAAATACCATGATCTTGCCTTTGAACTGAAAGAGATTAATAGACTTACCTGTACCACAATTCTCCACTGATTATCACCACAAATGGCCTGGTTGAAACACATCTGCTGGAGAACACTAAAAAGCTCGGCCTCGAAGAACATGTGATTGATGACGCACAGAAGGAGGTGATCCTATGGACTACACGCATCGTACGTAGTTTCCTGACGAGCAACTGAGAAACGCTTTGGTCTGCGTTGACCCGGCGTCCTCAATAGCCTTACCCGAAATGGTGAAGAACAAAAAAAATATATATATATATATATATATATATATATATATATATATATATATATATATATATATATATATATATATATATATATATATATATATATATATATTGAAGAAGGATAATAGGTTAAACCGCAGGAATGCAGAAAATATGGGAAATGGATGGAAGGTACTTGCCACACGTGTTTCTGCTTATTGGCTTCTTCAGGGCAAGGCAACCAAGAAACCTTATGCTTATGCTTCCATCGTGGCGATGCTCGGTTTAGCCTCCAAAACCGGAGGTATCTAGGGTTGAAGCCACAAATTGGATGCTCGCTCCTGTTGTGGTCACCTGTTGTTTATATATATTTTTTATTATTCATTTCCCATCCATATCCAGGTTTCTTGGTTGCCTTGCCCTGAAGAAGCCAATGAGCAGAAACACGTGTTGGCAAGTACCTTCCATCCATTTCCATATTTTCTGCATTCCTGCGGTTTAACCCATTATCCTTCTTCAATATAAAATTTCACCGCATTATCTTCTCTTTGAATATATATATATTAGGTGTACAAATAAGTTTCCGTGGTTTGTCAAAAGATGGCCCCACCAGAAGGTTATGGAGAAATTGTCAGATGTAAACGTAATATCCCAAGTTTAGTCATCTGGCAACACCATAACCTTAAAGTACTAGTGATTCCGTATCAGCATCACGTAATTTTTTCGTGCAAAAATGTCAAGTTTTATTCGAATAAGCATCATTTGCGGGAACTTTTGATTTACTTCTTTAATGCAGCTGCAGCTGAGGCGCATCGATTGCTTCTAGAAGCATATGGTGAAGCTGCTTTAAGTGAGAGAAGTTGTCAGGAATGGTTTCAAAAGTTTAAGAACGGTGAGTTTGACGTTAAAGACACAGAACGCAGTGGAAGGCCGAAAATGTACGAAGACATGGAATTAGAAGCAGTATTGGAGGAAGATTCGTCCCAAACGCAAAAAGAACTTGCACTTACTCCACAAGTGACTCAACAAGCAATTGCACATCGTTTAAAATCGTTAGGAATGATTCAAAAACAAGGAAATTGGGTTCCATATGAACTAAAGCCGAGAGACGTTGAACGCCGATTATGCATGAGTGAAATGCTGCTTGCCAGGAATAAAAAAAAATTTAGAAAGCACTGACGTGAGGTCAGATTGCTTTGGCGCTCTTGTTGAGCTACTTGCTAGTAAATATTCAAACCTTAACAAATCTATAAGCTCTCTGATCGGGTGAACAATAGTCTTTTTCCGTACTATGGGACAATGTGATGCAAATATGAAAGCCTAATGAATAAACAAACCTTTATCTCAATTTGAAAATAATTACTCATAATTTTCACCAAATTTTGTTCTATGCTTCTCCTAAAAACTTACGTCATTGCTTTTCTGAGTTTTGACGCCATCAAATTCTTTCTCTATGATAAAAAATTTTTTGATTAATATTACGTCTGTGCTTTTCTGAATTTTGACAACGTCATCGACATCGAATTCTACCTCTATGAATTCTATGAAAATTTTGATTGATATTACGCCAGCTGACACTGATAACTAGGTCCGCAAGTTGTCAAACGAATATCGATCTGTGATGGCGAATCTTTCAATGACAAAGCTCGGACTTCATGACACCTCTATTTTTCTCTTGAGTAAATGAAAAAATTATCATATCTTCAGAAGAAAGCTACGACAATGAAATTTGAGGATGAGTAAGATATCAGTAACCTCAATATATATATGGATTTTTATTTAAATCTAAATGAAGTCCTAGGAGATATTGAGTATTGAAAATTTTTGTGAATTTTAAAAATTTCCTAGCATGACGATTTCTGCAAAATTTTGCAAGCCGTTTCGTTTCAGCCTCCTCAATAATATTCCAAGTATCAACTCGATCGGATGGATATTCTAGTAGTTATTGAAACCAAATTTCAGATGCTCATAACTACTGAACCATCCGACGGATTTGGCCCAATAACGAACTTAGCCGAGATATTTATACCTCAAACCTATTCTGAAAGTTTCAACTCTCTAACTTCATCCGTTCGAGAGTTATCGTGTTCTGGAACGGACGGACGGACGGACAGAATCGATTTTGACCACGGATTATTCATCAGTAGGTCCAAACAAAACGATTGATACCACTTTTGCCCAAAAATTCGAAAGTCACAGACATTTGGGCAAATTGATAAACACTCTGTTCAGGTGAACAAGAGCGCCAAAAAGAGTTTTTGCATCGTATAGTCACTGGTGACGAAAAATGGATTCACTACGATAATCCAAAGAAGAGAAAGGCATGGGTTAAGCCCGGCGAACCATCAACATCGACAGCTAAGCCGAATATTCATGGAAAAAACTCATGCTGTGTATTTGGTGGGATCAGCTTGGTGTCGTGTATTATGAATTGCTGAAACCAAGCGAAACCATTACTGGAGCTCTCTACCGAACACAATTGATGAGATTGAGTCGGGCACTTAAGGAAAAACGCGCCCATTACTACTCCAGACACGACAAAATTATTCTTTTACACGATAATGCTCGTCCACATGTTGCGGCTCCAGTAAAAACATACTTGGAAACACTCAACTGGGAAGTTTTACCCACCCGCCGTATTCACCAGACTTAGTCCTTCTGATTATCATCTGTTCCGGTCGATGGCACATGGTCTGTCTGAGCATCATATAGAAGACACCAAAATTGGGTAGATTTGTGGATAGCGTCAAAAGATGAAGAGTTTTTTCAACAGGGTATCCGAATGTTGCCAGAAAGATGGGGAAAAGTAGTGGCAAATGATGGAAAACACTTTGAATAAAACGTAATGTACTTTTCCTTTACAATAAATTCCTAATTTTTATAAAAACCGCGGAAACTTATTTGTACACCTAATAGATATACAGGGTCTTTCAAGAGGAACCTCACCCATATTTATACGGGAAACTACTGAACGTATTTTCATGAAATTCAGCACTTATAAGTATTTCACGATGCTGATGAAATCTAAAATATTTTCAAGGCATGAGCACTTCCGGTTTTCCGGAAATGACGTCAACTTCCGTTTTCAAATTACAACACCATTTTTTATTGCAGAAATAGATTTCTTAGAAAATTTCAAGTTATTTTAATGTAACATTTTTCAGTTTTGGTTGGAAAATTCTCTCTGAGCGGGAAAATTCGAAAAAAAATCGAAAATGGAGCTCCGCTGAAACAAGAATAACTTCGAGGTTTTTGGATGGAAAATTTTTATTTTTGGGATTTTTCAAGATGTAAGATTGATGTATCCACTTTAAAAATCGAAATCGCGATTAATGATACAGGGGGTGAAAAAATCGCTTTCAAAGTTAGGGATGACAAAATCGTGAAAAACCAATTTTTTCAAATTAGAAACCCATTTTTTTATGGCCGATATTGAATCGACGTTGAAAAATAATGTAAGTGTACGCATCACACCCTTGCCCTAAAGTGGATATTTTCTGAGTTATTCACAAAAAACTGTTTTTCGTCTTTAATTTTCAGCTATTTCTTTTCCCTTCACGCCAAAAAGATAAAATTTTCAGGAACTGTTATTTGAACCATGCTGTAGATTTTTCATCCCTTCTTGAAACCGACTTCAAGTTACTATTAGGAGAACCATGGCAAACTCTCGCAGTTATAACTAGAGAAGATGCTCAAAGTTTTGACCGTTAATTTCTAGACATTTATTTATACGTCTCAGGAATGCTTCGTGCGTTGCTCTTCTTATTTCATCGGGAGGAAGAGATCTGCAAAAAGTGCTTAAAAACCAAATTGAGTTTCAAAATTATGAATCTAAAAATCTAAACAAACCTGAACGCATTTCTGCCTCGTTCTATGCAGTCCTCTTTATCAGTCAGGGAGTTCAGTAGACAATATTTTTATCCTACCCCAAACATAATAGTCTAAAGAAGATAAATCAGGGAGAACGTGGTGGCCAAAGATGTGGACCATTGTTCGCCAACCATCGATCTTCAAATAGCCTGTATAGGATATTTGACACATTAGTGAATTGTGTGGAGGCACGCCATCTTGTTATACCATAAGTCATTATGGTTCTGTACTAGCAGCTCAATTATTTGAGTCAATATGTCAGAACATTCTTTAAATAATGCAAACATGTGTAGTGTTCTATTTTACCAGTCCCATCATAAATGTGAACATCGAGAATTGCATTATTTTTGATGGCGCAAAAAACATTGAAACTCAGGTCTCTTGGAAGTTCCATTGTCTGAAGTGGTGGTTGTTCTCTTCATCCCAATAATGACTGTTATGCCTATTGAAAGAACCATTCTCTGTGAATTTAGATTAATCTGTCCAAATTATACAGTCCAAAAAGTTTTCATTCTCTTGAAATCGAACCATCATAGCTTCGCAAAACTCTGTTTTCCTGACGAAATCAGTTTCCTTCAAATGCTGTACCCTATGGAATTTATATGGGTGCATTTTATGTTTTTTTAAAATTCTCCAAACACTCGATTGAGATCATCCCAGAGCAATCTCGGCATCTTTTGTAATGAACACCTCTTTCCAACGTCCTAGTAAAGAGCGGCTTTTCCTCGACGAAGAGGTGTTCAAAAGAAAAAAAATAATATTGTTTATTTTAGACTTTCTCCCGACAGGAGAATCTTCAGGAGTTCAGTTCGTCGCTAGAAAGGACGAGTCTTCTGTTCTTAAGATTAGGGAACTCAATAAAATTCCTGAATAACAAAAACTAATTTATTCAAAGCACATAAAAAAAAACAAAATGACAATTTTAGCTAGCACAAAAAATAACCAAAACAATCTCTGACAAAATATTTTTTGGAGGTTTCGGACTATGGACTTCTGATTGTTTATAAAGTTTATATCTGACCTTTTTCCTTGGACTTCTAACACGGAACTTCACTAGCGAAATTTCGAACTCACTCAATTACAATACAATTACTATTTTTCTAGAATTTAAAGACTGATTTCTTCTATACTTTTTTAAGTGTTTTCATGGTTACGGATCACGTTGAACTGCCTTTCCATTCCCTAATTTTTCCTAATATCCCTTTGTCCGTGGCCGTTATCGAACATAATCAGGAATTCCCTAATTTCTCTTAATTGGTGCCCTTCTTTTCGATACTTCGATATTTACCCCTAACTACTTTGAAATCTAAGTTTCATTGGCTTTAGTCAATTGAGTCTCTCGATACAAACCTCTGATTGGTCTACTGATTTAATTTTAATTTTTACTAAAGATCCACCTTTTCCCCATCGTTAAGTTCGAAACCATAAGGTAATTAATATATCATATGTCGAACTCCCCTAGCTAATTTCTCAAATTTTATTAGGTCGTACATCCATCAAGATTTCCATGTATCGGATCAATAAATTTTGTTTTAAATCTTAGGTTTTATGATTATTGGTGTGATATTTTTGAGAGGTTTATTACTGTCTGGAATGTCTGGGAATTTCGATTAGATATGGTCTTTCGCTTATCAAGACCCATTATCCAGCATCGCTAGACATATCATATTACATTATTCCCCCCTTTGATAAAGTTTGGCACCGGTTGCCAAAACTTTTCTTGAACTTAATCCATTGTCCGTAACCTCTTTTGTTAGGAATGACTTCATCAAAATATCAACAATCTAAATGACTTTTGAAAATAAGTACCTAAAACTATAACCAACCTCAATACTTCCATTATCATTAATATATATATATATATATATATATATATATATTTATCTCATCTCCTTGAGGAGAGAAAAAACTCCCATAGGACGCCTCCCAGGTGGCGGATAGAGAACGCCTCCCAGATATGGGTGGTACTGGGGAAATCAAATACCCAGGGCGGACCAAATCCGTGCTGCCTTGCACGTAGGGAAAGGATCTCAAAGGCTAAGGAAAGACCACCTGACAGAAAAACTATTATGCAGGGGGGTGAATGCCTTCGAGAGTCACGTCCCCGCATGCCCGGAGTACATCGGATCTCAAGGTTAGCAACCTTGGGGCTCTGTAATGATATAGCTCCTGTAACAAGAAGTCAAACACAGGGCGGTAGGGTGTTTCGGACTGGCCCCTGTCGGAACCGTCCAGAGGTTCAGTCTGATGGAGGACCCTGTGGGGCGAGCGGCGCAGACCTCCGAGATGGCACCGCAAGGCGAAGGCCCAACACGGAGGAGTTTAGTTTGGAGGAAGTACCACGTCTCGCTATCCACCCTCAAAGGGACAGGCGAACGCGATGGAGAGATGATGAAAATATTTTACTCATGCGCGTTCATTTTATTGCGAAGTATTTGGAATCGATCACCAATGAAACTTACCGCCAACATCTCACAAAAATATGGAATGAGATAAACCCAAGTCGACAGTCTTACGCCAACCTGCTATCGAACAGAGTGAGATGGATGTTTGAGAACCAGAAGTTCACCAATGAAGAGCTCTTTAATATCGAAAGAAGCACCAGACCAACAGGAAGAACGGAGTTCAACAGCTCAGAGGGGAGATGAGACAAAGGTACATAAGGTTGAGCCTGGGGACTGTGGTGGATCAGGAGGACGTGAGAAGTGTGGAGACCGAAATTGGTTGTGCGTTCGAAGAAACCTCCTAATGTATGGTGGAATACCGCCTGAGCAGAGACCAAAAATACCCAGACTGAAAGGGGTCAGAATGATGCTGAGAAGTGTCAAAGAGGTAGACCAGGCCATTACAGAATATATCGGTAGCAGCAAACTAACATTGCAAGATCTGGTAGATTACGTTTACGCAGGAGCCGTCACTGTGAGTGAGAGTCAGGGTGCCAGGATCTCTTGTGAAGTTCCCTCTAGAGAATATCCAAAACCACCATGGAAAAGACGCCTAGAAGAGAAGATAACCAAGATCAGAAAGAAAATTGGCATGATTTATACTTACCTCAACACTGAAGAACCTTCGAGGGCCTCAAAAGTCGATCAGGAGAATAGCAGCCGAGTTTAACATCAAACTCAGAGATAATGAGTTCACAGCAAAACTAAGAATACTGATGGATAAGCTGCAACAGAAAATAAAAGCATTAGGAAGCAGACTCAGAAGATACCACGAAAAAGAGCTCTCAGATTCTCGAACAATCAGCAATATTACAAAAATCAAAAACAGTTTTTCCGTAATCTTGAAAGCTCCCCTCGTACTGAGATAGACCCACCTGGACCAACGCAGATGCACAGTTTCTGGAATGGTATCTGGGGCACTGGAGTAACCCATAATAAAGGATTCTTATGTGACACAATAAGAACTAATGCACATCAACATAAAATGCCTGAA
The DNA here is from genome assembly GCA_030674115.1 of Micraspis discolor. Taxonomy (NCBI): domain Eukaryota; kingdom Metazoa; phylum Arthropoda; class Insecta; order Coleoptera; family Coccinellidae; genus Micraspis; species Micraspis discolor. The sequence continues at coordinate 14,654 of JARTUT010002035.1, forward strand.
ATACAGATATCGGAACAGGATATTCGGTGCGTGCTGAAAAGACTCAACAATTGGTCGGCGCCAGGAGTGGATAAATTGCACAACTATTGGTGGAAGCACTTTGATGGTATAATACCTGCTTTAACAGTCGCGTTGCAGGATATTCTGAATGACCCTTCTAGGGCACCAGATTTCCTCACGTTGGGAGTAACGAACATGCTACCAAAGGAAGATAATGCACGTAACCCTGAAAAGTATAGACCCATAACATGTCTCCCAACTATATACAAAATACTGACTGGCACCATAACTCGTCATTTGTGGAACCATGTTAATAAATACAACATACTAGCAAGGGAACAGAATGGATGTCGCAGAGGTGCAATGGGATGCAAGGAATTGCTTGTGATTGACAACATTATCACCAAACAAGCAAAAAGAAAATTACGTAACGTCTCAATTGCATGGATCGACTATAGGAAAGCGTTTGACTCTGTGCCTCACTCATGGTTGATAAACGTCTTGAGGCTGTATGGTGTACCGGAGCAAATAGTTGACCTACTGGAAAGTCTTATGCAAACCTGGCGCACAAACCTCCTTGTAAGAACACCGAACGGGCAATATAAAACACCCGAGATAAAAATAAGGAGAGGTATTTTCCAGGGAGATACGTTAAGCCCACTATGGTTCTGCTTGGCCCTTAATCCACTTAGCCAACTTCTCAATGACAATTGTTATGGGTATAAGATAGATAAAGAACGTAGAACCCAACTCAGCCATCTGCTCTATATGGATGACTTAAAGCTATATGCGCACAACGCAGAACATCTGAAAAAACTCATCAGCATTGTAACAGCATTTAGCAGCAAGAAGAAATAAACATGGAGATAGGAGTAGAAAAGTGTGCAGTCCTTCATGTTAGACGAGGAAAGCTGAGGGAGGGTGAGGAGCAGATGGTTACCAGCGAAGGATGCTGCCGAATTTAGGACCTCAGGAGAGTTATAGATATCTCGGTGTGCAGCAGGCGCTTGACATCAAAACTAGAGAAGTGAAAGAGGCTATGAAGAAAAAATTGTTCAAGAGACTGAAACTAGTACTTAGAGCAAAGCTGAACTCCGGAGCATTGTTTCAGTCCATCAACTCCTGGGTACTGCCAAGCATGGTATACTCGTTTGGGGTGATCAAATGGTCACGTACAGAAATTGAAAGTATAAGCACAAAGATCAGAACAACTTTAACCAAATTTGGAGTCCACCACCCCCACGCTTCGGTCAACAGACTGTATATCCCTCGAAGGGAGGGCGGAAGAGGCATGCAGGACCTGGCCATTATACATGATAGGATGGTTGAAAAACTAAGGAACTATTTCAAAGCTAATAACTCACCTTTCTTTGAGAGCATATGTAAAGCTGATGATGAAATTACTCCTCTGGCACTAACAAAGATGACGGCACCAACACTGGGTACAAACATGGGAGATCTTGTTGAGAAGTGGCACTCGAAGGCCTTGCATGGACGATACCGGGAAGCCTGAAAAGTAGAAATGTAGATCCTGAAAAATCAGTAACTTATCTCACATCTGGTTATCTCTTCCCTGAAACAGAGGGAAGAATAATAGCTACAATATACATAATATACAGGATCAGGTGGTGGGCACAAGAGCATACCTTAAAAAGAATAGCAGGTAAACACGTGCCAACAGATCAATGTAGGAGATGTAATCGAGCAACTGAACACATCCAACACGTCACGTCCTCGTGCCCTATCTTGGCTCCTGTGGAATACCTGGAACGACATAATGCTGTATGCAAGATATATCACCAGGCTATAGCAATTAATCAGAGCATGATCAAAGGAATCAAGCCCATCTATACTTACCAGCCAAACGAGGTACTCCAAAATGACAACTGTAAGTTATACTGGGACTCAAGCATCATCACGGATAGACCTATACAGCACAATAGACCTGATATCGTGCTTTTGGATTTGAAAAGAAACAGGTGAATATCATTGATATCACAATTCCAGCTGACGATAATATCGAGAGAGCTTACTCCGAAAAAATTGTCAGAAATATCATGATCTCGCCTTCGAGATGAAAGAGATGTACGGGCTGAAGACTACAACAATCACACCAATCATTATCTCGATGAACGGCTTGGTGGAATCACATCTCATAGAAAACACCAAAAGACTGGGAATGGATCAACATTATATCAGTATGGCGCAGAAGGAGGTGATACTGGGGACAACGAGAACAGTCAGAAGGTTCCTTACTTGCACGTGAGAGTTTCTTGCAGCATAGTTGCCCGATATTCTCATACCAAACCCGATGAAAAATCAGTGAAAAAAAATATATATATATATATATATATTCGTTGTAAATTAGGTGTCATTATTCAATTAACTACATCATAAGTGAGGACGTTTCAACTATCCTAATACATTCTATCAGGTAAAAATACAAAAAAATTATTAAAATAAAGAAAATAAAAATTTGACCAAACATAGATTGTTTCTAATCAAAATTGTCTTTATGGGTATTTGCTTTTTTTTTTATAATTTTCACTTCGCGACTTCCAACACGAAGGTTGCTTTTCGCACATAACGATTCACTATTTTCGCGGTACACTACCGCCATACTGATATATACTTGGCGTTGCCTTCTGGTCTGCATCCCAATGGTCTGAAAATTACTTTTGTATCAGGGAATGATCTTTACTGAATATTGCGGCTAAGAATGTTCATAATTGTTTGTACCGGCTTCCGACTTATGTTTACGCGACACTCGATACTGACACTTCATTCACGACCTGACATGTATTTTGTCCGTCGGTCCAGGTTGGTGCACTTGGGGGCACTCTTGGGTACAGCTCCGAGTTTTTATTGTTCGTCGATGAAGCGGATTCCGCGTTTTCATTTACGTTTTGATTCTGACGTTTGACATGGTGTCTATTGAGTACCCACATGGTGAGGGTATTCCATAAACTGGCCAACATCACCAGGCCACAGCCAAATGTCTCGAAGAGGTGGAATCCGTTGAGTATCACTCCTAGGGCATATTTTATCATTCGGAAAATAGCGTAAATCCT